>JAJJMB010002020.1:1436332-1488339 GCA_023531105.1 Papaver atlanticum
GTGTTTGGGATTAAAGGGGTGAAAGAGTAGTAAAGGAGGAGGAAATGAAAATATAGGTTTGGGGTAAAAGGGATAAATGAGTTGCATAGCATGAGGAGGAAGAGGAAGAGTTTCTTTGTGATAGTAGTAAGCAGATGGAGACATGATGTGTATCATCTGATATGGCTCTGCATTCATCTATAGATTGTAACTATCCTTTGGTCCCTATGGAGTAGCAGAAACAAGTTAGTCATTCAAAATACTGATATTAAACAACTAAATATGGGCAACTTGGTGGATTGATTCGTCTTGTTACCTATCTCCTTCAGGACCATGCGTTCGAATGTGGGAAGAAGCTTTTTTTATTTATTTTTTGAAAGTCAGTTAATGACTGTTGGGCTGGGGTAGAAAAAGGCCCTCAACACAGCTGGGCCTTGTGCTGTCGCAGTTACTGCCCATTTCATGTACCTAGTAATAAATAGAACTGGCGTGTCTATAAAACGTACACTATGGACACGCATTCTAACGTGACCAATACAACGAACTTTTTATCCACGCATATAAACCGGCGTGTCTATCAAACTTACACTATGGACACGCATAATAGTGTGACCAATACAACAAATTTTTTAGCCACGCATATAAACCGGCGTGTCTATAAATCGTATACTATGGACACGCATATTAGCGTGTTTAATAAAACCAACTTTTTAGCCACGCATATAAACCGGCGTGTTTATAAATTGTACACTATGGACACGCATACTAGCGTGTCTAATAAAACCAACTTTTTAACCACGCCTTAAATGGCGTGACTATTTTGTTGGACACGCCACAACTAGTTAACGTGGCCATAGACTGGTCTATAAACACGCCCAATAAAAAATTAAAAGTTAACGTGACTAAACGGTGATATTTGGACACGCTACTAGACCTGGTGTGGCTGAAAGCACCTATATTAACACGCCCATACAACATAGCATGTCTATAGGGTAGAAATCTACACTATAGACACGCCAAAAACAAAAAACGTGGCATGGAAATTTATATCTGGCGTGTCTAAAGGCCACTTTTGTACTAGTGATTTATGTTTACATGAGTTGTGTTTAGCATAATATATGTGTTTTGGGTTTTCAACTTTTGTTATTGGCACGCATTAGTTAAAACCGATTCAACCTTTCTCTGGTAAAGGTTGATTTTGTTGTTGTTCTTTTATCTTTGCGAGAGGATGACAACACACTGGGGGAGAGTTCTTATTAGAACTTGCACTTAATGATATATCTTTCTGGGGTGAAGAGGCTACGGAATTTGAGGTAACGAATTTGTTAGTTAATCGTTTTCCTATTTAAGAAAAGCCTGTTTATATTGCATATATTTTTCTTTTGCTTAACAAAATTTCGATACAATTGATATGTTCCATTATTGTGTATGGATGTGTGTGTGTGTATGATTCAATTGTTTCCGGTTAAGAAAAACTGTGTCAATTTATTTGGCTTATTGTTTGGTATCTTCTTTATTGTTGGGTATCAAGTGTTTTTTGTTTAACGAAATTCGGTGCAATTGCGGTGCTATAATGTCTATGTTTGTTTCAATTTCTTCCGGTTAAGAAAATAATTGTGCAAGTCAATTTGTTTTGGTTTGTATGTATTTGTTATGGCTTAACAAAATACATGATCATTTGTTTAGTCCAAATCGATTCCGGATAAGAGAAACTAAGTTAATTCTGATCTTAGTTAAACTTATCAAATTGGAGGATTCGGTTATTCAAGTCTAATTGAATGCCTTGACAATAAAAACTAGTTAAATAACCTAGTGTTTGTCTTGTATAAAGAGAAAGGTCTAAGTTATTGTTTGAATAATTAGAGCCTGATGAGAGAAATAAAGTTAATTCTGATCTTTATTTTGGTCATATCAAAATAAGCAATTGTGTATAACAAGGGAATTAAGTTTCTTAGTCGATTTGTTAAACTATTAGGGAAAATTGCTTCGGGAAATTGTTTCCTTGATAACATATTAAAACTAAATTACTTGTAGTTTCGGTTTTAATGTTGGTTATCTAAAGTGGTATGTGAAACCTTTGTGCTCAACTCTTATAGGTTGTTTACAAGTCTTTTAGATTTGTATTATCCTTTTGGTTTGTCCTTTATTTGCTCGAACCTTTGTCATTTTGTGGAAAAAAATGGGAGAAATATATGGAGTAAACAAGTGATTTGCAATCACTAATGAAAGGACAATTGTGCTGAAACGTTATATCTAACGAAAGAGTAAAGCATTGACTAAGGGGAAGAGGATTGAATTGGATTATCATATGCAAATCGGGCGAAATTTGAGTCAACTCAATAACTTAACTCGGTTCTATAATCCTTATTTTTGATCATTCTTTATATGTTCTAATGATCTTAATCCCTTTCTGTTATTTTTTTTCATGAATCTCTACTGTTTCTATATTACATTATGGTGATTTATTCTTAGATGGTCTTGTAGAAGTCATCTTAGTTTTATAATTTTATTTCAAATTTTTGAAACCTCTTTATACATATCTTAGTCGATTTTGCTAATAGACTTTTAATTTCTGTTGGCAGCTCTCTTGTTGATCATTGTGTAATCTTCAGTCGTGGAAACCAGTCGTGGTAAAATCTTCATCAACCTATCCTTTGGATTATCGCAGTCGTGCTTGCAGTCTAGTAGTCGTATTGTTTCCAGCATCATTGTGTTTACAAAGAAAGTCGTTTTTGGTCCATATTATTCTATCAACTCTGCATCAATTCCAATCTTGATTTGTTTTTCTATCATCAAGGTTTAATATCCATGATTAAACTTCATCATATCTATCAGATCCTACGGGTTGGTTTGGTCAACATGACATTCAACAGCCAGCATAATTCTAGTCACAATAATAAAAAAACTTTTCCCTCTCAATAACATTCAAAAAAAAATCAAATGTTCAGCTCCGGGAATTAAGTGGAATATTAGTCTTCTCAACTATTTCAGGAAACAAACATATATGGTTTATACTCAACCCTTTTATAACCCAATAAGATATCCCCCCATTATAGCTAACCCTAATACTCCCACCCTTTATAATACTATTGCCTCTGGCATAGTTTACATCTATTCTTTGGGAAGCAGTAATCACTCAGAGAAAATGGAAGATTTATCACAATGTATGCAAACAACAACTATTGGTGCTGGCCCTTCAAGAACTATCAGAAGAGCTATTACTTCTGCACAAGTGGTTAAGGATGCAGCTGATGAATGGGCTTATAGTCTTCCGGGGAAGATTATCTCGAAGGATCCACTAAGTCATGAAAAGATTAAAGTGGAGATTAATATAAGATGGAAGTGCTATCGAAGGTTTGAAATCATCTCGAAAGGTACCAATCTCTTGGTTTTTAGATTTGCAAGGAAAGATGCGTATGAGAATGTTATTTCTAATACCCCTTGGTTGATGCTAGGCTACGTCTTATGTATTCAAAAATACAACTCAAATATCCCCTTGAAGACCATAAATTCATTAGTTAAGTTTGGTGTGTTAATCTTAGAAACCTCAAACAGATCATTTTGAATGAAACACTAGTCAAGGATATCTGTCTGGATATTGGGAAAACGGTTTTCCCAGAAGGAAGGAAAACGATGCCGAGAGGACATGTCTCAAATACAGTTTATATAGAAGTCAATTTGAAAGAACCACTAAGAAGAGGTGGATGGTTAGATACACCATCAGGTGGAAGGGAATGGATCATTTATCACTTTGATATGCAACCTTACGAAATTTGCAAAGAGTGTTGGGTGGTGGAACATGTTGATAAAAACTGTGAGCGTCTTGCTCAAGAACATAAAGTAGAAGCTATGAATGAAATTGAATTTGAGGAATTCAGTAAGACAGAGGAGGGTAAGAAGTTTCTGGCAGCCTATATCCTAGATACGGGTGTACAAAGTAAACTTGACTATATGTTAGGGTAAATTAATGGCGAGAATGGAGCAAACCCAGAACAAGAACAACATGAACGATATTTGAGGAAGAATAAAAGAACCAGAGAAGAACCTGCATCAATCTCAGAATCAAGCACTCAATCAATGCTCAATACCCATACCAACCCAATTTATCAGATTGATGATTCAATGAATATAGAAGATGGAACTGGTGCAAACAGATCTAATATAGATCTTCAGATGGAATATCTACACAATGATGAAGGATTGACTGCAATGGATAATTCACATAACCAGCATGAAGATTTGATTACACAAAGTCAACAAAGAGGAGCTGCCTTCTACCAGGTTAAATTCTTAACTCTTCTTGTTTGCCCTAATTTTAAAATTTTAATTTTTTTCTTGAATTGGTACCTAGTTTTTTCATATTTTTTTATTCACTCAATTATTACATCTGCTAAAAATTATTTCATTAGTTTTTCTTATTTTCTCTGTGAACCAATCCTTAGAAGTCAATGTACAATCATGAGATTCATTGCTTGGAATGTGCAAGGCTATGGAAATAAAGACACTAGAAACCACCTTAGGAATTTAGTTCATACTAATGATCCTGATGTCATTTTTTTATCTAAAACCAAAACTTCATATAAAAAGATGTCATCTTTCATTAAGCCTTTGAAATATCACAATTTTTTTATAGTTGATCCAATAGGCTTATCTGGTGGCCTCTGTCTCTTATGGAAAGATGGTTTGAATCTTGAAATCATTAGTTCCCAATTCAATGTGATAAACTGTACCTCCCAATTTGAAGGAAGATCTAAGGTAGCTTTTTCATGTATTTATGGAGCTCTAAGTAATGGGAATAGGGATGTCCAATGGGACTTCATTATGCAGTATAGACAATCTACCTCTTATCCTTGGATTCTTCTAGGTGATAAGAACTTTATTCTAAGTAATGATGAAAAATCTGGTGGCCATCCTCATACTCAATCTGTTCTAGACACTGCTAGAGACTTTGTCAATAGTATAGGAATTCAGGATATGAGTTACTCTGGAAACATTTTTACCTGAACCAATAGAAGGCATGGCATTGAACTGATACAGGAAAGACTAGATAGATTTCTTGGAGATGACTTTTGGTTTAGGTTATTTCCTGACTCTCATGTTTACCATTTAGCTCCAGTGGCTAGTGATCACAGTCATATAATCCTTGTTAGTTCAAGAAGCTCTAATACTGTTAAAAGACCAAACAAATTTAATAAATGTTGGTTAAGAGATTCTTCATGTAAAGATGTGGTTTCTAACAATTGGAAATCAAATAGTAATGGCTCTGCTGCCTTTAAGAATAAATATTATCTTAAACAAGTTAGGTATGCTCTAAGAGATTGGAATTATAATGTTTTTGGGAATATCCAATCCAATCTTAATGACATTAGAGGTCAAATTGATAGTCTTTATTCTCAAGGAGTAGTGGACACAAATGATCTTATTTTGTCTAACCTCCTTAGACAGTTGAACTCTTGGTAGGACATAGAAGAAGAGTACTGGAAACAAAGGGCTAAAGATGACATGATAAAATTTGATGACAGGAACACAAGATATTTCCATACAAAAGATAATTATAGAAGAAAGAAAACTTATATAGAATCTCTGAAGGACAATACTGGTATTTGGTTAACTGATTGACTTGAAATTGCTAATAATCCGAAGAACCATTTCTCTTATATTAGTAGAACTAGTAATCCCTATAATAATACTAATCTTTTTGATTGTGTTAATGTTTGTGTTACTGATGCTGATAATGTTTGTCTTATGAGATTGCCTTCAAGTGAAGAGATTAAAAAGGTTGTCTTTAGCATGAAACCATGGACATCTCCAGGTACTGATGGGTTTCCTCCAGGCTTCTACCAAAGTATGTGGGATATAGTAGGTGAAGATACAGTTAAAATGGTGCATTGTTTCTTTAAAGGTAAGTATATCTTAAAAGAAAATAATCATACCTTTATTTCACTTATTCCTAAAGTAGATTGCCCTACTATGGCTAGTGACTTTAAACCCATTAGTTTGTGTAATACCTCCTATAAGATAATATCTAAAATTCTTGCTAATAGGTTAAAGCCACTCCTAGAAAAGATCATATCTCCCTATCAAGCTGCCTTTGTAAAAGGCAGACTTATGACTGATAATATAGTCATTCCCCATGAGCTTATTGATACTATGAAAAAACACAAGTCTAGGAAAGGTCTTATGGCTCTAAAATTAGACATGTCCAAAGCTTTTGATAGGATTGAATGGTCCTTTTTGCATGACTATTTTAAGTCTCTAGGTTTCAGTGATGATTGGTGTCATTTAATAAATCAATGTGTGTCTACAGTCTCTTCTTCTGTCATGCTAAATGGTGTTCCTGGTGAACAATTTTGGCCTACCAGAGGTCTGAGACAAGGAGATCCCTTGTCTCCTTACCTTTTCATCATATGTATGGATATTTTATCCAAAAATTTGATAGATGCGGAAGCCAAAAATCTTATAAAGGGTATTAAAGTCAGTAAAACTGTTCCTGCTGTATCACATCTCTGTTTTGCAGATGACTGCTTAATTTTTACTAAAACCAATCCTAAAGAGGTAAGATGCTTGAAATCTATCATAGAAAATTTTAGTAAAGCTTCTGGTCAGGCTATTAATTTTGATAAATTTGCTATGGCATTTAGTAAACAAACAGATACTCAGGTGAAACACTCAATCACTCAAATTCTGAACATTACGAATATGGCTTTGCAAGACAAGTACTTAGGGGTTCCCCTTCTGATTCAACATGATAAAAGTGCTTCCTTTTCAAGTGTGATGTCTAAATTTGGAGGTAAACTTTCTTTATGGAAATCCAACCATTTTAATCAACCAGGTAGACTTATCATGTCCCAAACTGTCCTAGGAGCTATAGCTACACACCAAATGGTTGTGTTTCCTATGCCTAAGAAATTACTGATAAAATAGATAGAATTCAAAAAACCTTTTTCTGGCATAAGGATAACAATGGTAAAAAATGGTATAAAAAATCTTGGAATATAGTAGCTAGTCGTAAGGATAAAGGTGGTCTTAATATAAGAAGGTCTGGTGAATTTAATTAAGCTCTTTTAGGAAAGCTATCCTGGAGATTACTTACTGAGCAGCATGCTCCATGGGTTCAAATTATGGCCCATAAATACTTCCCTGAGTTTAATCCTCTATCTGATACTTTAAGTAGTAATGGATCTTGGATTTGGAGAGGCATTTGTCAAGGCCTAGAGTTTATAAAGAAGCATTACTGCTGGGAAATAACTGATGGTGAAAATATTAATGTTTGGAAAGATGTTTGGGTTCCAAGCCTGGGAAAAAGGGTTCCTAA
Source organism: Papaver atlanticum (assembly GCA_023531105.1). Lineage (NCBI taxonomy): Eukaryota > Viridiplantae > Streptophyta > Magnoliopsida > Ranunculales > Papaveraceae > Papaver > Papaver atlanticum. The sequence goes on from JAJJMB010002020.1 coordinate 1,443,627, forward strand.
TGACAGGTACTCTACTAATATCTCTAAAGTTTCACAACTTATTGATGTTGATACTAAAAATTGGAATCATAATATGTTACAGGCTTTGTTCCCTAATGATGTAGTTGAACAGATAGTGAAGTTGAGAGTACCAATGATTGGTAAGGATCAAATTAGATGGCTAGGTACTAGACATGGTTGTTTTACTGTAAAATATACATATAATATTCTTCTGCAGGAATCTTTAAGCACACAGAACCATGTTGTTCCAAACTTTCCTTAAAAGAAGTTATGGAAAATTCAACTTCCTCCAAAAATTCTCCACTTAATATGGAGAATCATGCACAACTGTGTGGCTACTAGAGATAAATTACATAAGGTTGTAAGTAATATTGATTCTATCTTCCCTCTGTGTAAGCTCTCTGATGAAACTTGTCAGCATCTTTTCATTGATTGTCCTATCACTAAAAAACTATGGTTTGCACTTGATCATAATTTGATACGTACTAATATGAACATTAACCTTTATGATTGGTTATCTTATATGTTCAATGCTAATAATTTTTGGACTCAAGCAATGCAGGTAAGAGTAAGATTCATCTGTTGTACCATCTGGTGGATATGGAAGCATAGATGTGATGCTGTCTTTGATAATAAGCAGCTCAACCCTACTAGTTTTATAAACTCAGTTAAAGAATTCATAAGTGACTGTGAAAAAGCAATAAAGCAAGTCACTGAGAATAGGCCAGTTAATAGAGATATTACATGGAAAACTCTTTCCATAGATTATCTGAAATTAAACTTTGATGCCTCCTTTATTTCAGATAGTCAACCAATGGGATATGGACTGATTTGCGTTCTGATACAGGTACCTTCTGTGAAGCAAAAGGTGGGAATGCAAAGGCAATAGATGAAGAGCAAGATGAAGTTGTTGCTTCTCTAGAAGCTATGAAGTGGGATAAACAACAACAGATTCAATTTCTAGAAATTGAAGGAGATTGTTGCAATGTAGTAAATGCCATCAATGGCAAATTAAATCTAATAAATTGGACTACAAATAGTGTAGTTCAAGAATGCATTTCAATTTTGAAAAACTTTGAGTTTTGGTCATGTAAGTTTGTTAAGAGAGAGGCGAATGCAGTAGCCGATACCCTAGCAAAACAATTTAGATCACTAAGTGATAATGTCTGTTATCTTTATCCTCCAGAATTTCTTAATAGTTCTTTGGAGAAAGATAAAATCGTTGTAACATCATAATTTTAATAAAATTTCAGTTTCCTATCAAAAAAAAAAAAAAACTAAGAGGGAGAAACATATCATATTGTTGTTGTAGTATTCTGACTACAAAAAGGGGAATAACAAAGATGTAAGCTAGTTAATAAGAAGCTCTTACCTTTAGGAGGGGTAAAAGCTTTTGTTATTCAAATGTCAATCTCATACTGATTCAAGGTATAGTCGTGCTCCTTGCGTCTCTGATCCTAGCAGGATACAAAGAACTTGATTCCCTTAGCTGATCTCACCCACAACAAAAAGTTGCTACGACCCAAAGTCGAAGACTTGATAAACAAATCTGTATCACACAGAAAAGTCTATAGGATTGAATAAATCTGTCTCCCACGGAAATACCTACGAGTTTTGTTCCGTCTTTTGATAAATCAAGGTGAACAGGAACCAATTGATATACCAGACTTATATTCCCGAAGAATAGCCTAGAAATATCAATCACCTCACAATAATCCCAATCGATTAACGAAACAAGATATTGTGGAATCACAAACGATGAGACGAAGATGTTTGTGACTACTTTTCAATCTTACCTATCGGAGATAAATCTCAAGCAAATCTTATCAAAGATAGTGCTTAATCACGATAGTAAAAGTAAGATCAGAACACGCAACTACAAAGAAAATAGTTGGGTCTGGCTTCACAATCCCAATGAAGTCTTTAAGTCGTTAACCTACAGGGTTTCATGAAAAACCTAAGGTTAAAGGAGAATCGACTCTAGCTTATGTAACTAGTAACACACAGGAGGTGTGGGGATTAGGTTTCCCAGTTGATAGAGTTCTCCTTTATATAGTTTTCAAATCAGGGTTTGCAATCTAAGTTACCTTGGTAATAAAGCATTCAATATTCATCATTAGCTGAAATCCTGATTAGACACAAGCTAATATCTTTCAACCGTTAGATCAAACTTAGCCTTTTATACACAAATGAAATGTACCCTCATTTAGGTTTATGTAACCATACCTAAACATGTACACCATGTTGGCTCAATAGTAGTTAACCGAGGTTAGCTATATGAACACTCTCATATCAACCTTATTAATCTTAACCATTACTAGTTCAAATGACTCAAATGAAACTAGTTAAAGAGTTGTTCAATTGCTATATTCTCATAGAAGTATACAAGAACACAATTGAAGAAAAATCGGTTTGATTCACTCGAATCAATCATGAACATTATAGCCACGGTTTGCAAAGAATGCATTCCTTATTATATAAATGTATCTCTTCATAACAAAACCGATTTTAGAACTTTAACCATTCAAGTATGCAAACGGGTACGCATACTTGAAATAGCCGGACCAAGTTTGGTTTTCGCCAGTATGCGAATGGGTACGCATACCTCCAAACCCAACAGAAAATTCCGGACATAAACCTACGCCAGTATGCGTACGGGTACGTGCACTTAGGTTCCCGGACTTCTCAAACCAAAAGGTACGCATACGGGTATGCATACTATGGTTCCCGGACATGGATCACATATATGCAAGAGTGCACAACATGTTTATAATCCAATGTTGGTTAAGTGTTCTAAACTCTTATTTCAATCATTGAAACTTTCTTAGAGGATGACAATAGCCGTTTTCACACACTATTAGCATCAAAGCAATTTTCAAGTTATTGAAATAATCATAACAAAACATTCTAAGTCTACACCAAATGATTGTATCACACAAACCATGTAAGATGTTACTCGGAAATTTTCACATGATCATCTTTTGACTTTCATCAATAATATAAGATGAACTTGGTTGAAGCGAAAGCTTACCAACACATATTTCGAGAAATATGTAAGCGAGTTAAACTCAGCTCGAAATCTCAAATGTGTATAATTGAAAAACATATAGTAATAAGACTTATGTCTCAATATAGGATATAGAGTAGAAATAGACTTTCCAAGTGATAGATGAGTTTTAGTCTCCACATACCTTTTGTTGATGAAGTTCCACAAGCTCTCCTTAGTAGTTCTTCGTCTTCAATTGATGAACGCCGTGAAGTCTAATGCTCAACTACACAATATATCCTAGTCCGAGACATCACTATGAGTAGACTAGAAATCAAGACTAATAGTTTTGATCACTAACATTGACAAACAAGCTTGAGATAGCAACGCTTGCGAGTTCGACCGAGCAGTGCTCTAATATTATGTAATTAGTTTATCCATATGTAATAAGAGTTTTGTCACTAAATTTAACAAAGGGGGAGATTGTTAGAGCATAGCTCGGATGCACTCACCAAGCGTTGGTAGATCAAGTTTGGTTGTCATATTTTAGTATCAATATTCATCGAGAGTCGCTTGATTAAATACTAGAGTCAACTTCATATATGTTAGACTAGAAAGTCTAGGAATGCTGAGACATATAAGTATTACTCCGAAGACCTGAAGAATGTGAAGAAGTAGCGAACTACAACGACGACATCATCCTTCCACTTGAGGTTAGTAATATTGACTTGAACTGTTTCATTCCTAAAGTATCTTTCAAGTTATGCTATATTGAAAACATAACTGTGAAGCTGTATATACTATACATATTGTATGATACTCTAGTAATGTGATATGGTCATATTTGTATGATCATAGTATTAGGGAATTAGACTACGAAGTATAACACTTATCTTTTGAACTTCGTAGATATGACATCGACATAATCTTGTATATACTGTTATGATTATGTGAACGGGTCATGGTGAATATTTCATCCTAGGAAACAATGTTTTACATTCGTTTCAAGGAAGTACATTCATGAACTTGTTTGATGAATCGAAAGGGAAATCATTAGGCTTATTAGTACGGCTATTCATTGCAAATCTTTGGATTACCAATATGTGTGAGATGGTAGAATCGATTGAACCCATGTATGTGATTTTATATTTGATCAATCACATAGTTATCTTGGAATACAAATCAACCAATTCTAAACTTGTTTGGAAGTGTGGTATAACCGATTCCAAGAAGGTAAATCCATGTAAACATGAATAAGGATTTACAGTGAAGAGATGTTAACATACTTTGAACATGTTCAATAACTCTTATCATTTATTGTTCAAAGATATTCCTTAGTACTCAAGGAGATCATGTGCCGAGATAAATTAAGAATCTTTTAATTAAGTTTTTTGGTTTTATATGCTTTAATTACCAGCAATTAAATACATATCTCTAGAGAATAAAAATTAGTAATGTGCATTTACTAATTGGAGATTTTCTATTGAGAGATTTCGGAAATTTTGGACAAGCATTTATTGGAATTGGGAAACCCGAATTTTGCTATTCATTGCATATCTTGAGAATATTTTCGGTTTTGGAAATTCCTTGGTGTCAAAACATCCTTGGTCTATAAATACCTAAGTTTGGATTTCTAGCAAGCTATCCTAAGAGCCATACAAACTTCAATTCTTGTTGTTTCTGGTGGAGCCGTTTAATATGAGAGGAAAGTATCCTAATTAGGTGAAATCTCTTACGACCGCTCGTTTAAAGACTTATGTGGGATCAAGAAGCTCTACAAGTACCGTTGGTGGGAAACTAGATAATTGAAGTGTTATTAGTTTTCGATTTATTTAATTGACTAACGGTTGTTGAAACTTTGATTACACCTAGTTTGTTTATTCTTGAGGATCTTCTCTTCTGATATAAGATTCACTCAAACCAGATCGAAGTATCGACGAGATCTTTTGAACTGTTTGTAGATCTAAAGACATCTTGTGATAATCCATTATTAACAGACTTCGTTATGTCTATGATTGATCACAAGAGATTCAAGTGGTGTTGTGCAGGTTTTTATTGAAGATTAAAAGAAGATTTGAAGATGAAGAAGATTTATTATTAGTTCTCATATCTTTGTGTGTGCACAAACCTTGATCGGCTGGGATCCAACTAGAATCGGATTTATTCGAATTATTAGTTGCATGAGATCGGCATCACTTTATAGTTTCTTATTGGAATCTATATTGATTGATTGCGAATATAAACTTAACTACTTTTGTAGTTATTGGATAGATTGATCTAACCAGGCAAAGGAGTTTATTAGATTAAACGGAAGAGCCTTTGCATATGACTTGAGATATCTTTGTCTTGAAAGAATCGGAAAAGTTGTTACCAAACTGATTTTTTGTTCCTTTACTGTTTGGAATACGATCCAAAGGAATTGTACCAGTGCGTGTACTCATCGAAGTCGGAAGCACATGGATACTGAGGAAACTAAGTGAACTAGGGGTAGTTGCTTGGTCTCAACTATACGAAGTTGGTATAGATTTTGTATAACGGCTTAATTCTGAGAGTATTCAATTCTGGACTAGGTCCCGGGGTTTTTCTACACTTGCAGTTTTCCTCGTTAACAAAATCTTGCCGTGTGATTTACTTTTATTTTCCGAAATTATATTTGTCTATATAATTTAAAGTAAATTACACAAACGTTAACTATTAATTACTTGATAGTGATCCTAGAGAGTTTGGTTAAGTCCGAACCTATTATCAAGTAACATACTTCGTTGTCGTATAATCTCGATCTTGTATCCATAGTCAATCACACAAGTTATCTTGTTGTTGTATTGTCTCGATCTCGTATCCATAGACAATCACAGGAAGTGTGAACCGATTAGTTGTATTGTCTCGACTTTGTCCATAGACGATCACTTTCGGTAGAGGACTTATAGGTTGAACAAAAATATTATGGTGTATTTGGGTACCCTTGTCTTTTCAATTGGTATTAGATCAGGCAAACACGAAAAGATCTAATAATCTGTGTTTGGTGTGATCCAACCTTTAAGAAATGAACTCGAGTTCATATGAATCGATTTCAGTTAACGTACCGCCAAGATTTGACGGAACAAACTATTAATGGTAGAAATCTTCTATGAGATCTTTTCTTCAATCACGAGACTTTAATACTTGGCTATTAGTCGTCGATGGTTATAATCGCCCGAAAATAGAAGGTTCAGAAACCGAGTTTAAACGCTTAGTGGATTATTCAGGCGAAGAAAAGGCTTTTGCAAAGCATAATTCTTATTGTTTGAATGCTATTATACATGCTGTAAGCCGTGATATACAACATCATGTATCCACATGCAAAACTTCACAGGAAGCTTGGAATAATCTTCATATCGTATTCGAAGGAAATACATCAGAAAAGGAAGGTAGACTTCAAACTCTCACATCTGATTGGGAAAACCTTCGAATGGATGACAATGATACTTTTGAAGAGTTTCATATTAAAGTTGTAGTGAAAGTGGTGAGTAAAGTTCGTTCAACTCGGGCTTGTGAAGGATTTTTTAGAATTAAATAAAATTGTTTCAATAATAATAAGAAAGTACCAAGACTCTGGATTCCACCATTGACCAATTATTTGATAAATTCTAATCAATATTCATGCAATATTTTTCTTTAAAGTGATTCTAATATTTGCCTCTAATTTGGTTCTTGAAGTAATAATTGTAAGCACGAAGTATGAAACATCAAAAGTATTAAAACCAAGCATATCCCATCAAAACACTTCACAACTACTCAATAAAAACCAATTTTTCTTTTAAGTTCTATGCAAAAAATCATGTAAAATAATTGCAATAAATAATAAAAATAGAATTATACCACTTTTCATGGAACAATGGCTTCCTCCGTCGCCTCGGCTAAGGGGTTTAGCTCCTCATATTAATCTCTTGCTCAAAATACATCTTTGGTGTTCAAAAGTTGATTAAAAGAGTGAAAAGTTCTAAACAGCGGGTTCTGTAACGAATATAATTGTTACGAAACCTATTTCTACAGCGGAACTGTTGCGAAGCGAAGATAACTGTTGCAAAAATTGTTACAAAAGGTTTAAAGTTTGAAAGTTACGGTCACAGAATCTGCGACTTTCTTTTTCTGCTGTTTATGTTCTTCTTCTTCTCCGGCCACGGCTTGCACCAGCAGAAACGTGATTTCTTCCAATGGTTTTTCTAGCTTCTCTAAGGCTCTAAACTTCCCCTAACTTCTTCCTTTCCTTCCTAGGACCCTAACCAACCCTTTTATACATAGTAGAGCAAAGAAAATTCGAGAATAAACTTGGTTTTTTCCTCCACAGCAAGTTTCGATATTTCCTCTTTTTTTTTTCTGTTTCACGTGCATTCGATCAATAAAAGCTCTCCAAACTCCTCCCTTGATAGAAACAAGTCTTTAAGAAGAGTTTCCTTCCACTTCTACACGTAAGTTTCCAAGAATAAACCAAGAAACTTGCCCAAAATAAACCATGATATTTTTGGAAAGTTTTCGCTTCCAATTCGAGTTCTAGCCACTTTGGATCCATTCCAACACCCTTACCTTGCCTGTTAGGTCCATAGGAACAAACCCAATCAAATTCAGCCCTTTAATCTCCCTAAAAATCGATCAAAAATCCATCCAAAAAATCGCTTGTGTAAGGAAGAAATTCCCGCCATTTTTGAATATTTGAAAACGTGAAGAAATTTGTCCTCCCCCTATCCAGTCTCGGTCTGTGCTTAGCAGCTGCCTGAAAATGGGTTACCCCTTATCCAAAGTGAGAGTCCGAATAGCAAATGTCCTCCCAGGAGCCTTTAACAACTTTTCGAGCCAATTTTCCCGCAAGAGCCCATTTTTCCAAAAACACCTACAAGGGGGTAAAATACCAAAATTAGTACAGAAATGGGTACTAACACTATACATAAAAGAGAAGAAAATAGACACATAAATGCGTCTATCATATCCACATGCAAAACTTCACAGGAAGCTTGGAATAATCTTCATATCGTATTCGAAGGAAATACATCAGAAAAGGAAGGTAGACTTCAAACTCTCACATCTGATTGGGAAAACCTTCGAATGGATGACAATGATACTTTTGAAGAGTTTCATATTAAACTCTCTGAGATAGTAAATGCTTCTTTCTCTCTTGGAAAGACTATTTCTGAAAAGGATATAGTGTGCAAAATTTTCAGGTCATTGCCATTTAGATACGAATCTAAGAAGCATGAAATTATAGAGGCAAATGATCTTTCAACTCTCTCACGAAGCACACTTTTTGGGAAGTTGTTGAGGTGGATTTTTGACAAAGGCTAAAATTGTAAAATCATGATTTTGCATGTTTTTGACACGGCTTCAGAAATGCATGTGAAAATCATATTTTAGGATTCGTGAAAGCTCATTTCACAATCTCTGACTAAGCGTACATCCTCTCAGAGCTCTGTATGAATATGTTATTCGTAAAGCCTCCTTGACTGAGCTTTTCGACACTTCGCATATTTCATCAACACCTCTATATAGAATCGAAATGATTGGACGGCTCCTGGACATATTGCATGCTAGTATAGAGCATTAACTTCTTCGAGATGTCACTCTGTTCCCTGACTATGTAGAGCGAATATGTATAGAATCTCTCAACGATTGGATGGCTCCTAGACATATTGCATGCTAGTATAAAGCGCTAACGTATTCAGGATGCCACACTGTTCCCCGACTATGCACAATCAATATTCAGAATGAGTATGATGCTTCAATCATCTCATACCTCATTCTCGAATAAACAATGCTCCTAGACATATTGCTTGCTAGTATAGAGAAATTCATGGATTAAATTCTAGCGCAACATTCATCAATCGAATTCCTAGAAAAATAATATATTTTATCTCATTACTCCGTTTCATGGCTTATTCCTGGCTGAATTCCATGAATTAGTAATAGATAATCAATCTATTTTATTACTCCGTTTCGTGGCTTATTCTCAGCTGAATTCCACGAATAAGTAATAAATATTCATTGTTCGGTCATCTGGGCCACCACCGAGTAAGCCCCGAGAAAATGGTGCGAGTGTACTTAACAATAATGCACGAACGAGCACCCAAAGGCATAAACGAGCATTCAAAAATATGGACGAACGAGGAAACCCATGCAAAATTAAAAAGGAAAATAATTAAAAAATAATAAAGAGACGTGCACAGGACCGGGCCCACCGGTCGGCCGGCCATGCCGCCGTGGCCGGTCCCACGCCTCTTCCTTTTTTTTTTATATTTTTATTTTATTATTTTACCTTTCTCTTGAAAACTCCTTGTTTGAGCAAACTTCCCCGTTCGAGCAAAACTCTTAGTTTCTCCATATTTCCTCAAATGATGAAAAACTAATAATATAAAATAAGGAAGAGCACGGGACCGGGCCTACTAGCCGGCCGGCCATGCCCTATCCATGGCCAGTCCCACACGTCCCAATTCCTTATTTTATTATTATTATTATTTCTTCCTTCATCTCATGAAACTCCTTCGTTTGAGCAAAAACCCGGGTTTTTCCATATTTTCTCAAATATTGCTCAAACCTTGAAAAAAGCCAAAAAGTCAAATGGTCACATGACCGACTAGGATACTCACGATAAATATTAAAATATTATTATTTTAATATTCTCAAAATATTGGTCGTGCGAGCAAAATTCTACTTGCTCACTCAAGCAAAATCGAGAGTTTCAGTCAAGATCAAACTCTTCTGAAAATCCAAAATATTGCTCAAACGTGCACCAGAAAATACCAAAATTCTTAGGATTGAGTCACGAACAATGTGGTGACACGGGCATGCCACCTTGACCGACCAAGGTCGGCCCTTAGGCTTGCAGAAGCCGGTCCCACATCCCATTAACGATTTTGACCTAATTAATCTTCTAAAGTTCGTATTGGGTTCAAACTCTTTCCAACCAACTTGGAACTTGATCAATCGAACATCAACCGGTCCCACGACCACCAAGGGCCGGTATCATACCCCTTGGACGTTCCTCATCTCTCCATAATTAGTTTTTATCACCTAATGCTCGGACGAGCACTATTTTAATAATGGTTAAACGAGCATTTAATCATTCTTCCACCAACTGGTCTACAAAGGAATTTGGTGCACGCTCATTCGAGCACTTGGGCGCTACATGGTCGGACATCATCCCATGTAGCCAGTCCCTCTCTCACTCATTGGTTGATTTTCAATAAATCATCAATTGATCAACAATCGACCAAACTTTGGGTTTCAAATCAAATGCTCTGCAAAGCATAATTCTGAACATGTTCAAACCCTAATAATTTTATGTTAATCTAGCAATCAACATTTTAATTAATAATATTTGGTCCATCTACCATATTTTAATTAATATTTTATTTGGTCCCGCTAACAATAATTCATGAATCGAGCAATGCTCAAATGATCAATATTTGCTTAAACTCGCAATATTTATTTTGCTCATTCAAATGGGTTGAGAACTCATTGATTCAACTATCAATTGCACGACCGAGCAATATTCCTCATGTTGATTCAACTATCAACATTCGAGAATTCTATTGATCCAGCAATCAATACTCTAATTTAAAGTTTGGTCCTGCTACCAACATTTTTGCTCGACTGAGCAACATGGTTCGAACGGACGACCATCCAATATTTCTGATTTATACTCTGTCATTCGATCATTCATGATATATTAGATTAGAAATGAGCATTCTGCATAATTCAACAATATCTCTGATTTCCTATCGAATATCAGAAAAAGTCCTTGATCGAGCAACCTCATCGGAAGATCATCCAAATTCCCAAAACATCATTATTACCTCGACTGGTAAAATGACATATCACAATTCATCGAGACTCAGCGTCTGAGCGTGTCTCAGCAAACATCTTATGCTCAATCCATGAGTCCCAGAGCATACCACATTCGTTCATTATGCTTGACTCATCAAGGCTAAGACTCATTGTCTAGTCAAGCCAACAACTGACTAATTAAATACACGCCTGCCTTGCAGACATCGATCACGTCACATGGGGGATAATCACTAGGGTTTTGGTCTGGCGACCCACGGCACGTGTGTTCACCCACGATGAGAAATGTGAGTAAATCGTGCAAGCGGTTGAGGAAGTTAGCAAAGTAGTGGATGGACAATCAACCAAGTCCCCGCACGACATCGAACTGGTTTGACCATAATTTCCCACATTCCCACTCTTTCACTCGAGCAACTGTCACACTTACTGGGATCAATGTGTCTATTATTCTTTCAATATAAATAAGTTTCTGAATCCACGATTGAACAACCAAGAATCATCTGGTAAACAACAATTTCGAACAACAAGAAATTATCGCTCAACCAATCAGAACTTATTTTCACTCGAACACTACAGTTCATCTTGCAGAAACCTTCAACACATCCACAATCCTTGATCATCATTGATCTCACACACTTCTAAGCTTTCCTCTTACAGATCGACCCTTTTCCCTCTTTGTGACCGAATTGACTCTAGAATGACCATTATATTGGTTTAAGTCGGAGTCTTACAGATTGATCTCTCGAACTCAAAGCACTCACGTGCAGTGCATCTGTTTGAAAAAGGTTTAAGCAATTTGCTCGGTCGAGGAGTCCCCGTCCACACGATCGTCTCTTCACTTCCCTAAAAAACCAGTAAATCGTTTTACCCCATAAACAGAAGTTAAAGATTTTTTATCATGAATCACAATCTATTCAAGCTACAGGAATCGCTTTCAAAGCTGAAAAACTTCCAAAAGCTCCTGTGGAGAAAAATAGATTGTTGGATGATTCTGACGAATTGATTACAGAAGATTCTGATGATAATGTAAAACAAACATTATCACTGATTACAAGGCAATTTCGAGATCTCTTAAAGAAAAGAAATAAGAGATTTGTAAAAGATGTTCTGAAAAGACGAGAGTACCCAAATACACCACAATCTTTAATTTATCCACCTATAAGTCCTCTTACCGAAAGTGTTTGTCTATGGACAAAGTCGAGACAATGCTACAAATCGGTATTCACACTTTGTGTGATTGTCTATGGATACGTGATCGAGACAATACGACAACCAAAGTGTGATTACTTGATAATAGGTTCTGACTTAACCAAACTCTATAACATCACTATCAAGTAAAGCGGATTCAACGTTTGTGTAATTTGCTTCAAATTATATAAACAAATATAATTGCGGAAATAGAAAAGTAAATCATACAGCAAGATTTTGTTAACGAGGAAAACTGCAAATGCAGAAAAACCCCGGGACCAAGTCCAGAATTGAATGCTCTCATAATTAAGCCGTTATACAAAATCTACACCAACTTCGTATAGTTGAGACCATGGATTTTAAAATCGCACGATTCGCGACAAAAAATTCGAACTCGATTCACATCGGAACATTGAATCGTATCACAATAAAATTGTGTTTATTCCATTTTAAATATACGATTTTGACTGTTTTATCTTGGTTGACCTATAAAACAAGGTGTAATAATTGATGTCCCCTCGTACTTCTGTGTCCCCGTGAACCCATTAACCATTTACATATATAGGGGTAGTAACTTAAAATAGGGGTACTAGGGCTAAGTCATATGGGCTAGTTTCAACTGCTAGATTAGCAGTTAGGGGTAGTAACTTAAAGATATTTGCGTTCAAATTTTTTGCTTATGGACCAATCAAATATTAATGTGTGTTTAAAAAAGATTAAAATTATGGTTGCACGCACGACACAGTTGCACCATTTATAGCTCAGCAGTAGTTTGTTCATTAATGCATATATTTTACCACAGAATTTTTGTTTGTTTGTTCGTAAATACATATATTTTTAATTTTGTACTCATTTTTTTGGAAATTACTTATACGTCCTATAAAAACTAGTGTCATTTACAAAAATATAATCATACTATTAATTTTCAAGGTATATATAAAAGTGACTGAATCTACGATTCACGATTCATTATACGATTCAATTCCTTAAAATATGAAAACGATTCACGTTATGATTTACGATTTCACAACCTTGGTTGAGACCAAGCAACTACCCCTAGTTCACTTAGTTTCCTAAGTATCCATGAGATTCCGACTTCGATGAGTGCACGCACTGGAACAATTCCTTTGGATCGTATTCCAAACAGTAAAGGAACAATTAATCTTTTTGGTAACAACTCTATTGATTCTTTAAGATAAGATATCTCAAGTCATATGCAAAGGCTCTTCCGTTTAAGCTAATAAACTCATTTGCTTGGTTAGATCAATCTATCCAATAACTAACAAAGTAGCCAAGTTTAGATTCACAATCAATCGATATAGATTCCAACAAGAAACTATAAAGTGATGCCGATCTCACGCAACTAATCAATCAAATAAATTCGATTCTAGTTGGATCCCAGCCGATCAAGGTTTGTGTAACACAAAGATATGAGAAACCAATAAGAAATTTTCTTCGTCTTCAAATCTTCTTTAATCTTCAATTAAACCTGCACAACACCACTTGAATCTCTTGTGATCAATCACGCACAGAACGGAGTCTGTTAACAATGGATTATCACAAGATGTCTTTAGATCTACAAACAGTTTTAAAGATCCCGTTGATATTTCAATCTAGTTTGAGTGAATCTTATATCATGAGAGAAGATTATCAAGAATAAACAAACTAGGTGCAATCAAAGTTTCAACAACCGTTAGTCAATCAAATCAATCGAAAACTAATAACACTGCAATTATCTAGTTTCCCACCAATGGTACTCGTGGAGCTTCTTGATCCCACAAAAGTCTTTAAACGAGCGGTCGTAAGAGATTTCGCCTAATTAGGGTACTTTCCTCTCCAGATAGACGGCTCCACCAGAAACAACAAAAAGATGAAGTTTGCCTGGCTCTTAGGATGGTTTGTTAGAAATGCAAACTTAGGTATTTATATACCAAGGATGTTTGCACACCAAGGAATTTCCAAAACCGAAAATATTCTCAAGATATGCATTGAATGGCAAAATTCGGTTTTTATAATTCCAGTAAATGCTTGTCCAATATTTTCCGAAATCTCTCAATAGAAAATCTCCAATTAGTAAATGCACATTACTAATTTTTATTCTCTAGAGATATGCATTTAATTGTTGGTAATTAAAGCATATAAAACCAAAAACCTTAATTAAAAGATTCTCAATTAATTTCGTTACAGGATCTCCTTGAGTACTAAGGAATATTTTAAACAATAAATGATAAGAGTTACTGTCCGTGTTCAAAGTATGTTGACATCTTTTCTCTGTAAATCATCTTTCATATTTACATTCTTGGAATCGGTTATACCACACTTCCAAACAAGTTTAGAATTGGTTCATTTGTATTCTAAGACTACTATATGATTGATCCAATATCAAATCACATCCATGGGTTCAATCGGTTCTACCAATCACTAGGATTTGTTATACCCTAATATGGAAACACTTGTGATCAGTCACACAAGTTACTAGGACTGGTTACATCTGTTACCAAGATCGGTTACATCAATTACCAGGACCGGTTACCATATACTCATGGTATTGCTTCTGCTCGGTCACACCAGTCACTAGGATCGGTTACACTAATTACCAGGATCGGTTACACCAATTACTAGGACCGGTTACACCAATTATAAGGATCGATTACACAACACTCTGTGATCGGTCACACCAATTACAAATATCGATTATACCATCTCAGGTGATTACTTAGGATCGGTTACACTAATTAATCAAAACTAGTCATACCAAATCATAAGTCAGGCATTGTGATTAGTTGTACCAAGATACATAACAAAGCTACGATTTGTTCTACCATCTCACACATATTGGTAATCCAAATATTTGCAATGACTAGCCGTACCAATAAGCCTAGCGATTTCCCTTTCGATTCATAAAACAAGTTCATGAATGTACTTCCTTTAAACAAATGTAAAACATTGTTTCCTAGGATGAAATCTTCACCATTACCCATTCACATAATCATAACAGCATTCATAAGATTATGTCGATATCATATCTACGAAGTTCAAAAGATAAGCATTATACTTCGTAGTCTGATTCCATAATACTATGATCATGTGATCATGTCTCACTACTAGAGTAATATATCCAATACACGGCTTCGCAGTTATGTTTTCAATATAGCACGACTTGAAAGATACGTTAGGAATGAAACAGTTCAAGTCAATATTACTAACCTCAAGAGGAATGATGATGTTGTTGTTGTAGCTCGTTAATTCTTCACGTTCTTCAGGTCTTCGAGTAATACTTGTATGTCTCAACATTCCTAGACTTTCTAGTCTAACCTAAACGAATTTGTCTCTAGTACATAATCAAGCGACTCTTATATGAGTTTTGACACACTAAAATATGACAACCAAACTTGACATACCAACGCTTAGTGAGTTCAACCGAAATATGCTCTAACATGTTCATCGATCTTCTCGGCCCCATGATCGAGTTCCAATAAGGAACAAAAAGGATCAAGAAGAAGATGATGAATATCATACACAATGTTTTAAGTGTAAAGGTTTTGGTCACATGTCTAAAGACTATCCTAATCTTAGTAAAAACACTGGAAGCAAGGCATTAGCTGTAACTCTAGACGAGACCTCTGATTCATATAATTCTGAAGAAGAGGAAACATCTAATATTGCACTAGTTGTTAATTTGATTCCCTCTTACACAATTAGTGTATTAACCATATTAAAAATGGCATGTCTTCCAATATTGAAAAATCATCTAATGGTAAAGAGAAAAATAAGACAAAGTGTGAAACTGTCTCAAGAACAAGAATTGCTAAGAACTGCATATGTAATTCAAACCAATCTCAGGAAACTTCGTTAATTCGAGGTAACAAGGGAAGATATTTGAATCATACGTTACTAGATCAAGAATGCCCTATTTTTTCTAAATCCCATGATGAGAGAAAATCTCATACTAATACCTACTAATCGGTATTAGAATTGCATCCTTGTTAGAGCATAGCTCGGTTGAACTCACCAAGCGTTGGTATGTAAAGTTTGGTTGTCATATTTTAGTGTGTCAAAACTCATCCAAAGTCGCTTGATTATATACTAGAGTAAACTTCGTTTAGGTTAGACTAGAAAGTCTAGGAATGTTGAGACATACAAGTATTACTCCAAAGTCCTAAAGAATGTGAAGAAGTAGCGAACTACAACGACGACATCATCCTTCCACTTGAAGTTAGTAATATTTACATGAACAGTTTCATTCCTAACGTATCTTTCAAGTCGTGCTATATTGAAAACATAACTGCGAAGCTATATATACTATACATATTATATGATACTCTAGTAATGTGACATGGTCATATTTGTATGACCATAGTATTAGGGAATTATACTACAAAGTTGTTGATGGTGGTTTTTAGTTCAGGGATAAAATTGTAAAACCCTGTATTTAATGCATCGCCTGCAAAAGGACTGAGCCATTTAAAAGTAATGAGTGCCCGGGCCTCTCTACTCACACATGTATTGAGCAATTCAGTATATTTATTAAGAATGGTGCATGTAGCAACAATCCCAAACATTCTGTTAAACTCTCGCCAGCATTACTCATTAGTGTATGGTTTATTAAGTATTTTACTATGCTATGTTCCCCAGCTGAACCCTTAGTATTGGTATGACATGACAATTAGTGTTCACTCGCAGCTGAGTAGCATGAATTTCCCGAAGTATATAAATTAAGGTCTGCATGAAAATGCTCAATCAGAAGACACGCTAACTGCTCTCTGAGAATAAAAGAATTTTGTGTCAACACGCACAATTTGTTAAATTTGTTCAATTTTGTGATAACTCACAAGATTCAAGTTTTCGGCCTAATTAATTTGCAAAATTAGGTCTTTTGCGCCTTGTGCAAATATCTTGAACCCTATTGGTCGAGGCCAAACCTAGGTAAGCTAGGAAACTGATCCGCCATGGAGCTAGTAGGAGCAAAATCCTACCAGAAAACAAGAAACAAAAGAGGAATTGTGGCAAACAGGAGCAATGACAAAGGAGGTTTGGCCACGCCACATAGCCGGCCAATCCGCCCCAATGGGTGCTGCCTGTGGCGTTGGCCACGCTCCATGTTTCTCTTGCCGACCCCCTCTCCCATCAACCAATCAGATCGCTCAAAACCCGCCACACACACTTTTAATAAAGTTGGAAGTTGGTGGGTCGATGCGCCTAATTCCATTAGGAATCTAATCTAGATGGCCCAAGCCAGTCTCCAAAAAAAAATCGTGGTTGTACGATTTGGCCACTTGATTTATTAAGTTTAGCCGCTTCCTAACGCGACCAAATAGGCATCACCATGCCACCGCAAGCGACACGCCTGTAATCCGCGCCAAAGTATTGGAATTACATACGAACCATTCCAAACCGCACCTAGCCATCACCTCAGGCGCCATGCCAATTGGCTAGCCAACCTGCCAAATCACGACATTAAGCCAGTTGGAAGGCCTTGCAATTCCGCGGCAGCCATATGCCAATGGCTTTGGTCAAACTAAAGGGAAACCCTATTTTTCTAGTCATAGCTCAATTATGCCACTTTGGGCCAACAACATGCCACAAGCCATGTGGGACCCAGGAGACCCTAAAGAATGGCGCCCGCGCCATATTATGATTACCCATGATCGTCCATGGACATGCCCACGTTATGGCCTTGCCATGGTATCTTTGATCAAAACGGCCAAGGCAGTATTTGCCAAGATACCGCCGTGCCGCGCCACCTAGTCGCGCGCGCCACTTAGGGTTTTTATATGCCAACCCCTAATTTGGCCAGGCCCATTACGCCGCCCCATGCCAAATAGCATCACCTAGGAATTAAGTTCGATGTGGCAACTAGAGCTAATATCATTAAGCCATATTTGGATCCAACACCAATATGCCAAGATGTAGCAGGCGCCACTTTAACCGCTACGGCATTGGCAGGCGCCACCTTGCCACTACGCCATTGGTAGGCACCACATTGCCATTGTGCCACTAATAGGCGCCACATTTCCATTGTGCCACTAACAGGCGCCACATTTCCATTGTGCCACTAACAGACGCCACATTGCCACTGTGTAGACGCCACCATGCCATTATGCTGCCTAGCATGCGTACGATTGGTCAGAATAACTGGGTCTTGCACATTAGACCCACTCAGCAACTTATTGCACATTTTTCCACGAAACACTCGAGACATCAAACATGTCACAAACTGGGGGATACTCATCAGGGTATTGGTATGGCGGTTTACAGCGTGCGGCGTGCAATGCGCCCATTACAAGAAAGTGTCAAGAAGGAGCGGACGGTACCAGCACTGTTGGAAAGAACCAGACCATCCAGGAGTGAAGATGCATGAGAGACTCGATAGAACAGGTGTCTCATTAACAAACAGTATAATACCGGGCCCTCTGTAAGCGTGGTGAGTGAAGGAGGAAAAAGGAAGGATCCAGCGGCGGAACAACAAACCAAACGTGCAACACCAGCGCACCAGACGGCTCCGCTCCAGAAAGGTGCAGCTAAGACTCCTGTACAACAACAAGAAACCAGAGATGCTGCTCCAAACTTCCCATTCCCGATTGAGGAAGTAATTGAACTCCTGGAAGCGTGGATTCAAGATGATGCCATCAAACTACCTCCCGTCAGATGCCCGCCAACTGAGGAAGAAATAGAAAATCCCAAGTATTGTCGTTACCATAGATTCGTCAATCACCCAACTAATGAGTGCAACAAATTGAAACGCATCTTCAAAGAGAAGGTGGATGCGGGAGAACTTCAACTAGGCACTGAAGGAGTTCACAGAGACCTCTTCCAGTCAAAAGCTGCACACTTTCTGGGGACTCTGTTCACAAAGCCGTACAATCCATGATGGAGCGTGTATGCGAAATTCTTTACTTCTCCAAAGCATAGTGTCAAGATATATTTGCAGCTCTCAATCGCATTGTGTCGGGCAAGTGTCTGTTTTCAGACTCCCAAGCCCCAACTTACCTTAGAAGGTGCTATTGGAAAATGCAACTGGGACTGCTGACCACTGCCCACCTGAAGAACGTCGAGTTTGACAGCATGCTGATTGACGCGGCCTCTGACTTCAACGTTGTTACCGTCAAGACTCTGAGAGATGCAGGGATTTCAAAGCAGGAAGTTGTTCACTGCCCGACTGTGATTAGAAGCGCAGAAGGAGAATTAAAAAATGCTTACGGGTAAATTAATCTCGAAATCAGGATAGGAGATGCTCTAACACACGGCAAGTTTCATATTGTTAAGGAATGCCCGAATTATGATATAATCCTGGGCCGTTCGTGGGTGCATGACAACAAAGCAAAGCTAGGAGTGTGTCCTTTGCTAGTGTCTATACCTGAAAGGATTTCCAACGAGCCATCCAACCCCGAAGATTATTTGTTGCCGTATCAACAACTTGCTAATGTGACTCAACTACCTGGAGAGAGCCCGTCGACGTACATTCGAAGATTCCGAACCCAAGTAAGTCTTATTGAACAACCCTTTTTGCAACCCGTCACTCCTCATTCCGCCAAGGCTTAGGGACTCGATCCGATTATCAACCCGGCCGTTACTAGGAGATGTGAATGGGATGCCGGTCCTTTCAAATGTTTTATCCAGAGCTTAGAAGCTGTCAAGGTTAAGGATGAGGAATCTAAGAAAATAATAGCGCAACGCCCAAGCCCATTCCAAGTTGGAGATATGGTAGTGAGAGTTGCTTCCCGACCTGCTCCGACTGATTCCGCAGAAGGGAAAGGCGATCCATACCTAGTAGCAGAAGTTATTTTGGGAGGTTACTGCAAAATCATCAATGCAGACAAGCTAGAAGGCGTAGTAATGCACGCCCGGTGGCTCAAACCCTTCAACATCTGAGATGTCGCACCCTTTCCCCCAAAAAATTCCTTTTAGTATTTCCTTTAGCAATTTCCCTTTTCATGCAATATTTGTAATTCCTCTAAAATGATTGCACTGCTTGCATTCATAATTAGGGTTTCAGTTTATCAGTCAATTGAAGTGTTATTTCTTTTCAGAAAATTACTCTTGAATCATTTCAAAACCAAAAATCTCGAATAAACTCAAAACCCTCAAGAGCAATTACCTACTAGCTCAAAACCAGAAATCACAGAGGAAACATCTCTTATTCCAAAACATACCCAAGAAAAGAATGTACAAGGGAATAGGGAAAGACGAGATATTCAAGGGAAAATTCGCCAGGAGCAGTACTTCATGTCCCGAAGAGCAACCTACTTCAAGTCCAAACCCAGATGGCGTGCCACGAATCTTCACGGAGCGTGTAATTTGTACGGGAAAATCAGACAGAAGGTTGGTCGAATCCTTAACCATTATTGCTATTTCCCCTATCTTAAGTCGCAATTGCCTACGTTGTGGAGATACTATTTTGGAAGCGGTATCCTTTCCACAGGGAGAAAACATGGCTTTCCAAGCACTATTGGCACGCCAATTTCCCATCTATCGTGGATCTTAGAATCCCAAGATATTACGAGATTTTTTATGAGGATTTAGATTTCTCGGTTTAGGGTTCCATTCATTCATTCGATTAGAAATATAAAATTATCAAAACAACATGGATAAAAGAATGTTATTTGGCGAAGCCCTGGCTCCATTCATATAAACAAAATCATTAAAATATCAAAAGCGTCAATAAGCTACGAAAATGTTCTTCTATGGAAAGAAAACAGCAAAATGGGAAAGCTAGTTATCAACGTCAACGCCAAGGCTAATGGCGCCTCCGCTGGAGTCTTCTCCACCAACCGTTGCTATGTCCTCTCAAACGGCCGCTGCGGTGCCTTCTCCAATAGTCGTTTCAGCATCTCCTCCAGCAGCCACTTCAGCATCTCCTCCAGCGGCCACTTCAACATCCCCTCCAGCAACGGCTTCAGCATCCTCTCCAGCAACGGCTTCAATATCCTCTCCAGAAGCTATCTCGACCTCTTCCTCGGAAACCTCACTAATGTCATGTTCATAAACTGCCCCAATAGCCTCTTGAGGATGCGCCGGTTCGTCCACATCAGAGTCGAGAATTATGATACCTTTATGAATAGGGTAATCATGTTTATTCCTACCTGGAGATTGTTTAGGCTCGACTCTTCGTCGTTTCAGTCGAGTCGCGAATCTTTCAGCCCTAGCGCTCGTTGGTTGAGAGGCTTCATCACGTTGGGATGCTTTATCACGTCTCCACTTCTCCTCCATGTCAACCGAAGCCAAGAAAGCTTGAACACGCCCTCGAACGATGCGTAAATGTGTGAGAGGCATACCTTGTATGACACGACCAACTTCACGAAATAGATGATCAATTTTACCTAATACTTCTTCAAACGCAGAAACCCTGGGTTTGTCAACTTCAAATCTCTTCTCCGGATAATTAGAAGAAAAATCATCACTAGGAGTTCCCATCATAAACTGCAGAGAAGTATTATGCTTATACCAACAACCTACGTGGTAAAAACAAAGGAAACTACAAGGAGATATGAAGCTATACCTAGAAAGAAGATGAGCGCAACTCTTTGCTGATCGGTATGAAGGAAGTTCAAGTACCTCTTTTTATATTCCATATAATAAGATCCCGTAAAAGAAAGGACTCTCTACCTGCCGTGTATAAAGCCTACGATGCGGGATATTGATTTCTCTTCTTGAAGACAACTGACGTGTGCCAGGAGGACTGAGCTTTGGTACTTCATTAAATGTGTCTCATTCAAAGACCGAGCCGACCTATATTCTGGTAACACCTGTCAACTTTGCTTCATAATTTTTGTCTTCGTTTGTCACCATCTAGTGCTTACCCCGTAACAATGTCACTATTACGTGCTAAGCAGGGGACTTAATGTTGATGGTGGTTTTTAGTTCAGGGATAAAATTATAAAACTCTGTATTTAATGCGCCGTATGCAAAAGGACTGAGCCATTTAAAAGTAATGAGTGCCCGGGCCTCTATCCTCACACATGTATTGAGCAATTCAGTATATTTATTCAGAATGGTGCATGTAGCAACAATCCCAAACATTCTGTAAAACTCTCGCCTGCATTACTCATTAGTGTATGGTTTATTGAGTATTTTACTATGCTATGTTCCCAAGCTGAACCCTTAGTATTGGTATGACATGACAATTAGTGTTCACTCGCAGCTGAGTAGCATGAATTTCACGAAGTATCAAAATTAAGGTCTGCATGAAAATGCTCAATCAAAAGACGCGCTAACTGCTCTCTGAGAATAAAAGAATTTTGTGTCAACAAGCACAATTTGTTAAATTTGTTCAATTTTTTGATAACTCACAGGATTCAAGTTTTCGGCCTAATTAATTTGCAAAATTAGGTCTTTTGCGCCTTATGCAAATATCTCGAACCCTATTGGTCGAGGCCAAACCTAGGTAAGCTAGGAAATTGATCCGCCATGGAGCTAGTAGGAGCAAAATCCTACCAGAAAACAAGAAACAAAAGAGGAACTATGGCAAACAGGAGAAATGACAAAGGAGGTGTGGCCACGCCACATAGCCGGCTAATCCTCCCCGATGAGTGCTGCATGTGGCGTTGGCCACGCTCCATGTTTCTCTTGAAGGCCCCCTCTCCCATCAACCAATCATATCGCTCAAAACCCGCCACACACACTTTTAATAAAATTGGAAGTTGGTGGGTCGATGCACCTAATTCCATTAGGAATCTAATCTAGATGGCCCAAGCCAGTCTCCAAAAAACAATCGTGGCCATACGATTTGGCCACTTGATTTATTAAGTTTAGTCGCTTCCCAACGCGACCAAATAGGCATCACCATGCCACCGCAAGCGACAAGCCTGTAATCCGGGCCAAAGTATTGGAATTACATACGAAGCATTCCAAACCGCACCTAGCCATCACCTCAGGCGCCATGCCAATTGGCTAGACAACCTGCCAAATCACGCCAGTAAGCCAGTTGGCAGGCCATGCCATTCCGCGGCAGCCATATGCCAATGGCTTTGGTCAAATCAAAGGGAACCCCTATTTTTCTAGTTATGGCCCAATTATGCCACTTTGGGCCAACAACATGCCACAAGCCATGTGGGACCCAGGAGACCCTAAAGAATGGCGTCTGTGCCATATTATGATTACCCATGATCGTCCATGGACATGCACACATTATGGCCTTTCCACGGTATCTTTGATCAAAACGGCCAAGGCAGTATTTTCCAAGATGCCGCCGTGCCGCGCCCCCTAGTCGCGCGCGCCACTTACGGTTTTGATATGCCAAACCCTAATTTGTCCAGGGCCATTACGTTGCCCCATGCCAAATAGCATCACCTAGACATTAAGTTCGATGTGGCAACTAGAGATAATATCATTAAGCCATATTTGGATCCAACACCAATATGCCAAGATGTAGGAGGCGCCACTTTGACCGCTACGGCATTGGCAGGCGCCACCTTGCCACTACGCCATTGGCGGGCCCGCCACTTAGCCATTAACAGGCGCCACATTGCCATTGTGCCACTAACAGGCGCCACATTGCCATTATGCCACTAACAGGCACCACATTGCCATTGTGCCACTAACAGGCGCCACATTGCCATTGTGCCACTGTGTAGGCGCCACTATGCCATTATGCTGCCTAGCTTGCGTACGATTGGTCAGAATAAATGGGTCTTGAACATTATACCCACTCAGCAACTTGTTGCACATTTTTCCACAAAACACTCGAGACATCAAACATGTCACAAACTGGGGATACTCATCAGGGTATTGGTCTGGCGGTTTACAGCGTGCGGCGTGCAATGCACCCATTACAAGAAAGTGTCAGGAAGGAGCGGACGGTTAAATAACAGTAATAGGATAGTGGGTGTAAGGCTGACCAGTTTCCTCTCACAATGGGAACGTGATGGTAAACCGCTTCTACACAACCCCACTTCTCCACTACTTAACTGTCTCCATTTCCTACGAGATCAAGGGTGCTCAATGACTTGTATAAATAGGTTTTCAACCTATTTCGACAAACGACAAGGTTTTGGTTATCAATAAGTATCCAGAAAAACACCAAGAACTGAGAGCTTACATTCCGCAAGCCATGTTCCATATTCTGATACAAGTCATAAAACATCCACACCTTCATAATTCAATATTTTGATCTCAACACTTTCTTCGCTTCCCTCCCTAAGATCAACCCTTCTCCTTCACTTTGTGACCGAAGCAAGACGGAACGGCCATTTCTTGGTTTAGGCCAGGATTGTACAGATTGATCTCTCAAATCTAAAAGTATTCCCGTGCAGTGTATTTGTTTAGGGTTTAGATTCGTTTCTCAGCGGCACACCCCAAATTTACCAAAACCAGCAGAATCAGTTTTTACCCCAAAACTAAAGTATAAGGCTTATCTTTTGAACTTCGTAGATATGACATCGACATAATCTTGTATATACTGTTATGATTATGTTAATGGGTTATGGTGAAGATTTCATCCTAGGAAACAATGTTTTACATTCGTTTAAAGAAAGTACATTCATGAACTTGTTTTATGAAACGAAAGGGAAATCATTAGGCTTATTGGTACGGCTATTCATTGCAAATCTTTGGATTACCAATATGTGTGAGATGGTTGAACCGATTGTAACTATGTTATGTATCTTGGTATAACTAATCACAATGCCTGACTTATGATTTGATATGACTAGTTTTTATTAATTGGTGTAATCGATCCTAAGTAATCACCATGAGATGGTATGATCGATATTTGTAATTGGTGTGACCGATCCTAGTAATTGGTATGACCGATCACAGAGTATTGTGTAATCAATCCTTGTAATTGGTAACCGGTCCTGGTAATAGGTGTAACCGATCCTGGTAACTGGTGTGACCGATCACAAGCAATGTCATGGGAATATGGTAACCGGTCCTGGTAACTGATGTAACTAGTCTTGGTAA
Organism: Papaver atlanticum; assembly: GCA_023531105.1. Lineage (NCBI taxonomy): Eukaryota > Viridiplantae > Streptophyta > Magnoliopsida > Ranunculales > Papaveraceae > Papaver > Papaver atlanticum. Next base: position 1,468,513 of record JAJJMB010002020.1, read on the forward strand.
CTGATGTAACCGGTCTTGGTGACTTATGTGACCGATCACAAGTATTTCCATATTGAGGTATAACCGATCCTAGTGATTGGTATAACCGATTGAACCCATGTATGTGATTTGATATTTGACCAATCACATAGTTATCTTGGAATACAGGTCAACCAATTCTAAACTTGTTTGGAAGTGTGGTATAACCGGTTCCAAGAAGGTAAATCCATGTAAATATGAATAAGGATTTACAGTGAAGAGATGTCAACATACTTTGAACACGTACAGTAACTCTTATCATTTATTGTCCAAAGATATTCCTTAGTACTCAAGGAGATCCTGTGCCGAGATAAATTAAGAATCTTTTAATTAAGGTTTTTGGTTTTATATGCTTTAATTACCAGTAATTAAATGCATATCTCTACAGAATAAAAATTAGTAATGTGCATTTAATAATTGGAGATTTTCTATTGAGAGATTTCGGAAATTTTGGACAAGCATTTATTGGAATTAGGAAAACCGAATTTTGCTATTCACTGCATATCTTGAGAATATTTTCGGTTTTGGAAATTCCTTGGTGTCCAAACATCCATGGTCTATAAATACCTAATTTTGCATTTCTAGAAAACTATCCTAAGAGCCAGACAAACTTCATTTCTTGTTGTTTCTGGTGGAGCCGTCTAATCGGAGAGGAAAGTATCCTAATTAGGTGAAATCTCATATGACCGCTCATTTAAAGACTTATGTGGGATCAAGAAGCTCTACGAGTACCGTTGGTGGGAAACTAGTTAATTGCAGTGTTATTAGTTTTCGATTGATTTGATTGACTAACGGTTGTTGAAACTTTGATTGCACCTGGTTTGTTTATTCTTGAGAATCTTCTCTTCTGATATAAGATTCACTCAAACTAGATCGAAGTATCGACGGTATCTTTAGAAGTGTTTGTTGATCTAAAGACATCTTGTGATAATCCATTGTTAACAGACTCCGTTCAGTATGTGATTGATCACAAAAGATTCAAGTGGTGTTGTGCATGTTTTTATTGAAGATTAAAAGACGAAGAAGATTTCTAATTAGTTCTCATATCTTTGTGTGTGCACAAACCTTGATCAGCTGGGATCCAATTAAAATTGGATTTATTCGATTGATTAGTTGCATGAGATCGGCATCACTTTATAGTTTCTTGTTGGAATCTATATTGATTGATTGCGAATCTAAACTTAACTACTTTGGTAGTTATTGGATGGATTGATCTAACCAGGCAAAGGAGTTTATTAGATTAAATAAAAGAGCCTTTGCATATGACTTGAGATATGTTTATCTTGAAAGAATCAAAAGAGTTGTTACCAAACAGATTTGTTGTTCCTTTACTGTTTGGAATACGATCCAAAGGAATTATACCAGTGCGTGCACTCATTGAAGTCGGAAGCGCATGGATACTGAGGAAACTAAGTGAACTAGGGGTAGTTGCTTGGTCTCAACTATACGAAGTTGGTGTAGATTTTGTATAGTGGCTTAATTCTGAGAGTATTCAATTCTAGACTAGGTCCCGGGGGTTTTCTGCACTTGCAGTTTTCCTCGTTAACAAAATCTAGATGTGTGATTTACTTTTGTTTTCCGTAATTATATTTTTTTATATAATTTAAAGTAAATTACACAAACGTTAACTCTGCATTACTTGATAGTGATCCTATAGAGTTTGGTTAAGTCCGAACCTATTATCAAGTAACATACTTCGTTGTCGTATTGTCTCAATCTTGTATCCATAGTCAATCACAAAAGTTATCTTGTTGTTGTATTGTCTCGATCTCGTATCCATAGACAATCACACGAAGTGTGAACCGATTGGTTGTATTGTCTCGACTTTGTCCATAGACGGTCACTTTCGGTATAGGACTTATAGGTTGAACAAAAAGATTGTGGTGTATTTGGGTACCCTCGACTTTTCACAATGATCGATCGACGGTGCTGGCACATAGGTCAATTTGACATCTTTGTTCTTAAATTGGAAGTTGGCTACGCTCAGTTTGAAATGAGAGTCTTTAGGTACTATTTTCTGAACAATACCAATTTGACGGAGCGTTCTACGAGGATCTAAAATGACGAACCCAGTTGAATGAAACAAAGGTCCTACATAGGTCACCACATCACCAACTTCATCTTCTCCATCCTCATCAAGTTTCAAATACGAATCAAAAACAACATCATCGATTGTCAAAGCATCCAACCTTTTCCTCATGTCAACCATTTCTGTCTCTTTAGCCTTGTGTTGGGTCCCTCGAAAGGGGTATATTCCTCCTGTAGGTTTCTCTAGAGCCAAATTCTTATCCCGAGAAGGCCTCAAGCATTTAAAATTGTCGTAAACCCATGCCTACGAGAAAGAAAAAAATTTATAAATAAGATAGCACACAAAATATAGAAGTGAAAATAATAATTTGTTATTTGGAAACAAAAAGATACATGGATAAGAGCAACACATCCTGTAATTTGTGTTATGTTCCACCTAGAAGCTTTGCAAAGATTTTCCATCACACTAGCAAGGAGGGCGGTGCCCCACGAGTACCTAGGTACCTCATTTGTTTCCGGATCGAGACTGAGAGTTTTCAACCACTGCAAATAACAAGCATTTATCTTATTTCCTGAGAAACCGGGAAAAAAGACGGTGCCAAGAGAGTGCAACAAGTAAGCTATAGCTATATGTCTATCTCTTGCTCCATCCATAACCACCTGTCCACTACCAGTCTTGGGGAGAGAATCCTCAAACTTCTCCCTCAGACGAACCATGTTAATCTTTCTTGTCATATTAACTGTTTCAGGACGTTCACCCGGTACACTGAATGGCCTTTTAGCTCTAGCCACGGCTCCGCCACCTATCTCAAACTCTTCTTCCGCTTCAAGTTTGTCCAACCCAAGACAGTCTTTCGCCAAGACAAAAATCTCTTCAAAAGGAATAGAATTGTTTAAAACCTCGAACATAACTTTTCCTTCCAAAGTCAGGCCGGTAATTTGCTTTGCATCATTCGGAGTCATAGAAAAGTCATGGTTTTGGTCCAGAATCTTTCTCTAAAACCCCAAACAATCACAACATCATAGGTCTTCTGTAAAGCCTCGATCCCAGACCATAACCCCGAATCTTTTACAAAAGCTACCACATCTGGATGCTCTCTATCCAACGTCCAAAACTTTCCTTGTCGGTGCTTTAGTTAGGGACCGCTTTATCGGAAAACTACAAAGAATATAAAATTTTGGTTGTTACAATTGAATATCCATAATAAAATGAAAATATAATATATTAAATTTGATTTATTACCTTATGATACAGACCCTAGCATCCCATGATGACTGGTAACCAAACAAGACGGATCTATCTTTTGGCTCACAACAAGGTCTCTGATTCTTCTTGAGAGGTAAAAACTCCATAATATCAATGATTTGTCTTTCCAAGTCTTTTGGTGGATACTTCTTCTTCTCAATCACTCCTTTACCCTTATCAATAACAGCACCAGCAGCACTTGTTTTGTCCAAGTTTTCTTCTACAATCTCTAAATGTGGTTGTTCAACAACCATATTTTCACTTCCTCCACCTTCACTTCCTCCACAAGTGGCAACTCCACCTTCATTTCCTCCATCAGTGGAAACACCACCTTCATTTCCTCAACCTTCACTTCCTCCACCCATGACAACTCCACTTGCATTCCTTGCATTTGCACCCAATAATTTTGTGTGACGAGGTTGCGGAGTCGGGACATTACAAGGTGTTACTTCTTGTGTTCTTTTCTTCCTCCTTTCATTTACTCTGTTCAAAGACAAACAAGACCAAAAAAACAAAAGCAAGTATGGTTTGGAAATCTAAACATAACCAAGCCGTGACAACAAAAAAACGACTAGGAAATACTGACAGTCCCAGACGCAACAACATTTACGGATGGGATATTTACTAATCGACCAAGACGTAACAACAATAACGACTAGGAAACAAAATTTGCGTCTTGGTTACTCAAATTACGGATAGGAAAATTCCAGTCGTAAACACTACTGCGGGATTAATTTTCAGCATAATAGAAGATACGGCTAGGTTATTCCTAGCCGTGAAAGATACGGATTGGACTTTGAGTTATCGACCAAGACGTTACACACAAAACGACTAGGAAAATATATTTACGGTTAAGAAATAAAGTTACGGATAGGAAAAACCTAGACGTAAACATTACCGCGGAATTAAATTTCGAACACAGAAGAAGTTATGCCTAGGAATAACCTAGCCGTAAACAAATTGTTGCGGTTAGGATTTCTCAACTCTCGTCTGCATCGCCTATATTATGGCTGGCATTTCTTAGTAATACCAACCGTAAGCATTATTTACGGCTGGGAAAACAAGAACTCCCAGCCGCAAGCAGTTTCAGAAACGGTTTTTTCATACCTAAAATTTTCGAAACTAACTGAATAATCATTCAAGCGCTTAAATAAATGGTGGGTTTTTCAATTCATACCTTATTACAGTCATATCAGGAGTCTCGGCGGCGGGTTCATCTCCTTCTATCACTTATTGTCGATTTTCATTTTCATCTTCATTTGATGAAGTTGATTTCTCTGGTTCAGAAGGAGGTGGATTCGACGACGATTTGTCTTCATGGTTTTATACGATGAATTTAATCGACGATGAATATTTTTTATCGACGATTAATCGTTCTACAGGAAAAGAAAAAGAGAGGTGTTTTCGACCATTCTATGAGCTCTTTGGCAATCAAATATTTCGATGCAGTGAAGAAAGTTTTACCTGATCAGTTTGTTATGACGGAGCGTGATTCAGCCTTCTGGCAGAGTAACATGATCAAACATGCACAAGATTATCTGTTGGCTATTATGATTGATGGGCTTAAACAAAAACTTGGGCCTCGGCATTTCAAAGCTATTTTGTGTTATAGGCTTGGAATCCCTCTTTTCGAAGAAGGGGACACTTGCTCCAGTTGTGGTAGGGAGATGGATATTTTTTGGGATCATGCCTTGGATTGCTCGCATGGGGTGGGTCTCAAGTATAGACATGATTTGGTTCGAGATACATTTGTAGATATTTGTTATCGTGCGGGGGTCCCAGCTAGGAAGGAAGTGGATTTAGAGTTTCTCTGAGACACCGGACTGACTTTGAGACCTGCAGATATCTTTGTATACAATTGGGATAATGGGTGTGATGTGTGTATGGATACCAAGGGTGTTTCTCCTTTCACAGGCGTTGGAGTGCGTGATTTTGTTCCTGGCCAGGCAATTGGTCAAGCTGTTGATCGAAAAAGAACCAAATATTTGGAGAAGTGTACAGCTCATGGCTTTGGTTTTGGGGTGCTTGCGTTTACCACCTTAGGTGAGTTGGGGAATGATACTATAGAGTTTCTGAAAAGACTGCGCAATTATATGGCTAATCATGATGCGAATGTCATAGTGGGAGATTTTATTTTTCATAGGATTGGAGTTGTCATTCAAAAAGGGATTGGGGCTCAGCTCAGCTTGTTGCCATGCTCCCATCTAATTCTTATAAAAAAAGATGAGGAGAGGAAGCGAGGAGACGGTTTTGGTTTTGATTTTCATTTTTTTTTAATAACAATAATTAGTTAATGGAAGAGCAAAGAGGAATAAGTTAAATGTATGGAGGGTGTTTTTGAACTTTTACATTGATTAAGTGCCTCCATATCCACGTTTTAGTTTTGATTATCATTTTAAGCCCCCAAAACTCGGCCTCTACCTACAGCCTCAATTATAGGATTCTTTTTATTTTTCTAGGATAAGTAATGCATTATTCCTTTCCTCGTGAACTTTCCTAGCCATGAAGTTGGGACTTGGGAGTGGAAGAGTTGTATAATCTTGAAACTAAAAACAATCCAACATGTCTGCCCAACAAATCTGATGGTTTATTTCGCTGCACATAGGTGAACCTTTGAGAAGTTCGTATTCCCAATTTGTTATTGACCTTCTAGATTGGGTGCATCGGCTTCTCTAGCCGGTCATTTTGCCCATCATTATTTTGGACCACTTGGAATTGGTGGCCTGTTTTTAGTGATAGTATCCCACACAATAATCTAAGCAGAACTGTGACTTGTGCACCAAAATCGCATCCAGAATGGATGTTTTGATCAAGTCTCCGTTTTGGAAATACATGCTACATTTTGGGATCAAGGCTTTGGTACCCTTTGTACTAGTTGCGGAGTCTTTTTAGGTGAGACTTTCATGGGTATTGTTTTTACTAAGTTGTTGGGTTCATGAAAATGTTGGAAACCTAAACAGCTTTTTGAATAGGTAATTATGTGCTGCGAAAGCTAAGCTAAGCTTTGATTACATAACTGAAATTTAAGGCAAAGTCAATCTTACTAAATGGTCTAGTTATCTCATCTATAAATTTCAAACCTGGCCTAAGCTTGGAATGCGTGTTCTTGGATCATCAACTAAGCAATCACTTTCTTGGATTTCACTGTTCCATTCATTGATTGTGAACTCGTCTCTTGGAAGTTGGATCAACAGTTTGTATTAGTTGCCCACAACTTTGGGGATCTCATCCTCAGAAGGATAATCTTGGCCAAAGCACCATCAAGCAAGGATTTCTATGATTTTCATCGCCTCAAGGTGAAGTGATATAGAATTTGAGTAATGTCGTTTATTTCCAGGGATGCAAGTGGAACACAAAGGCAAAAAAGGTTGCATCTTTTCAAGCTAATCCATGCATCATTTCTAGGTTGAACCTATAAGATAGTGTCCATAATTGATGCATATTATCCTTTTTAACACCTGAATCACTCGCATAATCAATCAACGATCCGAACAATCTGCATATCACCAGAACTCCACCCAATTGGTGTAAGAGTTTAATGAGGGAACACTAGAAGCGGCCAGCTAAAAGAAAGTTACAAATTGTAAATGAAAAAAATGTATTTATTGAGTATGTAGCAAAAAAAATTCCGAGTCCCAGGTGGTACATAGCAAAAATCAAATATGATCTTCTATTTATCATTTATATGCTACATTGTTGTCCCAAGCGTGGAAGAGTAGACTTCGACGTAAGACATGAAGGAAATCAATGTAAGAAAAAAAATTCAAAAATTATTATTTTATATTACTAATATTCACTTTTCGTTTTGAAACTCCATCTAACCCTTGATCATCAGCTGCTTCTGAAGAACCCCTAAATTTTGTTTCCATTTCATCACTCTTCTGCGTTGCTAAGCTTCACATGTACAGAGCTAGATATGAAGTGATCTATCTGAATACAACAGTGGACAAGATTTCTTGGAGGAGATTTCTTAACCTTATAGAGAGAATTTTCACATGCTATCGGGAAGCTGCAGACATTCCTCTGGATTGGCGTAGAAAAAATCTTCTTCTTTGGGTCTATCAGAAATTACCACTCTCCTTGTAGGATTTCCCATACGTTTCGAGTGAACTACTTTCACTGACGAAGAGAATTCATTCCAATCTAATACTCCACTGTTATATTGATCTATTAGAAAAACTAAATGTTTTCTGTCTAAAAGAACTGTCTTCTTGAAACCTAAAAACCTGGATAAAAAGAAAATCATTTCAGATGGAAACTTGATAACTCAAATAAGATAGTAATATCCAGGCACTAATACATGCTGATTCTACCTTTCAGCGATTCAGTCTCTATGAATCAATTTGCTCAAACACTCAAAGATTTAACTGCCGAATGAGAGCTTCCACCAATACTGAATACTAATGAAAATCGTGACCAATAATCTGGGAGAAGTACCTAGACTAATCATTTAACTTTGTTGCCAGTTAACCAAAAACTAGGTTCAAAGTCCAGGCACAAGAATCTATTTCGTAAGACAGGATTGCTCTAATCTGATATCTTGACATCTCACATCCATGACACGAAGTTACTTCAAATGAAGGGATGATGCAGCACAAACAAAAGAAAGTGGACGATACAAAGAAGTTACAATGTAGTACCTGCGATGACCTTCAACAACCTTAGCCATATTTCCGTCATACGTAGGAACAAATATATCACTCTCCATTGAGACCAGATAATCCAGTGCTGCCATTTGCGAAGAATGGTTTTGGAAAAATCTAAGATCTGACTGACGCAAAAGGGTCTCCTTTCTGACCTGTTTCAATAAACCAAGTCAGTATAACTGCAAAGAAGACAGCTGACAGTGCTAAATTGAGGTACTTGAGTGGTTTCTATATACTGACCAGATTTGGGTAAGAAGCTGCCAGACTTTCCATCCTCCTTTCCCCACCATATATTTCGCCTGCTGCAATATAGATTTGGATATTCGGATCTATTTCCAACGCCCTTAGCGTGAGCGCAGTTTCCTCGGGTGTTAAAGGGCATAGACCTTCTGTCCTCTTCAGGTCGGAGTTTATTTCTTTTTCTTTCCACCAAGGATAAGCATATCTGCATTTAACCCGAAAGGAAATTGAGGTTTTAACATTTTCCAACAGTGAGGATTTTGTCAAGAAGAAAAAGAAAACTTAAACTTACCTCATCCTAGTCAACTCTTCTACTTCCTTGTCATTACAACCTTGAGTACAACCAGAGAACGCCAACATGTCCATTTCATATCTGAGATGAAGCACTAAGAATTGACCATTTTGTCTTAAAATCCTGATCACCCTCCGGCCCAAGTCCTCTATCTGGGTGGTGAATCTAAGGGCGTTATAATTCACGCGGCAACGCAACTTCTGAATTTCTAAGGGTAAGCCGTTGTTAGCCAACCGAGCATCAGTTTTGTTCAGGTGGACGATCTTGTATTTTTTTATCAGTGGAAGAATCTGTTTACAAACAATTAAGAGAATTTAGATGTAATTACACAACTAGAAGAATCATCCAAGAAATATAAGTGGAGGATAAAGGGATGATCGTAACTTACCTGCTCAAGGTAGTATGATATGTTGGACCAACTGATTGGTGGCATCGAGTAGAACATTCCTTGCTCAACTCTTCTCTTGAGTCTGGGTGGCAGCTCTTTCAATATCCGAACCTCGTCTCTCAACGATGAAATGAAATGATCCACATCAAATATGTCTTGGAACTCACTGCCATATTCCACCAGTGTATTGTAAATGGAAAATGAATAGTTCCATTATACAACTCGAATCGGGGAAGAAAGGTAACCTACCTGGGATCAGCCCAAAATGAGGTTTTATCCAACTCGGGGACTATGAGTGTGACATTCAAATATCTTGCAATAGTAACCATATCACATATCTGAAAGTCAAAAAATGAAATTAGACTTCATAGGAAAAACCAAGTAAAAAAACTGAGTTTCCAAACAAGCAAGACAAAAGTTACAGGGCATCATTAGTAACGCAATAGAATATTTTACCGCTGCTCGCATCTGATTAAGCCCCCCATTACAGGAAACCATTAGGTAACCATTGTTCTTGTAAACCCCTACAAATCAAAAACAATTGTAAACTCTAATCAATTGCCCGAACAATTGAAATTGCTAATAGCACACATCAATTAATGATTAGATTCATCTACCAATACTAGAATCATCGTCGAAAAATTAAAGTGATGTCAACAAGATGACACATTGAGATATCTAAAAAGAATTAAAATCAAAACCACTACCTAACAATATACAAACTCAAAACAGAATAAGAAATTTACCTAACTTAATTCTCTTTAAACCACCTAATCAATTCGTTCTACTACCACATCAAATTCAACAAAAGATGCAAAATTGAAAGGAAAAAAGCACTCACTTTTTGGTGGAAGAGGAAGTTTAGCAGGAACTGAAGATAACTTGACAGCCAAAAACGGATTAGAATTTGAAGTAGAAGTTGTAGAGGAAACGGAAGAAGAAGGTGGTGTAAAACAAGAAGGCCAACCTTTCAAAACCCTAGGACCCCATAACTCACCTAATGCTGTTAACTGAACAACACAAGTCCATAATAAAACTGTTGTTGTTGCTCTAACCATCCATATCTTCATTTTAGACCTGCTTATTACTGGTGATGAGTTCTTCCATTTCTCAATTTTCCCATCTCCTCCTCCACATGTTTTCATCCCCATCTCTCAAACTTGTACTCTCTTTAACCTTCAGATCCTTAACATACATACATTCATTCAAATCTCTCTTTTCTACTCTTTTTCTTACCACATTTGTATAGTAAATTCCAAAAAGACAGCAAACTCTATGATTCCTATTTTGTTTTCTTATTGTTATTAAGGAAATAAAAATTGCAAAAACAAGAACACAATATTGAGTTTCCTTTCTATTGCTGAATCATATACAAAAAAAAAAAACAGACTTTTAGATGCTTATTTCTTCCTAATCTAAAAAATTAATAAAACGCCTCGAAAAATGTTGAACCCCTTCTCGATCCCAATTTCACCAATCAATGCTTCAATTAATTAAACTCTCTACCTCTTCATTCATCAACTTCAATCAATAATACATTCTTCTCAGATTACCCACATTGCCCAAAAATTAGATCTTCAACCAAATTTCCGTTATATATTGACAGACTCACTAAGAATTTTCAACGAATTTTCAACAAAATTTCAGAGATCCCGGCAAAATCATTCAGAATTTATATTTTGATTAATTGTTTTTGCCGGAAATCATAAAAATTAGGGGAGAAAAGAAATCAGTTTCTTTATAAAGCTGAGGTTGGAAATTCGTCGTCGGTGCATAAAAGGAGAATGCCGTACAAAAATTTTATTATTCTTAATTTAAAAAAAATACATAAATAAAAAATAAAATTTATTAACTGTAGTTAGAGATTTCTGAAACCATGGTTAAGGACAAAAGAGCCAATAAATGATAACCAGCTAATCAAATGTTTTTCTTGGGTCCTACTTTAACCGTTGCGATTAAAACACGTTTGTTGAAAACACCGTTGGATTGGGTATCCACGTGGAGATAAATCTCTGCCGTTTGATTTGGCAAAGATTTGATGAGATATTGTCAGAGACGAGGGACAATGTATCGTGATATTTTAGGATGAGAAAATATAGGTGGAGCGGTGAAAGTGTGAAGAAGACACGATTTTTAGGGGGGTTTTCTCGAGGTATGTAAAAAAGGAGACGAGATATAGCGGAGATATATTGACAACTGGAGTGAGTTTCCGTTAATTTGTCGGCTGTGCCGTTAGAAACGAATTAAACGGTACAAGTGTCAGAACGGGGAGCTCTATTAAGGCAATAATTCGTAAGAAGAAGACGTGACTGCACGTTGTCAGAAATTAATTTGACGTCTTCTAGTTTTTACACTCGTGATGTAAAGTGGGAAGATTCTGTAGGTAGAACATGGTGAAAAACATAAGCATAAGGCCAAATTTAGACTTCAGTTTCAGATTGGGAGGGATTGGTTGTAAGCCAAAAAGAGATGTAGAAGCAATTGGCATTAATATTACACGAGCAGTTAACAATTTTGATGCATTATATGGCTAGTAAGCCTTACACAGCTGTCTTCGATCGACGATCATGTACTCTCTCCGGCATCGCATAACCAAAATATCTTGGGACTCAAGAATAAGAATGCATATCAGAAAAGGTATCTAATCTTAAAGTCTTGTGCTCTTCGAGTTTCATCTTCTACGTGACGCCAACTAAGAATTAAAATATGACCATTTCATGTTAAGTTGACTCCCTTTAAAAAGAACTTCTCTCAACAACCTGGACCTTGGTCAAAGTCAAACTGGGGGTCTGGCTTCTCTAGGACTATAGCTTTCAGCGGTTGGTTGACTCTATTAATTCACGCGTTTGCTCCTGGCTCAAGGAAGTATGCAGCCTATACGTTGTTCGAGGTTGATCACCGACAGACTGCGACAGTGATATACGTTTTGTACACACTATTGCTTGATCTTCTTCGATGATATTTTTGTTACTGTTATTTACGCTCGCCTATTTTTTGTGAGTGAATATGAAGAACCATCTTTTAGAGTGTTGTAGATGGATAACTCCATTCTAAGGTAATGCGTCATTAGGGCTGGCAACGGATGGAAATCCGATTCCGATAGGTTAGTAGTTATCGGAATTCCGAAATCCGATAACATCCGACGGAATTTTAAAATTCGAATCCGATTCCGATAGGTTAACTTATCGAAAATCCGATAACTTCCGATAATTACTAAAAATATGAAAAAATTGGGTAAAAGGGATTAAAAATTACTAATCCGGTTAGAAATTCCGATAAATTCCGATAATGTATGATAATTTCTAAGAATACAATTTCCGATAGTCAACATCTTTATCCTAGAGGTAGGAAATTACTAATACATTCCTATGTGTTATCTTTATCCTAGAGGTCGGAACTTAACAATCGGATGGGGTCACGTTAGTGGGGAAAAATCCGATAAGAAATCCGATCCGACATCCGATATCCGATATAACGGATAAAATCCTATAGGATCATAAATTCTCGGAAACGGATTTCGGATTTGGGACTATTATTGACAGCCCTATGCATCATAGAGCATACAAGACGTTTCTTCTTTTTAAATGATAAGACCCAAAACAGTTGTTTAGAAGATTAATCATTCAGAGAAGAAAAGCTTTGTCCCATTAATATCTTAGGAGGAATCATGGGGTTAGCACATCGATTCCTAGGTCAATTAACTGTTTATTAATGGAAGTATGGAACCCAAAATTGATTACGTATACAGAATTAATTTTAAGTACATATAATCAACAGGTTCACAATTGTAACGAATTTTATCGAAGAATTACACATGCCATGACTCTTATTTATGATCAAAATGAACAGCCAATATACATCACTTTTATTTATTTACTATTTATTTTTGGCTTCTCTTAGACACAGCCCATGTTTTTATTAGTTATAACCCCTTTTATTTATAACCCCACTTCTTTTTCTCATAGCCCATAAAAGTTAACCAAGTTCATGCTTTTGGTATCCCTTTTCAAAACCTATTCAACTTAGATCCCCAATTTCTCCCACCCATTTCTCGATAAAAATAGAAAATCTAGATTATGAAGGGAAAGAATTCCTTAGTTAATCAGTTTTATTTTTAGAATTCCCACCCAAGTTCATGCTTTTGGTATCCCTTTTCAAAACCTATTCAACTTAGATCCCCAATTTCTCCCACCCATTTCTCGATAAAAATAGAAAATCTAGACTATGAAGGGAAAGAATTCCTTAGTTAATCAGTTTTATTTTTAGCATTATATGTCTAACATCGATTGAACTGTATATGGCGTGTTTCTTAACTCCTGAAACCCATGTCTCATAGTTTCTGCATCACTAATTAATTCATAATAATCAAAACATTAGGGTTAATTTTGCGATGTACACTTTTGTAATAATTCTTAATTGATAGTTCGGTAAAATACAATCAAATGGACCTTAATTTGATAATACAGTGGAAACTCTATAAATTAATGTTGTTGGGACCACCAGAATTTATTAATTAAGCGAAATATTAATTAACCGATTAATTTATAGATAAATTTAACTTTGATCAACAAATAACATAGGTTTACACAATTCCGGTGAAAAGTTAGACGGTGATATCAGTCAAGACTTGCAGAATTTTTTTCAAAAAATTGGTTTATCGCAATCCAAGGAATGTCAATATGTCGTGAATATCTGGAAGAAAATGAAGTTACGCAATTGTTGACTGGTGAAGAAATAATTGAGAGCATTATGGGAACCGATAAAGATGGGAAAAAAGATGATGAAAGTTATACAATAGATCCCTCTTCACGAAACGAGGTTGTTAAAGCGACAATCACATTAAATAATTTATCACTGGGACAACACTAGAAATTCTTACGATGATAAGAAAAACTAGTTCAGTGTGATATTGATTTTAACAAAAAACAGAAGATAACTAATTTATATTTGCAGAAATCTTCATAAAATATTAGTGTATTGAATATATATAGTGGATTATTAATTTATATTTCATATGGGGTCTACATAAGTAATCAAAAATGTATTAATTTATAATTTTAGCAAATTATTAATTTGGCACATTGTCCCCGACTCGGGACCGGCTAAAAATATTATTTAAGAGAGTTTATTAAATAATCGAGTATTAATTAAGAACGCGTGATTGGGGGATACTTGAACTAATTGGGGGATATAAATTACTTCCCCAAACCAATAGTGTCTGTTAAGGGGTGTTTTCTGGGGGCGAAAATACTAAAATACCCTTTGGTTAATTAAAAAACATTATAAAAATACTATTATACCCTTTCTCCTAAAACTTAAAATAAAATAACCAAAACACATCCCCCATTCTACACCATCAGTTCCGACACTCTTAGGGTTAGGTTTTTGAAAGAAAAAAAAATTCTTCATCTTCTTCATCGACGATTAATCGTTGATTCAAAAATATCTTCGTCGATTAGCCCAATCTATCTATAATTATGCCTCCACGAAAGAAATCAAATTCCCAATCGAATTCAAAATCGATTGTTCACCAAAAACAACAAGAAAGAATCAATCGGATTGCCGAAGAAGAAGAAGAGGAGGAGAACTCGAACAATCAACCTCTCATAAACATGGCTTCTGTGAGAAGGTAAGTGATTTTGAACTAGTTTATAAGTGTTTGAATCGATTTACATCAGTGGGTTTAGGTTAGAATCGCGAACCCTAACTCAAACAATTGAGTTTCAGTGAGTTCCGGCATTGAAATTTGTATGAATACAATGCCGGTACTCAATCACGGCACTGAATTTAGGTTGAAGACAGTGCCAGTAGAGAGTTACGACATTGATTTTAGTATGAATGCTATGCCGGTATTGAGTTACAGAATCACCTGAAACTGAATGTTCTGTCCCGGCATTGATTTTAGGTTGAATACCATGCCGGTAGTATGTTACGGCATTGATTTAAATTTATTCGATTATGCCGGCAATCCACTTTTAATATCCAAGAGAACCCTAGAAATTTGTTATCAGTATCGGCGTTGATTGTAGGTTGAATACAATGCCGATACTTGTTTACGGCATGGATTTGAATTCCTATCTCTGTGCCGGTAGTGCTCTTTTGGTATCTAGGAACTGCTTAGGATTTACCTAAGAATACCGGCATTGTTCACAATTAATCGACTATGCCGGCATCTAGTCCCGGCAAAGTGTTTTTGTTAAATTACTATGCCTTTTGGTGGTCTCGGCATGGTAGAGAATTCGTAAATCTATGCCGGTACTGATGATTCTATGTCGTTTTTCAATATATCTATGCCGGCACCAAATATGAAAGTGAGTTGGCATATATTTATTTCGTGTTTCTTTTGATATAGGGCTAAGGCAAAGGAAGCTAAGAAAACAAAAGCTAAGGATGGTGTCCTTAAGAAAAGAAAGAAGAACGGTCTTGGTACTCCTCAGTCTCTGCCTCCTCGAGGGAGAGAACTTGGTCGCGACAAGCGTTTGGGTGCAGGCTCTACAAGAGGGAAAAAATGGGAGAGTGGTGACCGTAGTCGACTCGTAATCCATGAACCTACTGGAACAGTTGAGCACAACGAGCAAGATGAAGAGGAGGAAAGTGAGGATGAAGATAATGAGGTTGATCCAAGTCAATTAGCAACCCAAAGCCAAGTTTTAGAGGAAGATGGTGGGCCAAGTCAAAAACTGACACAAGGCAAAGGAAAATGGAAAGTAAAAGTTAAAGGTTCGCACCTTCCTCATACTGATGACATGATACCTGACCTGGATCGTGGTAGAATTTGGGGTGAAGCTGACGATCCGAGAATGTTATTTGGCTACAAGGACACGTGGGCTCGTACTATCTATCAAACCTATGTAATAATTTTTTATCTTGTGCATATGTATTGTTTTGTATTTATGTAAAATCTCTTAATTGTATTATCTCCTAATTGTAGGATCATAAGAAGGCTGTGCGTGTTTGCCGAAACCAAGCCGCATCTCATTGGGATTTGTCTACGGAATGTGAAGAGGTCCAAACATTAGTAAGGGAGTCCGGTCTATCTGGTTTGGTTGAAAATTATATGAAGTGTGATTATGTGACAGTCAATTGCTTCGTCGAAAAGTATCACGGTGAAACTGATACCATGCACTTCCCGTTTGGGGAGATGACCTTGATCCCTGATGATGCTCAGAACATTCTGGGATTGAATGTTATCAACAAATCAATTGCAGAAGGAAATAATTTTTCGGACCTAGAATGGTCGAAGTTGCACGCTCTGACTAACAAGCTTTTGGGTTGGGACTACAAAACTTATGTGGAAAGCTTCAATGTATCTAAGAATAGTATGATAAAGACCATCAAGCTGAAGTTGCTTAAGGAGAAGTTTGAAAAAACGCAGGAAAGAAGTTTGAAGGATGGATGGGACCCTGCACAAATTCGTTATACAGCCGCTGCGTACCTGATGTTCATCTTGGGCACTAAGGTATTCCCTTACGCTAGTGGCAACAAGGTTAGTGCAAACCACCTTCAATACTTGGATCCGTTTAAAGATGTCTTTACCTATTCTTGGGGCACCGTGGTAATGGTACATTTGATGACGGAGATGAAAAGGGCCTCCAAGGATGTTACAAACCAATTTGTCGGGAATTTCACTCTACTACAGGTAAAAAGTAACTTTTGTACCGGCATGGTTTTTTCGGTTGAATACAATGCCGGCTTGCATTTCAAAATGGGGGATATTTTTTGTCGGCATGGTCGTAGTATGAATACCATGCCGGTAACGGTAGTGCCGGCATTGTATTCATATTACGTCCATGCCGGCACAAAGCTATTTCAACCACAACAATGGTGGATTCAAAGAAAAGAAAAACAAATTTTCAACACATTGGCACCTTTACCTGGGAGTGCTTGTATGTTGAACTAGTTTACTCTCTTGGGTTGGTTCTTCAAGAAACTCTCCATGCTCCTAAAAATCATGATCCAAGGGTGTTGGTTCCACAAATACTTGCAATTGTGAGTTGTTGTCATTAGCAGAAGATTGAAGATATGCTCCTTGTTATAGTTGAGCTAAAGATTCAGCAGCAATTCTCTCTTCAAAATCATCCTCCATTTCACCAAAAAAAGTTCCCTCTCAAATTTCTTTCCCTCCTTCTACTCTCACCTCACTCACCCAAATACAAATAAAAATTCACACTAATCATTTATCAAATAATCTTATGAATTTACTAATTATAATTAATCACTAAACCTGATTAGTGAGGGGTAGATTAGGTATTAGGTAAAATACTTAGATAAGGGGTGACCCTGATCTGATATTTGGATTCAGGTTTTGTCCTTTTCCTCCATCCCCAATTAGTTTTAATATCCTCCAATCGCGCGTTCTTAATTGATGGAGTTTCTACTGTAGTTTATTTGTATTTAAATCAACAAAATCAATGCCTCTTTCTTTTGATTCATTCTTTAGCGATTCTTGGATACTTTTTTGTTGTGAATGCATGGACCTATTTTTATATTGCCTCCTCATTTATTTTATTTTCCTTGAATCTTGATTGAGTTCGAATTCATGAAACACGCAAAACCCAGAGTTCAGAATCTAGATTCCAGAATAATTCATCTCATACGAAAGGATGTGGGTTGGTGCAAGTATGTGATTAAAGACGATTTTTGAATTCTTTTAAAAATTAAAGTTATATTGTTAACTCTGAAGTGGTAAAAGAACAAAAATGGAGGCATTACTGTTAGCAATGTCTGACACGGTGTTGTGTTGTCTTGATATTCATGACTAGTTGATCATCGTTCCAGTATCCCCGGTAATCATGTGGAATGTCAACGAAGTGCAATATAAAAGCACTGTTGCACTATGCTTGGAAATTCATAAGTTAAATAATCAACGAGTTTGAAGTAGAATTTGATTTTGAAATGAGTTCACGGTTCACCATGGATTTATAAAACAATCTTATTGGGTTACCTAGGTATTGATTTATGAACTATTGGTCTTACCAACTCAATGACTCAGTGACTCACCTACCTAGTTCCTGGGCTATGAATATGAATTGAAAAAGGTTAAACTAAAAATTTCAGTCAAAATATGCTAACCAAGTCAAATGGGCTATGGTTAATAAAGCCATGAATTATATTTAAGAAAAGCCTTATTTTTTTTAAGAATATAGACATCACTTTTATACCTTTTTATTTTAAGAAAAGAAAACTTCTAGTATTAACAAAAAGGAAGAGTTAACGTTTGGGATATACAGTTCTACAGGGGATAGTTAATTAGGATTTATGAAGATATTAAAAAACTCGTACTTTAGAGAAAATCTTTGTAAGTTTATAAGCGATAAACTTTGAGAAACTCTCAGCGGCTTTCCTGGGAAATTTATAGAACATTTTCATTTACTGCTATGGAGACAAAAATTAGTAATCAAATAACAAGATGTTTTTGATCTCTAAAAAAGATTAAAAATGAATTAAAAAAAAATTCCAGTTTTTTTTGTTAATTAATCCTTGGATTTGAATTCCTGAGTTTATAAGACAAGCAAACTATGATTATGGCTCAAATAACCAAGGATTCAAATTCATTGGTTCTAATATCCTAATTGGACATTCTTCCTTGAGCAAAATTAATTTAAGTAGTATTAAGTTACTGATTTTCCCAGACTAATTATATAAAAAAAATCAAGACAAGACAACATCGAAATATTGTCACGGGTTGAGAAGTCTGGACAGAGATTTGAAATAAGAGAAGATAAGGAAGAAGAAGAAGAAGAAATCGATGATCGCTGCCATGAATATGGCTGAGCTTAAAGGTCTGAGACGGGTTTTCGAAAACAAACTAACGAATACAATTTTGAAGATAGTCTCCGTTGTTGATAATCAGCTGCTGTCATCGATAATTGATGATTAACAATGGTTTATAATGTTTTGGATGTTATTCTGTAATAATGATTCTTGACGTATCTAATCAAAGAGGCTTGTTCTTGATTCCATGATATTTTTCTATTTTCCTAATTCATAGAATTAGGTATTTAATTTGTGGAATTGGGAAATGAAAATTGTTGTCGGTTTTAGGGGTTTTCAAACCTAATTTGAAATATGTAAATTGGGAGTAAAGGACTTGGAATTGGCATTGGAGGTAGTGACGGTGGTGGTGATTTTAATTTTACAAAGTTTGGAGCAAGTGGTGTTGTGAGTGAAAATGAAATTGGAGCGTATTATAAGAAGATGGTTAAAGAATATCCTTCTAGTGCTTCATTTCTCAGGATTATGCCCAATTTCTTTATGAGGTGACAATTTGTTTCTGAAAAGGCGGGGTCTAAAACCACACCCAATATTTCGTTTAGGCAATCAGTATGGACAAACTCCAATATAATTCCAAGAGAATCAACTAAACAGTCAGACTCAATCAATGGAAATATATCTAAGAGTTGTATCTATGTTTCTCAATGTAATCAGCAAATCAAACAGATAAAATCCATGAGCCTGATTATTATGAGAAACAACTTGAACGGTACCAAAGACCAATGTTTAAGTGTTAGTCAATTTATTTATATCAACAACCAAAGGTTGGATAATCTAATTGATTGAACTGCGCACAACCTGTGATATTTAAATTATATAAACAAATATAATACGGAAAAGAAATAACACAGACACCATAAATTTTGTTAACGAGGAAACCGCAAATGCAGAAAAACCCCGGGACCTAGTCCATATTTGAAAACCACACTATATTAAGCCACTACGGACACTAGCCTACTACAAGTTAACTTCGGACTAGAATGTAGTTGAGCCCTAACCAATCTCACACTGATCAAGGTACAGTCGTGTTCCTTACGCCTCTGAATCCCAGCAGGACTCCACTGATACGTATTGATCTCTGTACCTTGGTGACTATTATTATAGTGGCGGAATTCATAATAATAATAGACGAAAACTAGAAAATAGAGCACACTAGAAACCAGATTCGAAGAAAATATCTTCTCTAGATTATGAA
>JAJJMB010002020.1:1488349-1624788 GCA_023531105.1 Papaver atlanticum
ATCAGTATTCCTTCCCAAAATTACAATTCTATCCTCAATCCGTTTTTGAGAATCACAAGTTCCCGGGGAGAGAAAGAAACACATGTATCACCACGCACTTGATTCCCTTAGCTGACCTCACCCAAAACTAAGAGTTGCTACGACCCAAAGTCGAAGACTTGATTAACAAATCTTTCTCACACAGAAAAGTCTATTGAATATATAAATCCGTCTCCCACAAAAATACCTACGAGTTTTTGTTCCGTCTTTTGATAAATCAAGGTGAACATGAACCAATTGATACACCGGACTTATATTCCTGGAGAACAACCTAGTAATATCAATCATCTCACAATAATCTTAATCGTATGGTAGCAAAACAAGATATTGTGGAATCCCAAACGATGAGACAAAGATGTTTGTGACTACTTTTTATCTTGCCTATCGAAGATTAAATCTCGAGCAAATCTTAGAGAAGATAGTACTCAATACGATAGAATAAAGCAAGATCAGAACACGCAATTACATAGAAAATAGTTGAGTCTGGCTTCACAATCCCAATGAAGTCATTAAGTCGTTAACCTATAATGGTTTTAGGAAAAACCTAGGTTAAAGGAGAATCGACTCTAGTCGCAACTAGTATCACACAGGAGGTGTGGGGATTAGGTTTCCCAGTTGCTAGAGTTCTCCCTTATATAGTCTTCAAATCAGGGTTTGCAATCAATGTTACCTTGGTAACAAAGCATTCAATATTCATCGTTAGATGAAAACCTGATTAGACTGAAGCTAATATCTTTCAACCGATCGAACTTAGCTTGTTACACACAAATGAAAAGTGACTTCATTTAGATATGGGTAACCGTACCTAAAAGTGTACACCTTGTTGGCTCAACAATAGTTAGCCGAAGTTAGCCATATGAACACTTTCATATCAACCTTGTTCATCTTAACACAACTAGTTCAAATGACTCAAATGAAACTAGTTCTAGAGTTGTTCAATTGTTTATATTCTCATAGAAGTATACAAGACACAATTGAAGCAAAATTGATTTTTATTCACTCGAATCAATTCATGAACACTATAGCCATGGTTTGCAAAAGATTACATTCCTTATTTTATAAATGTATTAGTTCATGAACAAACCTATTTTAGAACATAACCCACTCAAGTACGCATACCTAAGTAGCCGGATTTGGTCTGGGTTCGCCAGTATGCGGACGGGTACGCATACTGTCGTACACCACCAAACTCAATTGAATTCCTGAACTTGAACTTTACGCCGGAACGCATACGGGTATGCATACTAGGTTCCCGGACTTCAACTAACAAACCAGTACGCATACGGGTATGCATACTATGGTTCCCGGACTTGGAATAACTTGCAACAGTTAGCATACAAGTACGCATACTGTGTTATTTCCAATCATGGTTAATTGTTCTAAACTCCCATTTCAATCATTGAAACATTCTTATAAGAAGGGAATAGCTGTCTCACACAAACTATTAGCTTCAAAGTAATTTTCAAATGATAAAATGATCAATACGAAACATTCCGAGTCTACACCAAATGATTGTCTCACACAAATCATATAATATGTTACCAGGCGATTTTCACATGATTATCTTTTGACTTACGTCAAGAATATAAGATGAACTTGGTTAAAGCGAAAGCTTACCAACACATATTTCGAGAAATATGTAAGCGAGTTAAACTCATCTCGAAATATCAAATGTGTATAATCGAAGTCTATATAGCTATACGACTTTTGTCTCAAATAGGATATATAGTAGAAATAGACTTTTGAGTGATAGATGAGTTAAAGTCTCCACATACCTTTTGTTGATGAAGTTCCACAATCTCCCCTTAGTAGTTTTTCTTCTTCAATCGATGAACGCCGTGAAGTCTAAAGCTCAACTACACATTCTATCCTAATCCGAGACTTAGCTATAAGTAGACTAGAAATCAAGACTTATAGTTTTGACCACTAAACTTGACAAACAAGCTTGAGATAGCAACGCTTGCGAGTTCGACCGAGCAACGCTCTAACGGTTTCTTAAATTCACTTTTCATGGTGTTGATGGTGGTTTTTAGTATAGGGAGAAAACTGTAAAAAGTCTGTCTACCTAACCCGGCATCAGAAGTAGTAGACCTTGATATGTCCATATTCCGCAAGGAATTTGAAGAATATATCAAAATCTGATGAGTGCCTATGTCTATCTTCATATTATATTTAAACTCAAGATCCTAGATGAATTGTTCACTAGTATATAGCCTAATGAGTATTTAAGCTCCTAGCTGCATTACTCACTAATGCCGGAGCTTGTCGAGTATCTATTATATGCCATGTTCCCCAGCCGAACTCTTGATGTTGACATGATATGACAATTAATGTTCGCTCGCAGCTGAGTAGCATGAATTTCCCGAAGTCTCAGGATTAAGACGTGCGTAGAAGTACTCAATCAAAGGCACACAAAGTCATGCTGCCCTCTGAGATAAAATTAGTGATTTTTTATTAATGCGCAAAATTCACCAAAATTAATTGATTTTGTGGCAGTTCAAAAATTCAATTTTCCTAACCTAATTTTATCAATTTGTAAAAATTAGGTTTTTGCGGACTGCGCAATATCTCGAACCCTATTGGTCTAGACCAAACCTAGGCAAACTAGGAAAATAATCCATCATGGAGCTAGTAGGAGAAAGATCCTATTAAGAATTGGAAAACAAGAAGTAAAAAAAAACTGCGGCAAATAAAAGCAGCAGCAAAAGGAGGCGCGGCTACGCCACTTGGCCGGCCGGTTTGCCCTAGCAAGCGCTGCCCGTGGCCGACCGGCCACACCCACATTACTACTTGCTAGCCCCTTTTTCCATCGACCAATCAAATCGCTCCAAGTGCGCTGCATACACTTTTGATTAAAAGTGGAAGTTGGCTGGTCGACACACCTAATTCCTTAAGGAATCGTATATAAGATGCCCATGTCAGTCTTAAAACATTCACGGACGTACGTTTTGGCCGGCTGATTTATCAAGCCTAGCCACCTCCCAACACGGTCGGATAAGCTCTGTGATACGCATCGGCGGGCCCACTTATGCCTCAGCCAATCAAAACTCTTACAAACTTTCAAGCGTAGCCACTGACCGATCACTCAAAGAAGGTTGGCCGCGCAGCGTTCAAAACCCTAATTTGTGTTAGTGGCAACATATTACTATCGCAAAACGATCTCGTCCTTCCAACTTGGCTATCCAAATCGACCGGCCCAGATCCAATTTTAGTCGGCCAATGAAATACCAACATGTTCGCCAGCGGCCTGCCTTCAGCCCTGGCCGATCGAATTGTTCAAGCCGGCAACTAGCGCCTTCAATCGCTAGCACAAAGTAGGTTGGCCACACGGCTTCGAAACCTCAAGGTCGACCAACGGCAGTGTATAACTGCCGCAAAGCAATCTCGGCCTTCTAACTTCGCTAGCTGAATTGACCGGCCTAGATTCAATTTCAGGTGACCAATAAGATGTCGTCGTGATCACCGACAACCCTCCTTCCGTGAGGAACGATCGGCTAAGCCGCGGCTTGCCCATATGGATCCCAAACGATCTCCCAAAGGTGGATGGTCGCGCTACCTACAAGTAATTTTAATAATTCAATGGCAGCCATTAACTGCCGCAAATCATCTCAGCCACTCAACTTGGCTTACCAATTTAACCGGCTTAGATCTAACTTGGGCCGACCGATAGGATGCTAGAATGGCTACCAGCCCCTGCTCTCATATAAAGAACGATCATCCTACCTTTGGCATGCATGCATAGCTCCTAGTAGCTCTCTGAAAATGGTTGGTCGTGCTCTTTTTAAGACATTAAGCTCCGCGACTAACTTAAGCGAGCTTTACACAACGATGCTTCATGAACATCGATTATTTTGAGCTA
Organism: Papaver atlanticum; assembly: GCA_023531105.1. NCBI lineage: Eukaryota > Viridiplantae > Streptophyta > Magnoliopsida > Ranunculales > Papaveraceae > Papaver > Papaver atlanticum. Next base: position 1,492,248 of record JAJJMB010002020.1, read on the forward strand.
CTTGCTTAAAAGCGATGTTTTATAAATATCGATTTTATTAATAATTTAACCTAAGAAGTACTACACGCTATTTCTTGCGGCAAGTCTCATGACTTGTCACACATGATCACCCGCCGCCTAGCTTGCGCGTGATTGGTAAGAATAATTAGGTCTTACAAGCAAGACCCACTCAGCAATTTGCTTCATATTTTCTACGAAAATACTCGAGACATCAAACATGTCACAAACTCGGGGATGTTCACCAGGGTATTGGTCTGGCGGACGGTTGATAACAGTAAAGGAGTAGTGGGTGTAAGGCTGACCGATCTTCCCTCATGATGGAAACGTGATTTTCATTACTTTTACACAATCCCCACTTCTCCACTACTTAACTTCCTCCACTTCCTATGAGATCAGGGTGCACTCAATTGTGACTTGTATAAATAGGTTTTCAACCTATTTCGACAAAACAGAAGTTAACAACACAAGTATCCAGAAAACACTAAGAACTTATAGCTTACATTCCGCAAGAAAGTTCCACATTCTGATACAAGTCATAAACAACCACACCTTCAGAGTTGACCATTCTGATCTCAACACCTTCTTCGCTTCCCTCCCTAAGATCAACCCTTCTCATGCATTTTGTGACCGAAGCAAGACTGGAATGGCCATTTCTTGGTTTAGGCCAGAATTGTATAGATTGATCTCTCGAATCTAAAGTACTCCCGTGCAATGCATTTGTTTAGGGTTTAGATTCGTTTCTCGGCGGCACACCCAAGTTTACCATTTCCAACAGAATAGGTTTTTACCCCAAAACAACTGGCGTCCACAGTGGGAGATTAATCTCTCGGTTGCAAAAATCATTTTCCCAATTCCATTTTCAGTTTCCTAAATTTCTCAAGATGGTTGATTTTAGGAATGGTTCAGAAACCCTCAATCCCAATTTTACTTCTCCTAGCACCACCAATACTTCACATGTTATTCCTGAATCCGTTCTTTCATTCAAAACCCTTGTCGAGGCTATGAAGTTTCAATAGTTAACAACTATTCATGATTTGATGAAAATCCTGAATGATATTGTCAGGGATCAAGCTATTATTATCAAGACGCAGTACAAGTATTTACGCTTTTGAAAGTCCTCACGGATCAACTATCAAAGGAACCAACATGTATTCATTCTGTGGAAATGCTATCAACAATTCATTTTGGATCAGTACTGATGGTAATAGTCCTTCTTCGAAGATTCATATTCCCGGTGAGGAAGATGAAACCTATGTTCACGCTGAACGGAAAGGTAACCACCGACCTAACTTATCTGCTCATGAAGATCAAGAGATTTTCCTCAAACTCAGAAAGAAGACTCGTGGGATTTATCACGTTCTCATCAGAGTCCTTGCAATGAAAAAGTGATTTCATTATATGCATCCTTCTAAGAAAATATATATTGCATCAGAAGCTGCTAAGAGATCCGATGCTGCTTTACTCAGTCGATCTAAACCGTCCCAGAATGAAGAAGCTCGTAAAGATGTTCAGGAAAGCAGGCGTCCTTCCAATAAAAGATCCAACCTCCAGTCAATCACTAGTGAAGGTGGAAAGAGAAGGTATCTGGGGAACAACTATCAACAATCTAAGTGTTCGACTCCCGTTTCACACATGTCAAATGAGACCCCATCATTCCCGTATTTTCCCTTTCCAGTGGAAGAAGTGATTGAACTCTTGGAGGTCTGGATACAAGATGGCGTCATCAAGCTACCTCCTATCAGACATCCTCTAACTGAAGAACAAATGGCAAATCCCAAATATTGCTGTTATACCATAGGTTCGTCAATTACCCAACCAGTGACTGCAACAAATTGAAGCGCATTTTCAAGGAGAAGGAGGATGCAGGAGAACTTCAATTAGGCACTGAAGGAGTTCACAGAGATCCTCTTCCCGTCAGGAGCTGCATGATTTCTGGGGACTCCGTCCAAAAAAACATACAGTCAATGATGGAACAATTATGTGAGATTCTGTATTTCTCCAAGGCGCAGCGTCAAGACATATTTGTAGCCCTCAACCGTGTTGTATCAGGTAAGCAACAATATGCGAGCTTCCGCACGCAGGGAATCAGGGAGGAGCTGCTTCACCGAAAATAAAAAGGGGAAATAATAGAAGGAGAGATAAACTCACGTATGTGAGTTATATGAAAGGAAGAAACTCATCCTTTGGGCCATAACGGCCGATCAAAGCCTCTTAATTTTCATGGTCGTGGCCAGCATCACCGCATATGCTCGCCTAAAGCTCGTAAACGTAGCTACCACTACTTATGCCTCTCCTCCCATCCAAGATTCATGGTCGTGGTTACCAAAGCCCATGACCACCATTACCACGCCTCTCCCTGCCGTGTCCGTAGCCACCATTCCTCCATGTCAAGGATCGTAACCGTAGACAGCCAAGCTCCAGCCAACCTGTTTTGTTTCCACGAAAAAACAGTCTCTTCTGATCACAGCTGCTGCCAAGAACCGTTGCTGCTCGTTTGTTGATACCAGCCAGAGCTTCACCATAGCAACAACAACTACGGAAAAAGGTAATCTGAACTTATACATATTCTATTTTCCCATGGAGGAAGTAATAGAGTCACCAGTACAGAGGTAAGATGATGATATCTTTATTATGGTAAACCCATCGACCATATAAGATAGAACCACGTAAACCGCACTTGGGGACTGAGGCTCGACACATAATCCCTTCACTGTCAAGGACCTTTTCAACTCAAAAGAGACGGTCAACCAAGAAACCGTGACAAGGTCACCACTCTTCAAAGATGTAGCGTAAGGATATCATCACCTCCCTGTCTGGAAGGCGCCTGACCAACAAGCAGTATTTGGTTCATCCATTCATAAGCGTTGTTGTCAGTAAAGAATCAAAGAGGAAAGTCACGCCTCAGCAAGCCACACAGACCAATCGCATCATGTATGCCACATCACCTACTCAGAACTCAGTACCGCCTACCCAAGGCCTGCACGAAGCTATGCATCAACAACAACATTGCCGACAAAGTCAGATTCGGTGTTTCAAGATTTCCAATTTCCTATGGAAGGGGCGCATGGGCTTCCAAGAAGTTTGGATACAATTCAGATCTATCAAGTGCGACTCCCACCTGTTGATCAACGAATGATGAATCCAAAATATTTCCGCGTTCATCAATTCGTCAACCACCTTACTAGCAAATGCAATGGAAGTACATCTTTCAGGAGAAAATAGGCTCAGGATTATTACACCTGGGGACTACTAGCACGGGATGCCTTCACGTCCCTAACCCAAGTTATTTCTGATATCAACATCATCACTGTCAAAGTTTTACGAGCCACAGGAATTTCTCAACATGAAGTCGTACACGTGAATCAAAGACTCTAAAGTAGGCCGCAGAGATATTTTCACATACCCGGCCACGCCATCGGATCTAGTACGCATCTACATCTCCTTATAAGGCCGCATCGTATTCCCAAGCCGACTCAAAAACTACAACTCTAGTGATCAAACAGAAGTGTAACTAGGGACTGCCCAATCACATCCCATCTCATACAAGCATTCCAAGCATATCATCATCGCAATCAGAAGGGCAAGAATAGGCTTATGAGCTAAAGAGTCAGAATAAATACAATTTTGTTCCAGTCAATGCTAGGGAGTTTAAGGAACATTTTTATTGCGACTCAGCAGTCCAGATACCAAACAACTTAAAGTCAAGGCCTCTTGCAATTGAGCGCAATGGAGTTTGGCAAATTTTGAAATCCACTGGAGAGGCTAGATACTTATTTTTCTGGAGACATGACCTTATTACACATTCCGGAGAGGATCGATGGTACAACTTCTACACCCTCTGGTCCAGAAAGAAGAATCATCACGCGATTAGGTAGCGGAAATATCTCCAGGAGTTCACTCAGGATTTGATGAAATTTCAAAGCCGTGGAAGTTATACGTACAACTAAAGTTCATACTTGCAAAGAGAAAAAGAAAGAACAAGATGTACTTACCTTACCGATGACGATTGGGACGCTCGTGATGGAGCTGCTGACAGTGACGAAGAGGCTTCTGCAGACGAAAGCATGGAGCCAGACGAGCAACAAAAAACAAAAGAGGGTCGATACCCATTTTTATACGAACGGAGTTTCCAGAGTTCGGGCAGAAGAAGGATTCCTTCTTGCTCCATAAACGGGAATAGATGGATGGGCCCACCGCACTCACACCCCATAGCCGAGCTAACAACACGCTACTATGAAGGCCACTGGCCGCGCGGTCCCGCTGATGAAGGCCGATTAGAATTTTCCTGGTAACATCTATCTACTTCATCTAATTAATTTTGTTTTTCGTCTCTCACCATATCTAGTGCTTACCCCGCAACAATGTCACTGTTATGTGCTAAGCATGGAACTTAATATTGATGGTGGTTTTTAGTATAGGGAGAAAACTGTAAAAAGTCTGTCTACCTGACCTGGCATCAGAAGTAGTAGACCTTGATATATCTATATTCCGCAAGGAATTTGAAGAATATATCAAAATCTGATGAGTGCCTATGTCTCTTTTCGTATTATATTGAAACTCAAGCTCCTAGATGAATTGTTCACTAGTATAGAGCCTAATGAGTATTGAAGCTCCTAGCTGCATTACTCACTAATGCCGGAGCCTGCTGAGTATCTATTATATGCCATGTTCCCCAGACGAACTCTTGATGTTGAAATGACATGACAATTAATGTTCGCTCGCAGCTGAGTAGCATGAATTTCCCAAAGTGTCGGGATTAAGAGGTGCGTAGAAGTACTCAATCAGAGGCACACAAAGTCATGCTGCTCTCTGAGATAAAATTAGTGATTTTGTATTAATGTGCAAAATTCACCAAAATTAATTGATTTTGTGGCATCTCACAAAATTCAATTTTCCTAACCTAATTTTATCAATTTGTAAAAATTAGGTTTTTGCGGCCTGCGCAATATCTCGAACCCTATTGGTCAAGACCAAACCTATGCAAACTAGGAAAATAATCCATCATGGAGCTAGTAGGAGCAAAATCCTATTAAGAATTGGAAAACAAGAAATAAAAAGGAACCGCGGCAAATAAAAGCAGCAGCAAAAGGAGACGCGGCTACGCCACTTGGACGGCCGGTTTGCCCTATCAAGCGCTTCCCGTGGCCGACCGGCCACACCCACATTACTGCTTGCTAGCCCCTCTTTTCCATCGACCAATCAAATCGCTCCAAGAGTGCCGCATACACTTTTGATTAAAAGTGGAAGTTGGTTGGTCGACACACCTAATTCCTTAAGGAATCGTATATAGGCTCCCCATGTCAGTCTTAAAACAATCACGGCCGTACGTTTTATCCTAGCCACCTCCAAACACGGTCGGACAAGCTCTGTGATACGCACCGGTGGGCCAACTTATGCCTCAGCCAATCGAAACCCTTACAAACTTGCAAGCGGAGCCACTGACCAATCACTCAAAGAAGGTTGGCCGCGCATCGTTCAAAACCCTAATTTGTGTTAGTGGCAGCATATTACTGTCGCAAAACGATCTCGGCCGTTCAACTTGGCTAGCCAAATCGACCGGCCCATATCCAATTTTAGTCCGTCAATGAAATACCAACATGCTCTTCGGCGACCTGCCTTCAGCCCTGACCGATCGAATTGTTCAAGCCGGCAACTAGTGCCTCCAATCACTAGCAAAAAGTAGGTTGGACACACGGCTTCGAAACCTTAAGGTCGACCAACGGTAGTATATAACTGCCGCAAAGCAATCTCGGCCTTCCAACTTCGCTAGCCGAATCGACCGGCCTAGATTCAATTTCAGGTGACCAATAAGATGTCGCCTAACTATCGCCCAAAGGTGGCTGGTCGCGCTACCTACAAGTAATTTTAATAATTCAATGACAGCCATTTACTGCCACAAATCATCTCAGCCACTCAACTTGGATAACCAATTTAACCGGCTTAGATCTAATTTGGGCCGACCGATAGGATTAGAATGGCTACCAACCCCTGCTCTCCTATAAGGACCGATCGGCCTACCTTTGGCATGCGTGCATAGCTCATAGTAGCTCCCTGAAAACGGCTGGTCGTCTCTTTTTAAGAAATTAAGCTCCGCAACTAACTTAAGCGAGCTTTACACAACGATGCTTCATGAACATCGATTATTTTGAGCTACTTGCTTAAAAGCGATGTTTTATAAATATCGATTTTACAAATAATTTAACTTAAGAAGTATTACACGTTATTTCTTACAGCAAGTCTCATGACTTGTCACACATGATCACCCGCTGCCTAACTTGCACATGATTGGTCAGAATAATTAGGTCTTACAAGCAAGACTCACTCATCAATTTGCTTCATATTTTCTACGAAAATACTCGAGACATCAAACATGTCACAAACTGGGGAATGTTCACAAGGGTATTGGTCTGGCAGTTTACAGCATGCGGCGTGCAACACGCCCATTACGAGAAAGTGACAGGAAAGGCGGACGGTTGATAGCAGTAAAGGAGTAGTGGGTGTAAGGCTTACCGGTCTTCCCTCATGATGGAAACGTGATTGTCAACACTTTTACACAATCCCCACTTCTCCACTACTTAACTGCCTCCACTTCCTATGAGATCAGGGTGCGCTCAATTGTGACTTGTATAAATAGGTTTTCAACCTATTTCGACAAAACAGAGGTTAACAACACAAGTATCCAGAAAACACTAAGAACTTATAGCTTACATTCCGCAAGCAAGTTCCACATTCTGATACAAGTCATAAACATCCACACCTTCATAGTTAACCATTCTGATCTCAACACCTTCTTCGCTTCCCTCCCTAAGATCAACCCTTCCCCTTCATTTTGTTACCGAAGCAAGACTGGAACGGCCATTTCTTGGTTTAGGCCAGAATTGTATAGATTGATCTCTCAAATCTAAAGTACTCTCGTGCAGTGCATTTTTTTAGGGTTTAGATTCGTTTCTCGGCGGCACACCCAAATTTACCATTTCCAGCAGAATCGATTTTTACCACAAAACACATGGTTTTAGTATTTTGATTAATGGAGTTAATTAGGTCTAAGTATAGCACGGGAGGCCTGTATTGTGGTATTTCATTTGCTTGACACACGGATTCTTGCAAATCCCTAAAGTGATAATAATGGTTTGTGCTCCTGCAATAAATTGTAGACATTAATGGTGAGATCAATGAAATGGGTTGAAGTGATTAGAGTTATGGTTGCATTTGGATGTTGAGGTGAATGGGATTTGATTTTACAGCTTGATTTTGAGCGAGAGAAATCATCCAAGAATGAAGTTGTTGTCATTTTTGTTGGGGATGAAAGGTTGTGATGTTTTAATGTGTAGAGTTTCTTAGTGTTTGGGAAACATGGGTAGTTGTGTATAAAACTTGAATCACTGCAAGGGATAAGATAAAAATGAGGAGTTTAATATATCAACAACTAATTTGCTCCTCTATTAGCAGTAAGTCGCATACATTATGCTTGTATCGTTAGATCATCGTGGCGGATAAGAAGAAGAAAAACAAGATGATGGGTCAAAGTACACAAGATGCACAGGAGTGCATAATGCATATTCTGACAGAAAAATAGATTTTGGGCAGGTTGCACTCGAGTGCATAATGTATCTATATTTTTTATTTTATTTTTGTGGATCCTCTTATTTTCTTCTCTAATACTTGTTTTTGGTTGATGTTTTGAATGTGATGGTAATGGTGGTGGAGTTATTGGTGATTTTGGTTGTGTATAATATATTGCTGGTGATTACTAGGATAAACCTAGATTTATCCACGAAGTACACAAGATGCACCTGAGTGCATAATGTATATTTTGTCAGGAAATAGGTTTTTGCCTGGTGCATCTGAGTGCATAATGCATATTTTTTCTATTCTTATACGAAATAGGTTTTGGTCCCCTGGGTGCATAATGCATATTCGTATAGGAAATAAGTTTTGGGTGCATAATGTATCCTCGGTCTGGTTTTAAATTAATATATTTTTTCGAGTTCATATCAAGAATGGATCTTGTTCTGTAGATCTTTTCGACCGCTTTCTTAAAAAAAAATTTATTAAAATCCGACTTATATTTTGGAAGTTAATATCTTTCTCGCGGTTAATTTTAAATTGGAGAGAGAAAAGGATAACAAATAATGAAGTTAAAAGTAAAGGGCATATATGACTAAATCTTTTGGTGTCTAATTCATCCAGACTCGTATTTTTGCAGTCCATTACTCAAATACTTTATGGTTTTTGGGCATATGAGTTGGGTTTTCTTCTTTAGGTATGTCAAAAAACATATGCTGGTTTCCTTAAATGGAAAGTCAAGTATTGTAACTTTACTAATTTACCCACATCAGGGACCACTTTTCTCTCTTTTAACAAATTTGGGACTATTTCTCTCTCATGTTTTTTCTCTTTAGAATATCAAGGGGACCATTTTTCTCTTAAGGATAAACTAGGAAAAACAGGAAGAAGGGGTTCAAATGATTGTTTTCCTTATTTCTTGTGCGAAACCAAACAAGCCTATATTTTTGAAAAGGAGAGAGCATTTACCAAGATAGTATTTTCTTTTGATGGAAAAATCAACGGTAATAATTTTTTGTATGTTTAGGACACACGGAAATGTGTGATTTTCTTTTCCTTTTCATGTGCTGTCATTTTTTATTTTTTATAATTATGGATACTTATTTACACTTTCTTTGGAAAAAATAAAAAATTCTTAAAAAGAGAAGTTTCTCAAAATTTCACATACTTTTGAGACTTTTATCTCTCTGGAAGTTTCCAGAATTCCTAATTGACTACCTCTCTGTTAATCTCGAGTCAGCTCTAACAAAAAAAAAAAAAAATCTCATCACAAGACTTATTTTCACTAGAGAAAAACTTAACACATCCTTACACCATGCTTCACAAAGTAGCTTGTGACCGATTACAACATGCTAAACAATATAGGAGAGAGGTTATACCTTGTCATCTTATATTGGTCATTCAAAAGATATTCAATAAAGAACTTGACCAATCATGATTTCCTTTCGATTATGAAACAAGTTCATATATGTACTTCCTTTAAACAAATGTTATAAAACATTGTTTTCTAGGGTGAAATCATACCTATATCGTACGCATAATCAAGTAACTAAATACAAATATTATGTTGATGTCGTATTTACGAAGTTCCAAAAGATAAGCGTTATACTTCGTAATTCAATAATTTCCTTGACACTTTGATCATAGTGATATGACCAAGTCTAATCACTAGAGCATTATATATATACATCTTCGCATGTTACGTTTTCAATATAATTCGACTTGAAAGATACGTTAGGAGTTGAAACAAAATCAAGTCAATATTACTAACCTCAAGTGGAAGGATGATGTCCTCGTTGTATTTGTTACTTATTCACATTCTTCAGGTCTTCGGAGTAATACTTGTACGTCTCAACATTCCTAGACTTTCTAGTCTAACCTAAAAGAAGTTGACTCTAGTATTTAATCAAGCGACTCTAGATGAGTTTTGATACTAAAATATGACAACCAAACTTGACATACCAACGCTTGGTGGGTTCAACAGAGTTATGCTCTAACACACAGGGTGGAATATGGAAGTGCTACGTTTGTGTGGGAAATCATAACCAGGATTCTCACTATCACCCCTAATAAGGATTCTGAAGACACCTTGAGATGGATTGATAACCCCTAAGGAAACTTTACTAGTAAGTCTTTATACAATCTTCTTGATAAGAAGGTTGTCCAATCCAATGATGTGTTATCTAGGAAAACTTGGGGTCTTAATGTTATGCCTAGAATTCAATTTTTTATCTGGAAAATGAAAAACAACCTTTTACCTTTCAGTGGTCACCTATCTAGGTTCATAAATCATGTTGATCCTCTCTACTCTATGTGTAATGGCCACTCTGAAACTGGAGAGCACTCTCTAATGTAGTGTAGTTTTGCTAGGGTTGTATGAGATCAATGCTCAATAAATCTCGAAACTGCTAGTAATGGGTTTAACAACCTGGTTGATTGGTGTAGTAGTTGGTTCTCTAGAAGCATTCCTCAGACTCAGTGGGGTTCTTGGGCTAGTATGTGTGCTACGATTTGTTGGTTCATATGGAAGGCAAGGTGTGACTCTGTTCTCAAGAAAACAAAACCTTGTCCAAGATACACAAGAAACCAGATAATCAGCCACCTGAATATGTCTATGTTGCATCAATCTGAAGTTGAAAATAGAACTGTCATAAGAAGACCAGGAGTTACATATCCGATCTTGTTCAGAATGTCTCCTTTGCTTGTGTGTCTGCTTATGACACAGTGACAGGGCTAACAGGAATTGGTGTGTGCATAATAGGTCCCAATGGAGAAACTATTGGCAGGAAAATCAGGGGAGCCAGAACTTACGAAAGAGAAAAAGGAAAATGCATAGCTGCTCAGGATGCTCTGGATTGTGCCTCTCAACTTAACTGCAAAGTCCTAAATTTATTGGGAGGCAACCAAATCATCACTAAAACTCTGCAAGGTGGAACTAGAAGTATTAGTCGGAGGACAAGTGATAGAACATATCAACTTATTTTGAGTTTAAACTCTTTGGAAAAATAATTTGTAAAACTTTTAAGACCTCTAAAGGCTAGCTGTAGCTGGAGGAAGGTCTCAAAGACCTCATCTATTAAAAAAAAAAAAGTTCCATTGGAAAATCAAATTCTCTTGGCCCTGAGGCTAAGTCTGCCGATCCCACTCTTCTGTACAGTCACCATCCAGTCAACCAATTGGGATGACCAGACAAGTCTAGAGATTTTGCCGTCGCTCTATTATCAACTATTAATTCATTTACCCTAAGATCACAAAAACAGGTGCAAATTAATATGCCAAAAAAGTACAACAATAATGGAAAACAATCCAAAGGTACGAGATGGCACAAGGGCGGGTCCGGTATCACATACCTAATCTAGCTCAAGCACATCATGCAATAGTGGCGTTGCCGTCCATGCAAGGCCAGATATACTACTGGTGTGTCCTTTTTTTGCCACATTGTTTGTTTTATCATCAAAATTGACGGTGATAATCGTGTCGTATCTTACTTAGATCGGAAATGGTGGGTTCGTTGCCTTCGACAAGAGGACCATTAGTACAAAACTTTACATAAGTCTACATGGTTTCCCCATTTTTCTAACTCTTTCGTTTTTACATGCCCATATACGGCACCGACTAAGTCAATTTTAAGATGATTCAATTTTGAACAAACATTATCATCGATCCAAATTCAACAGTCATAGGACATGGTATTATATCAGTATTTGATCATCGGTCGGTACTTCATTATTGTATGGAGCATATTCATTCTTGGACCGAGCCGAAGGGTTTACTTTTTTTGAACTCTCGACATGGCGGAAATATTTGGACTCTCACCACAATTCAAACATAGTATCCACGACTGACCGCAAGCAAAGCCTGATGACTCCAACTAGCCGCTTTGGTGTGGTGTGTGTTGAGACACCTAGTGTGCAATGGAAACAAAAGAATCAAAAGTGCTTTGGGACGGATGAAAAAACACTCTCAGCGAGTCATGGTCTTAATCAAATATCAACTTTTGGCCGGTGTCAACGGCAAAGTTCGTTTTCGAAGGTGTCGCATGCCCTACGTTTTGTCAACTGAAAAATCATTTTTTTGGCGCAACCAAAAAACAAATTTATCAATGGGTAAAAAGAAGAAAAGGTTTGCACAAAAACTACAAATTTGTTTGTATGTTGTTTTAATTAATGAGAGATGATCTAGCGTTTACGTTAGGTTTGCATCATCTTCAACGGCGACATATTTAGGGTTCCTATCATTAATCTGCGAATGAAAAATACAGTCACGAACCAATACCACACCATCTTGTTTAAGATTTGACTTGAAACAAAAGGTCCCAAAATTTTCATATTCAAACACTTACCAATAAATCACTACTATTTTTTATACAGAATTATTCCTTCCACCTACCAGCTAAAACAACTTATTTTAGCAAAAGGAAAACTTTGAAACTGTATTGTTTATACTAATAATATACACTAAATATGTACATTGAAATTTAGATGTGACCATTTTAAATACATAATCATTTTTATGGTGCTCACAATAACTCTGTAAATGTATTATATGTGGAGCAAATGGGAGTTGGACCCAATATCTCATCATTAAGTTGAGCTAGATCTTTCGTACTAAAGTTTTGATTTGTTGTTTCCGATTGTGACCCTTTGATCATTCACAATCTTCCTAATGGTCCATATCAAAATTGGTGACAAAATCTTAATCAAGAGCAAGAGGAGAAATTGAAAATGATAAGCCATCAGTTTGGTCGGCAATGAAAATTTACATTAACGTTCAATTCTTATTAGCACCACAGACCAGTAACCTAGAGTAAAAGAAGCATTAGCACCAAAGAGAGGATGACCTTCCGAGGCAATTTGTGCAGCATTGACACTCTACTCTGGGTTGTGCCCGCTTCAGATGCAATTAGGACATGAAACATGCATACGATCTGTGTTAAGACACATATCGTGTGTATACTATGCTTTCCAGAGGCTAATAGGCAACCCCTGACTGTGACCGCTCGATATTTCACACTCATTTTAATGGTCCATATATATATAAATAAATACAAAAAGCAAGAAATTAACCGAAATTGAAAGGAGCGGAGGGGAAAGAGAAGTAGGCTACTCTAATTTCAAGTCACAAAGTCAGAAACGAAAATTGATATCAGTATTCAAATCTCATTAGCATTCGCAAAATGATATCCCCTGAAAATGAAAGTCGCCTCCAATTTCTTTTTAACAGACTAATGGTAGGTGACTATTTATGCCCATGGGTTAGACCCTCATCCTGCCATATGTGACAAATCCCCAGAAAGATTGAAGATATGCCATGATCTTTCTGACACACATGAATACATGATCATGTTTTGGTTGTCCACGCGCCATGCGTTATGCAGCTCACTGCTAGGAGTGACCGATAATAATTCCATGAATCAAACCATTATCCTTGTAACATGCATTAACTGATATATATTGGGGCTGGTAATTTAGCATTCAAACATATCTTTAAGCTTTAATGACAAAATCTATCTAGTATATAGTATTATATATACGGCTATATAAGGTTGGAATTAGGTTGCTAATAATTGGGATCATAGATTTTATTTTACATTCTTTCAAAACTCACATGCCACTAAGTTAGGTAGAGAAAATGTCCAATTGTTTAGTTTGAGTTGAGTTCCATAATTTAGGTAGTCAAATGCTCGAATATTAAGTTCCTTGTACTTTAAGATATTTCATTGTAGATACATGCCAACACAAATCACACATTAAGGATCATTTGTTATTGTTTTGTTGGACCTATTATCTGACTCAGATGTCAGTTCCTTTTCTCCAAGGTTACCAAGTGAGAATAGAAACTTGAGCAGACATCCGTCTTAACTTAAGCAGACGGCCATCTAACTTAACAAATGAGATACATTAAGAATAAATTCATGAACAGACGGCAACCATCCAACTTATTAAATTATGCAGCACTCATGAGTAATAAGATCAAGTCATGAAACGTGCAACCAACCTTGTTGTATTTTTGGAGTCGACTTTGCATGGTGAATGGTTAAAGTTACATTAATAGAAAACTTGACTTTCTCTTTTGAAAATTCAAGAATGAGTCTGGATAAATTCATGGTATGTCTAACTTCTTCTCACTGTAAATTTGTGGTAAAAAAAGCTTAGAAAGAAACTTAAATGTACAGAGTACTATTCTTTAACAAGTGCACATGGGTATGTTGTTCTTTCAATCACCTGCCATGTTTTTTTTCTCTTTTGGACATTTTATCACTTCATAGCTCTAATGAACTCACCACAACTGCACATCATTAATATTCTCAGGCCAATGAACCCCCTTCAAGATTTTTCATCAAGTATTATCGATTTACCTGTGGGGATGTTGGATTCAAGGAGATCGATGCACTATAAAGGATGGTGGGACTAAATCAATGGGCTAGTCATTACCCTTTTAACGCTTGTACTTTGCCAGTAAAACAATTTGAACTTTTGAAGGGTATGATGTGCAAACGAAATTTTGAACTCTACAAAAAAAAAATGAACTTCTACTTTTACAAGAACAGATCATGTAATCTTAAAGATCAAAAGTACATGGAAAAAAAATATGAATTGATACAAATTTGAAGTACTGTAACTACACAACAATAGAAGGGATAACAAGTTCTTTCGTTATCCCAGCTTCATTTCTTAGATATGGGAAAACAAAATTCTGGCGACAACTAGAATAGGCGATGATGTGTTGTCCAATAAAGTTAGTAGATGAAGGTTTAATACCCCTGAAAATCAAGTTACTAGTCTTGGTAAAACATGTGTATATACTGATTTCCTCCGAACTTCCTTGCTTTAAGCAGAGTGCTACGCCAACTCAGTCACGAGAACATTCCAGCAATGGGTTAAAGAAGCCAAGTAACCTGAAAAGAAAGTTTTAGGCTCACACAAATGAGGATAAATAGTTTGAGGTTTAAAGGAAAAAGTTCATGGTCAGGAGAGTGAGTACCTCAATTCTCAATGTTGCGGATGAGGAAGCAATTGCAATGAATAACGAGAATTCATCAGGACTTCACTAGCATCCATCAACAATAATGTGACAGATATTTTCAACAAGCACCGTAGGTTACCTTGATCGGATCCCCGCTAACTAATTTCCAGTCCCTTGATTGGAGAAATAGTCTTTTCATACTAACTCACAGCTTCTTTGCTGTAGGCCTCACTCTCAGTTATTCCCATCGCTTTCATCAGAAATGCATACTCAAAAGCCACCTCCTCACATTGACTGAAACGGCCTCCTTCACCGAAATGCCCACCAATCATATTTGTCTTTAGAAGTACTGAATTGGAACAGCCTGCTCCTTGTTTGTCTCTCACCGTTGCTACCCATTTGGCAGCTTCCCAGATTCCAACCCTGAAAATCATACTCAAATCTACCTGTATGAGCTTCTTGCATGAATTTATGTATTTACACAACACATTCTACAAGCTAGGGATACAATTTTCTGTCAAATAAAATTGAAAACTTGCCTAGAGTCCAGAAACGATGCTGTGACCAACATCGAAGGGTAACAAACTCCTGACAGGATATTATCGTAAGGAGAATAACTTCGAAGAAAATCAAACTGGTGCTTAATCCGAGGGTCACCAAATTCATCATGGTCCAACATTGTGAGAGGTAAACTGGGATCCAACAATGTATTACAGATATCAAGAAACGGAACCTGATTCATGGCATCAACAACAACATCATTCTCGATGGTATCCTGGGAAGTTTTGAAAACACACATATATCGTACGATTATTGAAAGTAACACTGAAAACTGTCGGTATGGTTAAAGGTTACCTTCAATACTGCAGCACGAAACAAGTCTGGGTACATATTTATCGCTGCCCCCACAAGAAGACCTCCTGCACTTAAGCCAATGGCACCAAGTTGATCTTTATCAATGTAACCCTCATCTATCAAGTACTTGCCACATGCAACAAAATCATGTACCGAGTTTAGTTTGTTTAAACCAACACCAGCTTTATGCCATGAAGAACTTCGACCACCACCACCCCTGCCAACAATGCATAACGAGTAATGACAAAAACAAACCAAATGAAAATTTATTCAACGGCTTCCATTATATCAACAAATGCAACCTTAATTCAGAAGAATAGACAGAATGTATTAGGGGACGAAGATAAACTATGCAACTAGTTACTAGTTACCTTACATCAGCAAATGCCACCACCCAACCGCGATCAAGCAAACTTAAGCGATCTGCACACCAACTTTTATCAAGAGTTTCTCCATAAGCTCCATAACCAAATAAAATACCTGGAGACTGGCCCTTCTGTTGTGCATCTCGGGAGCATAAAATAGTCAGGGGAACTTGCACACCGTCGTGTGACTTAATTTCCTTCATTTCACAATGAAATGCTTCAGAAAGATCCTTCCAGCTTTGTGCTCTTTCTAGATTTTGGAGATGCTGGCCATTATGTGTATCGTCTAAGACATTCTGTGCATCCATATCAAAAAATGAGGTGGACCTGGTGTTGTCCTCCGTAACACCTACTACCTCATCTTGATGCACAAAGGAGAATTTCTGCTTGGACATATCATAGTCGATGATTGCATCGGGCATCTGTGGTTAGAAACAACAAAAAGAACTTCAGATGAAAGTCTCTAGAGAGCACTTCGGAGAGAGAAAGTGTGTGCAGTTTCACTTAGAAAGGGTAGGAGAAACGATTACACACACAATTAGAGAGATTTAGTTAAGCACATGGACACAACTTTATAATTAGAGCCTTAACCCCTGGCTCTCTTGATGAACTTGCACAGTTTATGTCACAAAAAGAGCCAACTCTATTATGAATTGTGCTTTTCGTGAAAGGACAGAGAAAACCCTTTGTACACTGCCTCTATGGCACACTCTTAAGCATTTACTCATGCCTAGGGCCTTCCCATGATCCTCTATTGCAAGTCTTAAAACACAAGAATTTTCACTGTTAACGAGGGGGTTACAAGGCCTCTAAGTAAGGAATAAATTTCAGTTATAAGATTTTCTGCATTATCATCCTCATGAGACAAGTCTCATGTTTTAGGTAAAAACGTTAGAGGCGAAAAGAGTACATAAATAAATGTATCCAAAGTTATCATATAAGAAGTATACCACGGGAGATGAAAGCACCACGCGGTAGACAGCTGTCATGAAGTCATGATTAGAACAAGGTGCAACACTGCACAAATTTGATGGCAGCGGAAAGTACCAAGGATTTAAATCATCAAGATTCACTGGATGCTGCACAAGACATTTAATTATAAGTCAAACTAGACGATGAATCAAGTCTTTCAGTTGATCAAGATAGAACAAGACCAAGCATGTATGCATGCTAAACCTTCATACTTGCGCTTTTAAGCTAGCTGGTGAAAATGAAATAAAAAGTGATAACCACCTTATAATTTATATCAATAGGCATTCTAATGGAGCAGATCATAGATGATCCCCCTTTATCAAGAAAAAGCACCAGATGCCCTTCGAAAATATCCATATCTATAAAGCTGACATCTTCGCCTGGTAGAATAAGGTCCTAAATTGCAAAGGGATCACAAGTTAGGGGATGAATCCATCTTTGTTTGATAAGAATCTCTCAAATAATTTGCCCACTTAAAAATGAACAAAAAATTTACCTGCCACTTAGCCGACTCTATGTTCTCAGCTTTGCATCTAGCCAAATAATAACCCCCGTCTATTAAATAGTTATTCTCCTCCGAAGGAGTATCAGTAAGAATGTAAAAGTAACCATAATGATGCTCCACAAAATATTGTGTTCCAGCCAATCGTTTCCTTACTCTCCGCAACCTCTCTTGGGGATTGTTTGCATCAATTACATACACCTGAATGAAATAGATGATCAGCGGTTCACCACAATAAGATCAGTTTCACCACAAATTTAGTACTTCTATCTCATGTGACAAATATACTCCTTTTTAAAAGAATTTCTAGCATCAAAGATAATAAAATCACCCACTTGCTGCATGCATAATGAAACACGTTTTAACCAAGTCATATTCTTTTTTGAACTTCTGTCTCCGCTCCATACTCGTATTAATGCTTTAAGAAACTCATCGAGTGAAACATAATTTTCTTCACTCTCATTTAACCATTAAGAAAAAGTTTCAAAATTCTACTGAAACATTTCATACCACCACCGGACAACTATACCTGATATTCTCTTTGCTAGTTAGAAACAAGAACAGTAAGTACCTACCTCAGATGAAGTCCTTGAATTAGAATTCACAGTTATATATTTTCCATCCTTTGTGCTTGTGATATCAACACAATAACTCGGATCACTTTCTGTGAATATTGGAGCAACATCTGCAGCATCTGATCCAAGCATTGTGCAAAATACCCTGCCAATAAAGAAATGTGTTGAGAAACTATTATGAGAAAATAAATATTAAACATTCAAAGCAAAGAAAATAACTTGCTTGTAAGGCCTTTGTGTCTCATCAGAGACTGTATAAAATAAAGTTTGACTGTCTTTAGCCCATGCCAGGCTAACAACTCCATCAACCCACACTTTCGGAAGAATGAGTCCAGTCCTAAGATCTTTAATATGAAGCATGAAATTCTCGCTCCCAGTGGTGTCTAGAGTGTATGCAAGAAAGTTGTGATCAGGCGATGCACGACATGTTCCCACATGAACATAACCTGCACCCGTTAACGAATCAAGTAAAACTTAGATTCAGTAAGTGCACTTAAGACAAGTGATAAAACAAAACTGTCACTTTGATTTCTTATCCTACATTATCCATGAATCAAACTATAGAAAGCACACTAAGCTATCCAAATTTAAAGACACCCGCATACCAAACTGCTCAGCAATTTCATTCCAATCCAGTAATTTTTCAGGTCTTTCGGTATCTGCACCCACATATTTAGCAACTGTCTCCATCCAACTATTGCCACCCCTCTTCAACCTCCTGTACAGAACTGGGTATTCTTTTCCCTCAGGCATGCATTGATAGTACAACCTGCCCGAACATAAACAAGTCCCTCAACAAAAATTGTGAAAAAAAATGTACAGAGATTAGGGTTTTAGTTACAAAGGTTTTAACTTCAAGCAATCAAATAAAAGGAGATGATAAATTGAACAAACCAGGGTCCCCAACGTTCAGGAGGACTAGAAATTTTGGGTGGCATTCGACTTTTCATCTCAGAAAGTACTTTCTGTTGTAATTTTTTGGTATCAGCCATGAAAGCTTCAGTGTAAGAATTTTCTTGGTTTAAGTAACTTGACAAATCCGGGTCCTTGGTGTTTGACATCCAATGATAAGGATCTTCCCATACAACTCCATGAGCAGAATGTCTGTAAGGAACCTTTTTAGGAGTTGGAGGTGTTAGAGAAGGAGAAGAAAATAAGTTCTCATTGTTACAAAGAGAAGAAAGGCATTTGTGAAGTAATGATAAAGGGCTGTGAGAATGTAAAGAGGGTTTTCTGAGGAGAATAAGATTAGAGAAAGAGACTTTGAGATTAAGAAATCTGGATGAAACCATTAATGGATGAGTAGAGTCTAGAGAGAGTAAATAGAAACCTGCTGAAACCCTTTGAAAATTTCAGTGAAATGGTGCGGGTTACTGTTCTTCCTGTTTTGGGAATGTAGGTGTAAATAATTCACAAGCCCAGGTGGAGCGATCCTAAGCAATGACGTACCAATAATAAGGAAGGAGCGTAGCACCGAATCATCTTCCTAAAGCCTGGCACGAGGAAAGAGATATCCAGAAGAACCTGTGAAGCCAGCACGTGTAAAGGTGAAGCTCGGATGTGATGGAGAGATATCTGTCGGATGCTAGAGTAATAAATGCTCTGACAGGGTAGCTGGAGAAGATAAGAAGAATCTGGTCAAAGTGAGGCCGGAAGCTAATAACGTCGGGTCAGAGAGGGCGACATCGGATCATACAACATCGAGTGGCCAACATCGGGTAGAAGAATATCGGGAGCCACACTCACCAAGCTCAGGTCAGCATCTTGGAAGGAACGCCACTCGTCGCCCGAGAAGAACATCAAGGAAGATATACTACGACTCACACTGTAACTTGGATGTATCAACATATCAGCCTATAAATAGAGAGCCTTGTAAAGAGCTAAGGACCAAGTAACTTAGCAGGAGTAGAGAGCACTAACAACCTGGTGAGAGAATAGAGAGATTGTAGGCAAGAATCATCACTTGTAACCTTGATTTGAGTAATAAGATCATCCTTTCACCCCGTGGACGTAGGTAATCATGCCGAACCACGTATATCCTGTGTTCATCTATTGCTTGTTTGCTTATAATATGTGTACTTGAGATCCATTGGATGTAGTAGTAGGATTTTCCACATCTACAGGGAACATACTAAAACTTTTAAATGGGCGAAAACCCCGGGACACTGAGGATGTCTAGGTTCGATAATACTTCCTACCGCTAAAACATTTCCCCAGCCGAGACAATTCCACCGCGATGTGTATTTTATAACTTAGCGTCTCGGCCATTGGTAGGCCGACTCTTAGGTTGAGGCTTATGAGAGTCTTTAGTCACAAGACCTTCCTAGACTCGGCTCTATAAAATATTGAAAGTCTTTTTTCCTTCGTAGAATGGTATATAAGTAGGAAACATTTAGTCCTAGAAATATGGTCCTAGGGTGTACAATACCCACGCGGAATGATGTCATGGATGATGTAATTATCCTTTTATAGTGGCAGAAATACCCTTTTGGGACCATATAATATACTCCCTCAGTCCCAAATTAGATGAGCTAGGTGGTTTTAAATTTTGTCTCATAAATAGATTAACTATTTCTCTAATCAAGGGGATATTTCAAAAACTACCCTTTAAATTGATTATTGTTACTATAAGAAATATGTATAATTTGATAGCCATGTTTATATTCGTTACGTAGGTGTTTTAAAATGCTTTTCAACGTTATAAAGTTTACGAAAAACCGTGGTATAGTTTAAGAGATAAATCATTTCTAAGTTTTACTAGTTATTATCCATAAGGGTATAATTGTAAAAAATACTTAAACATACTCCCATTTCCTCCTTGCCTTAGCTCATCTAATTTGGGACGGACGGAGTATATACTCAATTATTAAGAGAGAAGAAATCATTTTTCAGATCTACTTTCTCTTTCCTCTCGGTTTTCCCTTTCTTCTCTGCTGCTGCAATTTTTCTAGGGTTTTTTTTTTCTGCTGCTGCAATTGTTTTCAGAGATTCGAAGATTGATTTACAATGATCTTGAAGATTGATTTACAGATAAATTCGAAGATTGATTTGATTATGGAGATTTATGAAAATTGATTTGAAGATTTTTTTATTTTAGATTTTTTCTGCTGATGTCAAAGAAGATGAAGATTGATAACGAAGATGATGAAGATGATGATGATGATGTTGTTGTAAACGACGAAGATGATATAAAGATGATGAAGACAATGAAGATTTGTGTGTTTGTCTTTCTCTGTTTGATGTTGCTGATGTTGAAGATTATGACGAAGATGATGAAGACGACAAAAGATTTATGTGTTTCTTCGTGCTGCTGCTGCTGCTGCTGTTGAAGATGATGAAGACGATAAAGTTCATTGATTAGAATGAACTCTGTTGAAGAATGATGAAGACGACAAAGTTCATCAAACAGAATGAACTCTGATTTTTTATGGATTTTTTTGAGTGTTCATGTTCAAGAATGAACTATGTTTTAGATCTTGAATTTATTATGTGTTCATCTTAAAGAATGAACTCTTTTCTATGTTTGAATTAGTTAATTTTTGATAGGTGTTCATTTTGACGAATGAACTCTGATTTTTGTTCATAATTATGAACTTTTGATTGGGTGTTCATTTGAAAGAATGAACTCTGATTTTTGTTCATAATTATGAACTTTGATTGGGTGTTCATTTTGACGAATGAACTCTGTTTTCATATAGGTTTTTATTTAGGTGTTCATTTGAAATAATGAACTTTGTTTTCATATAGGTTTTATCAGGTGTTCATTTGAAAGAATGAACTCTGTTTTTTTGTCATAATAATGAAGTTTTGTGTTGTGTTCATTTTACAGAATGAACTCTGTTTTCATATGTGATTTAGTTTGGTTTCATTAGGTGTTCATTTGAAAGAATGAACTCCTGAGTTCGTCAGACAGAATGAACTACTACAAAAAATAAGTAGGAATTAACACTGAAGGGTACTTTGGTCCATTTAATATTTTTAAATAATTATGGACCAAACAGGAAGCTTGTTTTCCCGCTGGACCAAACTGTTGTGGTCCCAGATATAAATGGACCAAACGATTATTTCCCCATGTTATGAATACCCTCCATTTTGGTCGACTTTACACAGATATTCTCGAGAGGTAAAAAGTAATTCTTTTTGGAGTCAACTTAAGAAAGTTGCTTCCAATTTTTAAAAGCAACTTATGCTAGTTGCTAATAAGGGTGTATTTCAAAGGGTGGATTTTGAGGGGTATTTAAATAATCTTTTTCCTTTTTGAAGCATAGATTATTTTTTTTGAAAGTTCACTTGACTAGTCAACTACATTAACTGCGAGGAATGATCTTTCGCAGGGTAAACTGATACACATGAGAATAAATTTCCCCTCATTCTCGTTTTTCTTCACATTCTTTTTCTTTGTAAAACAAAAATCCTTGGTTTAGATGAGCTTCATTTTTTATTTTTTATTTTGGAAGTGTATATTCTCTGTAAAACAAAAATCCTAGGTTCAGATGAGCTTCAATCTTTTATTCGGAAGTGTATATTTTTCACTCAGTGGAAGGGTTTGCCCTTCATTCAATCGTAATCACATGCCAAGTTATTGATTCGATCTTTGTCGCCGAACGAAGAAGAGGTATAGTTCTAAAATATGGATATCCTTAAAATATTATCCCAATTTTGATGATTTTTTTTGTTGATTGATCATTTGATTATATTTTTGACATAATAACATATTTATGATTGATTGCATTATGTGGTGAATATTTTTGTGATTTATGCCATGTGATTTTTGAATCACATCATAGTTTTACGGTTCCGAATTGATGACACCATAATATTATTTTTTTGCTAGAAAAAAAGAATTTTATTGAATTAACTCAAGATACAGATTTCTGAGTGATAAAGTGAGCGGATTTTATCAACAAAAAAGGAACAAATGTTTCTTGGGCAGCAGAGAATACTATAGAAGAAACTACTTCCATTCTGGACAAATTACCACAAGCTAAGGTAAAATATATAAGCAGAGATCACAATGCAGCTGCAGACTCAGTGGCAAAAGAAGCTAGGATCAGAAGACTACAACACATGTCGAATCACTTGCAACAACAAGTACAAAAAGAAAGCATCCTTTCTAATATTTTCGATAAAAATGAAATTGTAGACCTTCTGTATTATATTGCTTAATTAATATATATTAACTCTTGCACATAAAAAAAGTGAGGCTGGTTGCTCAACCATTCACCCATTATTCTATTCAGTTTACAATACTTAGTTGCTTTGTCAGCTGTAAAATTAAGTCTCTAGCAATATTTTGAAATCATGATACTGCATGTTTTCAGACTCGGCTTCAGAAATGTATGTGAAACTCATATTTTATGGTCCGTGAACCATTTCACGATCTCTGACTGAGCGAGCATCCTCTAAGAGCTATGATGAATATGTTCCTTGAAAAGCCTCTCGGCTGAGCTTTCGACACTTCACACATTTCATCATCACCTTTACGTAGAATCAAAATGATTGGACAGCTCCTAGACATATTGCATGCTAGTATAGAGCGTTAACGTCTTCAGGACGTCACATTGTTTGTTGTTCCCTAACTATGTAGAGAGAATGTGTATATAATCTCCTAATGATTGGACGACTCCTAGACATATTGCATGCTAGTATAAAACGCTAACGTCTTCAGGACGTCATACTGTTTTTTGTTCCCTGACTATACGCCCCCAATATTCAGAACGAGTATGATGCTTCCATCATCTCATACCTCGATCCTCGAATAAACCCGCTCCTAGACGTATCACATGCTAGTATAGAGCAATTCATAGATTAATTCTAGCGTGTCATTCATCAATTGAATTCCTAGAAAATAATCTATTTATCTCATTACTCCGTTCCATGGATGATCCTCAGCTAGATTCCATGGATTAGTAATAGATAATCATTCTATCTCATTACTCCATTCCATGTCTGATTCTCAGCTGAATTCCATGGATTAGTAATAGATACTCAATTTATTTCATTACTCCGTTTCATGGTTGATTCTTAGCTGAATTTCATGAATTAGTAATAAATATTCACTGATCGGGCATCTAAGCCACCACCGAGTAAGCCCCGAGAAAATGGTGCGAGTTTACTTAGCAATAATGCACGAACAAGCACCCGAATGCACGAACGAGCATTCAAAAATATGGACAAACGAGGAAACCCATGCAAAATAGGAAAGAAAAATAATATTAATAAAATAATAAAGAAGCGCCTAGGAGGACTGGGCTGGCCGGTCATGCCGCCTTGGCCGGTCCCGCGCCTATTTCTTTTATTTTATCTTCTTTTATTATTTTTCTTAGTCTCATGAAAACTCCTTCATTCGAGCAAACTTCCTTGTTTGAGCAAAAATCTTAGTTTCTCCATATTTTCCTTCAGATGATGAAAAAATAGTAAAAACTAGGGAAGGGTGTCACGGGACCGGGCCACCTAGCTAGCCGGCCATGCCCTAGCCGTGACCGGTCCCACACCTTACAATCCCTTATTTTCTTCTTATTATTATTTCCTTTATCTCATGAAACTCCTTCGTTTGAGCAAAAAACCCTAGTTTTTCATATTTTCTCAAATATTGCTCAAACCATCAAAAGGCCAAAAGTCAAATGGTCACATGACCGACTAGGCTACTCACGGAAAATATTAAAATCTTATTATTTTAATATTCTCAAAATATTAGTCGCACGAGCAAAGTTCTACTTGGTCATTCGAGCAAAATCGAGAGTTTCAGTCAAGATCAAACTCTTCTGAATATCCAAAATATTGCTCAAACGCGCACCAGAAAATACCAAAATTCTAAGGATTGAGACACAGACACTATGGTGACACGGGCATGCCACCTTGACCGACCAAGGTCGGCCCTTAGGCTTGCAAGGAGCCGATCCCACACTCTTTCATAATTTTGACCTAATTAATCTTCTACAGTTCATAATTGGGTTCAAACTCTTTCCAACCAACTTGGAACTTGTTCAAACGACCACCAAGGTACGGTTTCATACCCTTTGGACGGTCCTCATCTCTCCATAATTAGGTTTTATTGCCTAATGCTCAGACGAGCACTATTTTAATAAATGATTAAACCAGCATTTAATCATCTTTTCACCAACTGGTCTGCAAGGGACTTTGGTGTTTGCTCACTCGAGCACCTGGGAGCTACATGTTCCGCCATCATCCCATGTAGCCGGTCCCTCTCTCACTCAGTGATTGATTTTCAGTAAATCATCACTTGATCAACAATCGATCAAAATTAGGGTTTTGAACTAGTCGCTCTGCAAATCATAATTCTGAGCAAGTTCAAGTACCAATAATTTTATGTTGGTCCAACAATCAACATCTTGATTAATTATATAATATTCGACCCAATTTCCAATATTTTAAATCAATATTGTATTTGGTCATGCTGCCAATAATTGTTCAAACGAGCAATATTTGCTCAGACTATCAATATTGATTCAACTGTCAATATTCAGTAATCCATAAAATGAGCAATATTTGCTCAGACGGAATAATAATTTTATGCAACTATCAATGTTTAATAATTCATCAATCGAGCAATATTCGCTCAAGCGAGCAACATTCGCTCAGACGAGCCATATTTGCTCATACTATGAACTATACATATGTCCCAGCAGACATGTTCAATCCATGAATCATAGATCATTCGGCAATCATGCTCGACTTAACAATACTTAAACTCACCGTCTAATCAAGTCAACAACTGACTAATTAAATACACGTCTGCCTTGCAGACTCCACAAATCATGAGACATCAATCATGTCACATGGGGGGATATTAATTAGGATTTTGGTCTGGCGGCCTAGGCACGTGTGCTCATCCACGATGAGAAATGTGAGTAAGTCGTGCAAATAGTTGAGGAAGTTAGCAAAGTAGTGGATGGACAATTAACCAAGTCTCCGCATGACCTGGAACTGGTTTAACCATGATCTCCCACTTTCCCACTCTTTCACTCGAGCAACCGTCACACTTACTGGAAATCAATGTGTCTACATTCTTGCAATATAAATAAGTTCCTGAATCCATGATTGAGAGAAAAAGAACAAGAAAGACAACGCTCATCTAACCAAGAATCATCGTGTGAACAATCTCTCTCAACTGAGCAAACTTCAAACTTATTCGAACTCAACAGTTCATCAATTTGCAGAAACCTACAACACATTCACAATAATTGATCACCATTGATCTTACACACTTCTCAGCTTCCCTCCTACAGATCAACCCTCTTCTCTCTTTGTGACCGAATTGACTCTAGAACGGCCATTGTCTTGGTTTAGGCCGGAGTCCTACAGATTGATCTCTCGAACTCAAAGCACTCCCGTGCAGTGCATCTATTTTAGGTTGAGCAGTTTGCTCGGTCGAGGAGTCCCGTCCGCATGGTTTTCTCTCCACTTTCCTTAAAAACCAGCAAATCGTTTTGCCCCATCAACAGCTATGAGCAATGTGATTGGTCAAGGCAATAGGTGGGTGGTCGGTTACCACAACACCACCTTATTTACCGAGCATGTACGAGTTTAGGTTAGTTAATTGATCCGTCCAAGTTGTGTTGTCGTGATCGGTTTGCGACTGACTTGGGAGGCCAAGATCTATTCTTTAAGAAATCAAGCAGCTTGACCAACCTACTTTAGCTAACAATTTAAAGCGCGGAGCTTGTAGCCTATAAGCGATGTGATTGGCCGATGGGAAAGAGGGATGCATGGAGGCCAAAATGGAACAAGGCCGGTCGGCCATGGGGGGCGTGAGCTAGGGCAAACCGGTCGGCCAAGTGGCGCGGTCGTGCTCCATCCATGACTGACTTAATCAGTCATAGTTTCCCCTTGCTTATTTTTTCCAACTTTCGTTAGGTTTTTACTCCTACTGGCTCTATGATGGACCAACTCCTAGCTTTCCTAGGTTTAATCTCAACCAATAGGGATCAAGATATCGTGCATGCTCCATTTTTAGGGGAAAAATCCAATTTTGTGAGTTGACACAAAATTAGGTCAAAAAATTGAATTTCGTGTATTGACACAAAATTAATCAATTTAGGTGAATTTTGCATATTAACACAAAAATTAATTTTTGGGCTACTCTTAGGAGTAGCAATTCTTGCTGGCACGACTTGCGGTGCCTTTCATGCATATCTTAATTTAGACATGAATCCATGTTACTCAGCTAAGAATGAACATGAACGTCAAGTCAGTATTAAGAGTTCAGCTAAGAACATAGCATTAAATAAATACTCAATTGGCTCTATACTAGTGAGCAATTCATCTAGGAGCTTGAGTTTTCATGATAAAATATTAGAACACCTGGGATTATTGCAACATGCACCAATACTGTTCTGATAATTTTACATATGTGGGTACTGCATTACGCAGTGAATACTGTTATACATATACATATATTTTGAGTTCATCCAGGCGAAGCTCATAAACATAGCTACATGTATACAAGAAAAAAGGCATAGGCTCTTCTCAGGTTTCTGATATATCTCTTAAATTTCCTACGGAATGAAGATACATCAAAGCACGTAATTTTGAATACCGGAGTATTAATACTAATTTTACAGTTTTTGCCCTAAGCTTAAAACCACCATCAACACTAGCATAATATTACCCGAGTTCTTAATAGGATAAGGTTACATAACTAACCATATTATATATTATTAATGAAATTCAAAAACATAATTAAAAACCTAATTTACATAACCACATCCAAAACTAAAGTTGCACATCGGTTATAGATTAAATACGAATTTTGAATATCTCGTTTGCTTCGAAAAATATAAACTCTCTCCTTTCTATTTGACATATGCATTCTGCTCTTCAAACTTATTTTATTTGTTCGCGGTAAAAAATTCTTTATACTTCAAGCACCATTTTTTAATCCAAATTATGCGATCCCGAGTGGTCTCCGTGGTGTGACCTTTACGTTTGTTACCAATCTTAAAATTGGTGTATGACTATACTACTTCAACCAGATTCCAAAAGAATTTCTTTGGTCATTTTTTTCAGGAAGATCCAACTCCTTGCAATAACTTTGAATCAAACTGGTGACTTCTTTCAGCTTTGTATCTATTTGTTGTTTTATTTGTTAATTAATTTTTTTATTATCCATTCTTTCAGGGCAATAAATGATGATGTGTAAGAGGGTGGATTTTCTGTACTTATGGGTTTCTTTGATTTTAATTGAAATGTCATATCATGATAGAAAAGGATTTGACTTGTTTCCATTTTTGTATCGTAAGCTTTCAAGTCGTTTCTGATTGAAAACATAACATGCGAAGTTATATACACAAAACTCTGGTATTAGAGACTTGATCATATTATTATATCAAAGTGTCAAGGAAGAATATATCAATAGTTGTGAATGCTTTATATATATTGGTATATTATATTACGAAGTATAATGCTTATCTTTTGAACTTCGTAATTGCGACATCAACATAACATTTGCAACTGGTTACTAGATCGTGTAGTGAACATAGGTTTGATTTCATGCCTAGAATACTATGTTTAACTACATGAGTTTAAGGAAGTACACTTACAAACTTGCTTCGTAGTTGAAAGAAATTAATAGGATTGAAGGTCCGGTTTTCATTAAAATCTAAGGTATGACCGATCCAACCTATCTAGGTAGTCAAGGTAGAACCGATCCTAACGTATATTATGAGTCAAGGTAGAACCGATCCATACCTAAGTTGGGAATCAAGGTAGAACCGATTCGTACCTATGCTGGGAGTCAAGGTAGAACATGTCCCTGTAGTAGGGTAAAAACTGAATATGGAGAATAGAGTAAAAGTGGGTAGGTTGATGAGAAACGAGCCTAGACCCTAAAAAAATGTATTGCACATGAGTACTTTAGATTCGAGAGATCGATTTGTACAATTCTGGCCTAAACCAAGAAATGGCCATTCCAGTCTTGCTTCGGTCACAAAATGAAGAAAAAGGGTTGATCTTAGGGAGAGAAGCAGAGAAGGTGTTGAGATCAGAGGAAGTTTCCGTAAGATGTGATCGTTTATGACTTGTCTCAGAAAATGGAACTTGCTTCCCAAAAAATGGAAGCTGTCAGTTCTCTAGAAATTTTTGTATATTGTTGATTGAATAGATTGAAAATCTATTTATATCAAGTCATGGTCGAACACCCTGATCTCATAGGAAGTATAAATAATTGAGTAGTGAAGAGGTGGAGATCGTGTAAAAGTGGTGAAAACCATGTCCCTATTGTGAATAAAAGACTGGTCGGTTTTACATCCATGACTCCTCTGCTTTTGTCAACTGTCCACCTTTCCTGACACTTTCTCATAATGGGCGTGTTACACGCCGTATGCTATAAACCGCCAGACCAATACCCTGATGAACATCCTCTAGTTTGTGACATGTTTGATGTCTCGAGTATTTTGGTAGAGAGTGGCTCTTAGTCTTGTATGACTAAGACGTGCATGTTTGTATGGTAAAGTCCACATGATGTGGAGCAAGTCGCGTTACGACTAATAATGAGAGGCGTGGTAGTTGCTAAGTGGGCCCACCACCATGACATTTGAGAAGCGGTCATGAATAATGGAAGGATGAGTGCGTGATAATTCAGTAACTAATATATGCTATGAGTCTTGTATGTAAAATCTACAAGTAAAGAAATATTTCGACCAATCACGCGCAAGCTAGGCAGCAGGTGGTCATAAGTGACAACTCAAGTCGTGAGAATGAGACTTGCCGTAAGTAGTACTTGAAAATATTACATGGTGCTTTTAGGTTAAGTAATTAAATAATTATTAAATTGATATCCTAGAAATATTGTTTGTAAACGAAGCATGTAAAGCATCGTCTTCAAGCAATTATCTCAAAATATTCGATGCATACGAAGCATCGTTGTATAGGCCTGCTCGAGTTAGTCACGGTCTTAAAAGGAGTATGACCGGCTTTGTTTGATCGACCATTTGAGGGATGTACATGCATGCCATGGACGACGTGATTGGCCCATTGAGGAGAAGGATGACCAGTAACAATCTTGGCACCTCATTGGTCGCCTAAGATTGAATCTAAGCCGACCAAATCGGCAAACCTAACAGCCAAGATGAATTAAGACTGTCATAAGCAGTCTTGACCTAATTAAGACCCTTTTCAATCAGCTCGACTAGCCTATATTGTGCGATGATTCAGTGCAAAGCAGGTATGCTAGGAGCGACTTGATTGGCAGAAATAGTAGAAGGCCCGCAGGTAGCTATCATGGAGCTTGCTCGGTCATGTTAGGAGAGAGCCAAGCTTGTTAAATTGAGCGGCCAAGTCATGTGGTCGTGATCATTCTACGACAAACTTGGACGGCCTAGATTGAATCCTTTATATAAATAAGTGGTTCAACTAGCCTACTTTGGCCAATGATTTGGACCGAAGCAAGTAGGCTAGGAGCGATGTGATTGGTCGAGGCAATAGATAGGTGGTCGGTCATCACAACAAAATCCGACTTGCCGAGCTTGTAAGGGTTTAAATTAGTTTATGGATCCGGCCAATTCGTGTGGTTGTGATCAATTTGCGACTAACTTGGGCGGCCAAGATCCATTTTCTTAAGAAATATAAGCGTTTCGACCAGCCTACTTCCATTAGCAATTTAAAGCAGAGCTTGTAGCGTAGAAGCGATATGATTGGTCGATAGGAAAGAGGAGCGTGTGAGGGATAATATGGAGCATGCTTGACCGGCTATGAGAGGCGCGTAGCATGCTAAATCAGCTGTCCAAGTAGCACGGCCGAGCTTCTTCCGTGACTGATCTTTTTTTTTTCTTTTTCTTTTAATTTCTGGCTTTACTAGGGTTTTACACCCTTCGACTACAAGATAATTGATTCCTAGCTTGCTTAGGCTTAGTCCCGACCAATAAGAATTGAGACATCGTGCGTGCTCCATTTTTAGGGAGAAAAAACCAATTTTATGAGTTGACACAAAATTAGGTCAAAAATTGAGTTTTGTGTATTGACACAAAATTAATCAATTTAGGTAAATTTTGTATGTTAACACAAAATCACTAATTTTTCACTCTTACGAGTAACGTAGCGCTGGTCTTATCGACAAAGCTTGCGCGCTTCTGATCAAGTACCTTCATACATATCTTAATTCAGACATGAATCCATGTTACTCAGCTAAGAATGAACGTGAACGTCAAGTCAGTATTAAGAGTTCAGCTAAGAACATAGCATTAAATAAATACTCAATGGGATCTATACTAGTGAGCAATTCATCTAGGAGCTTGAGTTTTCATGACAAAATATTAGAACACCTGGGGTTATTACATTATGCACCAATACTGTTCTGATAATTTTACATATATATGTATACTACTGAATTACTCAATGGATACAGTGAATACCTTATATATATATATATGCACATATTTATTGAGTTCATCTAGGTGAAGCTTGCAAATACAACCGCATACATATATATAAGAAGAGAGGCATAAGCACTCTCCAGGTTCCCAGTATATATCCTAAATTCCTTACGGAATGCAGATACATCAAAGTATAATATTTTGAATAATGGAGTAGTAATAACGATTTTACGGTTTTCTCCCTAAGATAAAAACCACCATCAACATTAAGTCCCCTGCTTAGCACATAACAATGACATTGTTGCGTGGTAAGCATTAGATGGTGACAGACGAAAAATAAATAAATAAATACTTTTAGCTAAGTCGTAGGATATTACTACAAAGGCAGGCTCTAGATTCCTTAGAAGTTGCGCTGGTGAAGCAGCTATCAATCCGCAAGAGGGGAGGTGGCAGCAAGCATGTCAGGAGAGTACATCATAGGTGGGCGGCTTGTTAGGGATTTCTCACGTGTGCGTACGTTAAAGGGAAACCTTCTTTTCTTTCTTGGATTAGGAAACCAGTTTGGCATAAAGATGCACTTGTCTTCCTTTATTTATTTAGCACAAGTCTTCCAAATCATGTACCGAAAGTATGGACGCTGCTCTTTTCCGACGAAGCGTGTAGCTGAGATGTCGTCTATGATAGCTGAGATGTGTGCTATGACCATCAATGAAGAGATGCTGGTAGACCAAGAGTACCACTTGCAGGCGGCATCAGGTAGTTGTAGATAAAATATGGAACACCAAATGACTATGGGATAATGGCTCAAGTTGTAGCTCCTCTTATTGTAACGATAAGTAGTACGACGAGATATATGAATTGAGCGATTGAATCAGCAACAACAGGCTTACATGATGGTAGTAACGTCTTGTTAATGTGCTCGTGCACCATTGCTCCTTTACATCTAGCAAGTAGCTTTTCGTTTCCAAGTCGTGGGTATCCAGCTAGGGTAGTCCTCGTCAGATATCATCGTCGGGGAAGTAACTAATTGAAAAACACCAACTAGTCATCCCATAATAATAATAATGGGTAATGGATAACGTTCATCTTGTTTCTTTAAGCTAGCAGCAGATAAGCATTGAACAACAATAACGACACGAGATGATGACTCGAGCCATAGTGGGTTAACACCAATGCAAAAAACAAGAGACGCCGAAAGAAGCTGGTGATCGGCTCAGTAACCTTCTTGATGTAGACCGAGGAATGTAAGACTCTGGTGTAAAAATTTGTTAATATATTCTCATGATGTTGATCGGCAACAAATACAGATATTGAAATTGAACAATGTAGTCAATAGCAGCAGCAGACTAGAGCGGTGACTGTAGCATCTGGCCAATGCACTTGTGAATCATAACTCCATCATTGAGCTAGTATCGCGAAGGGGCGTCCCTGCCACGAGAAAGCACCATCTCCAGTAGACTGAGATAACAATAGTTCTGACAACTTCGTCCACAACTCATTGTACGGCAACAGAATAAGCAGGTAAAAGCAATGAGACCATAAATAAATTATTTCGTATGTTGCTATGCATGCCTGTCTGATCTGAGTGTTGTAATGCTTGCTTCATCATATTAGTTGTATTATGACTTTGTGAAATTCATGTGAATAGTTAATTGTGCACTGGATTGAATTTTCGTGTTGTTTACTATATTATTTATATTATAAGAATTTTTAGGTTGTATATTCTAAATTTCGGGAAGAAATTTCTTTTTAGGGTGGTAGAATGTAATACCCAGTATTTTTATTTACCGTTTCGGGTCGGGTTATACCCGCCTTAGTTTGTTATTTAGGTTTTTTTCTTTGCCTTAGTCTAGCTGGGTTGTTTGGAGTAGAAAAGCAACAAATTAGGGTGGAAATAGAGTCACCTAATTTATTTTAATAAGTAAATAAAATGAATAGGAAATGAAAAGACAATTAAAAATATATATAAGTATTAGTTATTTTTATAATTAAAAGTTTAGAAAATGGATTTTACAAGTTAGAAAACAAAAGGCTAGGAAGAAGAAGAAAGAGATGGAGCTAGAGATTTTTAGAGAAGAAGGATTAAGAAAAATCAAGAGGAGTTTGTAGCAATTGAGAGGTAGAATGTTAAATCTATTTTCTCTTTGTGTTTCTTTGTTATACTTTGATTTTAATTTTGTTTAATCTTATATGATTAGGGTTCTGAAATTTATCTATATAATTTGATGCATATGATTGATGATCAGTCTTTTATTATTGGTAGATAACATGATTGGGTATCACTAGTTAAAATTTGAGAATAATCCACCATAAATTCACCGTTGAATGTTTGTTTGAATTTGGGTGATAGTTTCTGAATTTCTGGACAGTTTCGCTTTAGGTATAGTTTTGGCTATCTTAGGTAAGCTAGGTGATACAAAAATGATTAGATCAGAGAACAAAATTTGTAGCTTTGTGATTTATCTATCAATGTGCTTTGGATTGGGTCTTCAGATTGTTATGAATTTATCATGAATTATTTGGTAATGACATGTAATCTGCCCAGTTATTAGGATGTCATTGTAAATTCGATAACTTTTGTTTGAACCGTTGGATAACTAGGGTTTGGTATAGCAAAGATTGTGATTACACATAGCTATTTCCAACGTTTTTTATCTTGCATGTTTTCAGATTTATTTGATTAAATTCTAGAGTTGTTGGAAGATGAACTTGCAGTATGTAATCATTTTTGGTTTAATTATTACAAAATTCTTAGGAAATATTTGTGCATTTATGTTCTTGTGAATCGAGCTAATATTTCATATATGCTCAGAAGTTAAATCTATTATGTTTTTATATACTGAAAATAGAACAAACTCTTTGAGATTTTTCTCGTAGTATTGATCTTTTTGTGATCACACTTTTGTGTTTTGCTGCTTGACACACTCCGTAAGATTCTCTTATGTTGAGTAAAATCGAGTAAAATTGTCTCTTTGTTCTTAACTCGCCTTGAGATTAATTTATGTCGATATTATGGATACAAATCCTTGTGATTTGTTAATGTCTGTCGAAATCCTTCTTTTTCACAAAATCAAGGTCACTCATGTTGTTCTCTTGGGAATGACATTATATGGGGGAGAGTTCTTAAATGAACTTGTGCTTAATTGCTATATCTTTGTGGGGAGTGTGGTTGTGGAATTATAAAGGGGATGCTTGTATCTTTTTAATCTCATAGGATGAGCGCTAAGTATTTATTACTATGTGAAATCATCTAAATAAGTTGATATGAGGAGTTACATTTTAACTATGTTATTATGAAGTATATCCATCTTCCTTAAAACTTGAAGATATCTTTTGATTGTATTCATTATGATCCCGCGATTTTCGTACCTTTGTTAATTTATTGACAAAAAGGGGGAGATTATTTAGTAGTTCATACTACATAGATATGGTTTACAGATCATTATATAAGGGGAGTGAATCATTAAGCTGTAGGTTTTACCTATTATACAGAAGATGTAAGTATTGATTAAGGGGAGAAACATATCACCGTAGTATTACTTCAGAGTTGAGATACAATTGAACTTTGGAGAGAAGATAATAATACTATGTTTCTGTGTAATAGCAATTAAGAATATTTATTTTCAAAGTTGTTATCGCTATGGAATCGGTTCTTCAACAACAACGATGATGAGTTGAACACGTTCAGAATCATTGCGACTTGAAATAACAAAGAGTTCAAGGAGAATTGAAGAAACCAAGAAAATCAAAGCATGATGGATTGAGGAGTTTTTATAGCTTTATTTTTGTTATCCATATGTATTAATAGTTTTGTCGTTAAAATTGACAAAGGAGGAGATTGTTAGAGCATTGCTCGGTCGAACTCACAAGAGTTGCTATATCAAGCTTGTTGTCAAATTTAATTTTCAAAACCATATCTTGATTTCTAGTCTACAATTAGTTAAGTCTCGGTCTAGGATAGAGGTAGTTGAGAAACGAACCGTTTGAAGGCGAAGATCAACCGAAGCTTTTGGAGAACTTCATCAACAAAAGGTAAGTGAAGACTAAACCACCTATTTCTTAAGTTATATTCACCTTTCTATCCTTGAGACGGTTGTCGCATAACTAATTAGACTAACTTGCATAGACAAGAATTTCCAGTCGAGAACTAATTATTTAGTTTACTAATTTCTCGGAATATAATGACTAAGCTCAATGAACATTTGTTCATACTTGATAAAATTCAGTGGAGAAATTTTTATTGTTCGGAACCAAATCTTGATTAAAGTCTATCATTCGAAAATAGCCTAGAACAATGATATGCGTAATTGATGTTATTCAGGAATGTTTCGAATTGATTTAGAGAAATATATAACTACTATATTCAGAATACACGACAGTGTTATCAGTCTTACAAACCAGGAAAACTGTTATATGTCTGAAGCCGTATTACATGTACTCGTACACGTAGCGGAGTAGCTATATATTGACTTTCAGATTTGTGTTATACGCATATTCGTATGCACATCATGGGAAAATCTGTTTGTTTCGTGATCCGTATAGGTATGTATTTTTATGTAAAAACCATTCTGGAATTGTGGTAAGGGAACCGGGTTAAAGTATTCAAACCGGTATGCGAGCCAATACAGTTCTATGTTCTAGAACCAGTTTAGTACCCAAATTGGTACGCAAACTGAAAAGATTATGTGAACTCCGGAACCGGTGAGGTCTTAAGTTTGCAAACCGGTACGTGAAATGAAAAAAGTTCTGTCAACTCCGTAACTTTGAGTTACACCTAAGTTTGCAAACCAGTGCGTGAACTGAAAAAGTTGTCAACTCCGGAACTCGGTTATTGCTTATAAGTATGCAAACCGGTCTGCATACCCTGACTCAGCCGATTCACGAACTACATAAGTATTTGTACTTTGTGCATTTACCAATTATGTCGATCATGATTCAATTGCGATTAAATTAT
Source organism: Papaver atlanticum (assembly GCA_023531105.1). Classification (NCBI taxonomy): domain Eukaryota; kingdom Viridiplantae; phylum Streptophyta; class Magnoliopsida; order Ranunculales; family Papaveraceae; genus Papaver; species Papaver atlanticum. The sequence goes on from JAJJMB010002020.1 coordinate 1,528,334, forward strand.
TTCTCTGAGATTATTTTCATTTGATCAATTCTCTAATTAACACTAGACTCAGTTGATCACATGATTGTGACTCAACATCAATGTCTTTTTGTTCATGGAAATAAGTGTTAAGCTTATAAGTTCAAACCGGCTAGTTTCGGCTAACCATGTTGAACATAGTCTTTATACACGATTCGGTTACGGTTTACCTAACCAGAGTGTATATCTTGTTTATGTGAATAAGATTCAAAGATTTCATCTAACGGTGGATATTGTTTGCTTGGTTCCAAAGATATGTTAGCTTAAACCTAAAGCAACCTAGGCTTTGAAGTCTGTATAAGCGGAACTCTTGGAAACTGGGATCTTTGAATCCCGACACTACTTTTTGGTGTGTCCTATTTGTATCTAGAGTCGTCCTCTCCAGAAACCATTTTAGGGTTTAGCGACTATCAAAGACTTCATTGGGATTCATGAAGCCAAGACTAGTTATCTTTTATCTTGATAACTTAAGTGTCCTGATCTTGTTTTATTGTTGATTTATCACTTGCATAAGATAGATAAAAATCACAAAGTTCTCTTCATCTCAATCTTTGTAATTCCGTAAGTTCTATACTTGTGAGGTGAATAATAATCTAGGCTACACTTCGGGTTGCATAAGTCCGGATTTTGAGGATAGCCGGACTTCTGTCAAGTTGCTATCGGTTTCCATCACCTGGATCTTTCGTTTGATTTGGTCATCCGTTTAGATATCAGGAAATCAATTATATATGCTTAATCTGTAGGAGGAAGATTTGGTTTAAAGTCTTCAATTGAGTTGAAGCAACTCTTAGTTGGTGTGAGATTTTCTAAGGGAATCAATTACGTGGAGTCCTGTTGGGATTCAAGAGGCGTAAGGAGCGCGACTGTACCTGAATCAGTGGGAGACTGAGTTCGGGCTAGACTACATTCCAGACTGAAGTTAATTGGTAGTAGGCTAGTGTCTTTAGCGGCTTAATACAGTTTGATGTTAAATCTGGACAAGGTCCCGGGGTTTTTATGCATTTGCGTTTCCTCGTTAACAAAATTTCTGGTGTATGTGTTATTTGTTTTTCCGTATTATATTGTTTATCTTTATAATTGAAATATCACAGGTTGTACGTTGATCAATTACAGTAGATAGATCCGACCTTGTTTTTTGGATAAGACTTGATTGATCCTTGGATATTGGTCTTTGGTACCATCCAAGAACTCTATTTGTAGTTAGGTTCACCGGATTCAGTTCTATAAACGTTCTAACAATAAGAGAGAGAGATAGATAACTCTAGACACTTTCCTTGATTGAGTTTTAACTCTCGGAGTTGTGTTAATTTTGTCCATACAGATTTCCTATGAAAAAGTTGGTGATGTATTTTGGTAACCCCAGTGTTTTTACTGATTAAGCGAAATCTCTTACATCCGCTAGTTTAAAGACTTCTTTGGGATCAAGAAGCGTCAACTAGGTTGGTGGGAAACTAGAATTTTTATTGTGATTTTAGTTTTCGATTATTGATTTGATTGACTAACGGTTGTTAACTCTTGATTGCACCTTGCTTGATTATTCTTGAGAGCCTTCTCTTCTGACATAAAGTCACTCAAACTAGATCAAGAGATTAGCGGTAGTTCATATCTGATTTTAGATCCGACGTTGACGTGTGATCATCCATTGTTAACAGATTTCGTTCCGTGCGTGATCGATCATAAGTTGGAGTCAAGTTTGTTATTGTGCAGGTACAAAAGACTTTGTGATTTTCTTCGTGCACAAACTTGATCGTTTGGGATCCGACTAGATCTCGTTTATCTTTGATAGACGATTGATTGAATAGTCATTGAAAAAGTGGGGGTATAATAACCACACCCAATATTTCGTTCGGAAATCTGTATGGACTAACTCCAATATAATTCCCAGAGCACCATCTTATAAAGCGATCTCAACCAAGAAATATATCAAAGAGTTATATCTCAATTTCTCAATACAATCTGCAATCATTCAAATATAAATCCATGAGTCCGATTGATATGAAAAATAACTTGGACGTACCAAAGACCAATGTCCAAGTGTCAATCAATTTATATCTAACAACCAAAGGTCGGATTTACCAATTGATTGAACCACGCACAACCTGTGATATTTTAATTATATAAAAATATAATACGGAAAAGAAACAACACAGACACCATAAATTTTGTTAACGAGGAAACCGCTAATGCAGAAAAACCCCGGGACCTAGTCCATATTTGAACACCACACTGTATTAAGCCGCTACAGACACTAGCCTACTACAAGTTAACTTCAGACTGGAATGTAGTTGAGCCCTAACCAAGTCTCACACTGATTAAGGTATAATCGCGTTCCTTACGCCTTTAGAACCAAGCCGGATTATGCGCACTTGATTCCCTTAGCTGATCTCACCCACAACTAAGAGTTGCTATGACCCAAAGTTGAAGACTTATAAACAAATCTGTCTCCCACAGATAAGTCTATTCTGATAGATAAATCTGTCTCTCACAGAAGTACATATGAAGTTTTGTTCCGTCTTTTAATAAATCAAGGTGAACAGGAATCAATTGATAATCCGGTCTTATACTCCCGAAGAGCAGCCTAGAAATATCAATCACCTCACAATAACTTAACTATATGGTAGTAGAAGTTATTGTGGAATACACAACTACAAAGAAAATAGTTGGACCTGGCTTCACGAATCCCAAATGAAGTCTTCAAGTCGTTAACCTATAATGGTTTTGGAAAAACCTAGGTTAAAGGAGAATCGACTCTAGTCGCAACTAGGACACACGAAAGTGGCGGGATTAGGTTTTCCAGTTGCTAGAGTTCTCCCTCATATAGTCTTTCAAATCAGGGTTGCTTACAATAAAATCTAAGATAGATTAGTAACAAAGCATTCAATATTCACCGTTATATGAAAACCTGATTTAAGATTCAAGCTAAGTTTGCTTAAAACCAAAGCAATATCTCTCCACGTTAGATGGTCTTTGCTTGTTACACACAAATGAAATATACCTTCATTTAGATATGGGTAACCATACCTAAACGTGTATATTGAGTTGGCTCAATAACAGTTAACCGAAGTTAGCCATATGAACACTTTTTCCTTAACCACGTTCATCTAACACCTCTAGATTAAATATGATGACCAATCAATCATGAAAGACAATCAAATGAATCTAATAGTATTTTTCATAGAGTTGTTCAATTGTTCATTATCTCATAGAAATATATAAGAACCAATTGAAACAAAATCGGATTGATTCGTAATCGTACAAAGTACTTATACAAGAATCAATTCATGAACACTAAGCCACGGTTTGCAAAGATTGCATTCCTTAATTCATAAATGTATTTTTTTTTCATGAGTATGAGAACCATACATAACCGATTTTATAACTTTAACCACTAAGTTTGCAAACTGGTACGCAAACTATAGTTCCGGACTTCTGTCTTGTCCATCCGTTTGCAAACGGGTACACAAACAGCCGTCCCGGACCTAACTCAGGTAGAACCGTTCACATATTGGTACGCAAACAAGGTTCCCGGACTTTAATAGTTAAAACCCTTCGCATACTAGGTATGCAAACAAGGTTCCCGAACCTGAATCATACAAAAATGTTTGCATACTAGGTACGCATACTGTGATGTATCCAGACAAAGGTTTTTGTTCTAAACTCCCATTTCAATCATTGAAACATCCTTAGAAGATGACAATAGATGTCTCACACAATTTATTAGCTTATAAGTAATTTTAAAGTGATCGAATGATCAGTACGAAACTTTCCGAGTTGACATCAAATGATTGTCTCACAGAAATCATGTAAGATGTTTCAAGGAAATTTCCACATGATCATCTTTTGACTTATTATTTAGTTTCCAACAAATAAATTGTTTCCAACTAAACTCGTCAAGAATAATGATGAACTAAGCTAAAGCAAAAAGCTTCCAACACATATTTCGAGAAATATATAAGCGAGATAAACTCGGCTCGAAATATCAAATGTGTATAATATAAAAGTCTTTATAGCTATACGACTTAGTCTCATTAGGAGATAGAAAAAAATAGACTTCTGAGTGATAGATAAGTTTTAGTCTCCACATACCTTTCGTTGATGAAGTTCTCCAAGCTCTCCTCAGTAGATCTTCATCTTCAATCGATTAACGTCGTGAAGTCTAAATCTCAACTACACATTCTATCCTAATCCGAGACATAGATATAAGTACACTAGAAATCAAGACTTATAGTTTTGATCAACTAAACTTGACAAACAAGCTTGAGATAGCAACGCTTGCGAGTTCGACCGAGCAATGCTCTAACAATCACACCCTTTGTCAATTTTAGTGACAAAACTATCAATACATATGGATTACAAAATAAATAAACTTTGTGGCTTCTCATCCAATATGCTTGATTTCCTTGGTTCTTCAACATTCCTTGAATTCTTCGCCACTCCAAGTACTTCAGTGATTCTGAACGTGTTCAACTCAGCATCATTGTTGTTGAAGATCCGTAGCCATAACAATAAGAAAACAGTTGGTCTCAATTATTGTTATGCAATGTCATAGTATTATTACACAACATCAAAGTCCAATTGTATCAAAACTTTGACAATAATACTACGGTGATATGTATCACTCCCCCTTATTCAATACTTCCATCTCATAATGAAAACCACTCCCCCTTACATAATGATCCGTAAACCATATGTATGTAGTGTGACCTACCAAATAATTCTCCCCCTTTTTGTCAATATAAATTGGCTAAGGTACGAAAAATACGGGATCTTAATGAAATTCTCAAAGAGATAATTCATGACTAAAAGAGAACATATCAAATTTGTTTTGATGATTTCACATAGTCGAAACTTAGTGTATTCATCAAGGAGTTTTTAAAGATACAAGATAACTCCTACAATATTCCATAGCCGCACTCTCCACAAAGATTTGGCAATTAAGCACAAGTTCAATTAAGAACTCTCCCCCATAAAATGTCATTCCCGAAAGAACAACAAGAGCGACCTTACTTATATAAGAAAAGAAGGATTTCTTTGGACATTTGAAAATTAAATGAATTTGTATCCAGAAAACTCGAATAAATTAACCACAAGAAACCTTAATGATCAATCTAATCGGAAATGTTCAACATAAGAGAACTTACGGATCCATACAGTACTTTCACATAAAAGTGGATCAGCGAAAGATAAATATTGTGCAATATTCAAAAGTGAAAAAGCGGGGGTCTAACAACCACACCCAATATTTCGCTTAGTAATCTGTATGGACTAACTCCAATATACTTCTAAGAGAATCAACTAGACAGTCAGACTCAATCTTAAGAAAAGTATATCAAAGAGTTATATCTCAATTTCTCAATTCAATCCGCAATCAAATAAATAGGAATTTGCGAGCCCGATTGAATATAAGAAATAACTTGGACAGTATCAAAAACCAATATCCAAGTGTCAATCAATTTAATCAACAACCAAAGGTTGGATTCACAATTGATTAAACTTACGCACTACCTGTGATATTTCAATTATATAAACAAATATAATGCGGAAAATAAATAACACATACACAAGAAATTTTTTTAACGAGGAAACCGCAATTGCAGAAAAACCCCGGGACCTAGTCCGGATTTGAACACCACACTGTATTAAGCCGCTACAGACACTAGCCTACTCCAAGTTAACTTCAGACCGGAATATAGTTGAGCCCTAACCAATCTCACACTGATCAAGGTACAGTTGCGCTCCTTAAGTCTCTGAATCCCAGAAGGACTCCACGCACTTGATTCCCTTAGATTATCTTACCCACAACTAAGAGTTGTTACGACCCAAAGTCGAAGACTTGATAAAAAAATCTGCCTCACACAGAAAAGTCTATTGAATAGATAAATATGTCTCCCATAAATAAACCTATGAGTATTGTTCCGTCTTTTGATAAATCAAGGTGAACAGGAACCAATTGATATAACGGACTTATATTCCCGAAGAACAACCTAGAAATATCAATCACCTCACAATAATCTTAATCGTATGGTAGCGAAACAAGATATTGTCGAATCACAAACGATGAGACAAAGATGTTTGTGACTACTTTTTATCTTCCTATCGGAGAATAAATCTCGAGAATATCTTAGAGAAGATAGTACTCAATCACGATAAAAACAGCAAGATCAGAACACACAACTACAGAGAAAATAGTTGGGTCTGGCTTCACAATCCCAATGAAGTCTTCAAGTCGTTAACCTATAGGGTTTCGTGAAAAACCTAAGGTTAAAGGAAGATCGACTCTAGTCGCAACTAGTATCACACAAGAGGTGTGGGTATTAGGTTTCCCAGTTGCTAGAGTTCTCCTTTATATAGTCTTCAAATCAGGGTTTGAAATCTAAGTTACCTTGGTAGCAAAGCATTCAATATTCATTGTTAGATGAAAATCTGATTAGACTCAAGCTAATATCTTTCAACCGTTAGATCGAACTTAGCTTGTTAGACACAAATCAAAAGTGACTTCATTTAGATATGAGTAATTGTACCTAAACATGTTCACCTTTGTTGGATCAACAATAGTTAACCGAGGTTAGCCATATGAACACTTTCATATCCACCTTATTCATCTTAACCATAACTAGTTCAAATGACTCAACTGAAACTAGTTCTAGAGTTGTTCAATTATTTATATTCTCATAGAAGTATACAAGACACAATTGAAGCAAAATCGATTTTGATTCACTCGAATCAAGGTCATGAACATTATAGCCACGGTTTGAAAAAGATTGCATTCCTTATTATATAAATGTATTAGTTCATGAACAAACCGATTTTAGAACATTATCCACTCTGGTATGCAAACGGGTACACATACCTAAATGGCCAGACTAAGTTTGGGTTCGCCAGTACGCGAACTGGTACGCATACCTTCCAAACTCAGCAGAAATTCCCGAACTTGAACCTCACGCCAGTACGCGTACCGGTATGCATACAAGGTTCCCAGACTTTCACCAAACCAAGCAGTACGCATACGGGTATGCATACCATGGTTCCCGGACTTGGATTACATATATGCAAGTACGCATACTATGCTTATATCCAATTGTTCTAAACCCTTATTTCAATCATTAAAAAATTCTCGGAAGACGAAAATAGCTGTCTCACACAAACTATTAGCTTCAAAGAAACTTTCAAGTGATCGAATGATCAATACGAAACATTCCGAGTCTACATAAAATAACTGTCTCACACAAATCATGTAAGATGTTACCAGGCGATTTTCATATGATCATCTTTTGACTTTCGTCAAGAATATAAGATGAACTTGGTTAAAGCGAAATCTTAGCAACACATATTTCGAGAAATATGTAAGCGAGTTAAACTCAGCTCGAAATATCAAATGTGTATAATTGAAGTCTATATAGCTATACGACTTTTGTCTCAAATAGGAGATAGAGTAGATAGACTTTTGGGTGATATATGAGTTCAAGTCTCCCCATACCTTTTGTTGATTAAGTTCCACAAGCTCCCCTTAGTAGTTCTTCGTCTTCAATCAATGAACGTCGTGAAGTCTAATGCTCAAGTACACTTTTTATCCTAATCCGAGACTTAGCTATAAGTAGACTAGAAATCAAGACTTATAGTTTTGGCAACTAAACTTGACAACAAGCTTGAGATAGCAACGCTTGCGAGTTTGACTGAGCAGTGGTCTAACAATCTCCCCCTTTGTCAATTTTAGTCACAAAACTATCAATACATATGGAATACAAAATAAATAAACTTTGTAGCTCTCAATCCAAATGCTTGATTTCCTTGGTTCTTCAACATTTCTCGAAATCTTTGTCACTTCCAAGTACTCCAGTGATTCTGAACGTATTCAACTCAGCATCAATGTTGTTGAAGATCCATAGTTATAACAATGAGAAAACAGTTGCTCTCAATCATTGTTATACAATGTCATAGTATTATTACATAGCATCAAAGTCCAATTGTATCACAACTTTGACAACAATACTATGGTGATATGTATCACTCCCCCTTAGTCAATACTTCATCTCACATGAAAACCACTCCTCCTTACATAATGATCCGTAAACCATATGTATTTTTAGCGTGAACTACACATTAATTCTCCCCCTTTTTGTCAATAAAAATTGGCAAAGGTACGAAAACTAGTGGAATCCTAATGAAATTTCCATAGAGATACTTCATGACCAAAATAGAACAACATATCAACTTTGTTTAGATACAATCATATATCCGAAACTAAATGCATTCATCAAGGAGTTAATAAAGATACAAGAAAAATCATATGATATTCCACAGCTACACTCCCCACAAAGATTTGGAAATTAAGCACAATTTCAATTAAGAACTTCCCCCATAAAATGTTATTCCCGAAAGATCAACAAGAGCGACCTTACTTTCACAAGAAAAGAAGGATTTCTTTGGACATTAACAAATAATCATGAAACATGAATTTGTATCCAAAATACTCAATCAAATTAACCACAAGAGAACCCATGATTAATTTAATCGGAAATGCTCAACATAAGAGAACTTACGGAGCCACACAGTAAATACACAAGGATGTGGATCAGGGAACGACCAATACTACGGAATATTAAAGATTCATTCTATTTTTCATCAATATTTGCATAGAGACATGTAATAGACTTAATCTTTATAGACAAAAGTTCATCCTATCTTCCACCAATATTTGCATAATGACATAATAGGATTAACTTTTGTTGTCAAAAGTTCATTCTATCTTTTATCAATATTTGCATAATGACATATGAAAGACTTAACTTTTGACATATATGGGACAATCATAGTTCACGGACGCAAACACACATATCCCATAACAAGTTGCAATATATAAAACCATAAAGATTAATACTGCAAAATCATCTTCCAAATAAACTTTAGAATTTAAATAAATAAATCTAAAAAAATTGCAAGACGAAAATCGTTGGAAATAGCTACGTGTACTCACAATAATGACTATTCCAAACCCTAGTTATGCATCTTAAAACACAAGAATAAATTCTCATAAGAAGTTTCCTAGACATCGTAGAGCTTTCTCAGAGCATCTACCTAGAATTCCTTCTCATTATTGAATAACCCATTGATTATGGGATCGTTCAATTCCTCCAGATCTTCAGAGATATCAGTTAACTCACTAAGTTCTCTTTTTAGTCCACACAGAGTGTTCTTTGTTAGAGACAACATACGTTCATAGTGATCTATCTTTTCTAAAGATAAAATGATTTGAGATTTTAAATCATTTCTTTTGTTGATGAAATCCTTCACCATACCTCTAAAGTTATTATCAAAATGACAAACAGACAAGAGGCAGTTAGAGGAAGAACCTTTTTCATCATTTGTGGATCTCTCCTTCTTCCTTGAGGAAATGATTCCTTCACAAAGATACACATTAACTGCTTCAACTGCATCCCTTTTGTGGTACCTCTAGTTACAGGAGCCATGAAACTGTATCTTTCAAGATAAGAGAAGTGAAGGGAATTTTGATCACAAATGAATATAAATAGACCTTTGGACAGTCAAACCCTAGAAGAAAAAAACTTTGAACAAGTCTTTTACGGTTCATGATCCATTATCTATTTTAACAAGAAGATATTTTCTAAACAAAAATAAGAAATTAACAATTATACAAAACTTGAGCAACCTTGATGCGATCCTCATTTTTTCAAGTTAAAGATGAGGATGCAGACGTCACTAGCATTAGATGGTGACGGAGTGAGCCGAATGCTCACATCTTTTATCACATAGTGACTTGTCAAGGTTTATTGTATAAACGGACTTCTTACCTCGTCTGAATCTGGTTATTTTAGATTTTTTCTTGTCTTCAAGAGTACCCTATTGATTTCCCAAGGCCAGATTCTTTCTTTGCATGTCATTTTGAAGTTTGGAAATCCTTTTGTTGTTCCTCTTGGATTTCCAACACTTACTTTGAACATGATTTGCATTTCCACAAAACGAACAAATCAAAGAAGATTTATTGTCTTGCTTATTTGCCTCCTGTTTATTAGAACCTTCATCATCAATTGTTCCAAAACCGGCTGGAACAAAAGAGTTGATTGTGCTCACAGTTTTGCTTTTGAAACCTAAACCATTTGTGTTTCCAAAAGACTTCTGACCGAATAACATTGCTGAGATTTTATCAGAACTTCCAGACAACCTTTGCAGGTCACACATGATAGTATTAGTCTCTTTTTCTTTCAGAGATAGGGTCTTGGTGAATTCATCATTAAGACAATCTATCTCAATATTTTTCACTTGAAGTGATGATTCAAGTTTGTCCAACAAAGCCTTTAGTTGGAGATTTTCTTGGTGAATTTCTTCACATTTATCCAAGAAATCAAAAATCTCAGTGTCGGATTCAAACTATGAATCAGAATTCGAATAGGAGGAAGTTTCTGCTACGAGAGCTGAAAGTTCATTGCACACATCGTAAGTATGCAAGATATTGACAACCTGGGATGATTTTTCTTGTATTGAATCATCAGAAGTATTAACCAGAGAGAGACGGTTCTCACATCTTTTGCTTATTTTTACAACAACCTTGATCTTTTGTGTAATCAGTGATTTATCAAAATCAACATGATTGGAACAACATTCATATGCCCAAGACAAGTTAGAAGATTCGCTTGCATTGGTCACAACTTTTAACGCAAATGTTCTGACTGTATTCTGATCAAGATCAAGTAATTTTTACTTTCCAACCATAGTATTTCTGGAAAGAGTATCAAGGTTATTTCCTTCAACGATGACATATTTCTTATAATCGTATCTAGATGGCAATGATCTGAGAATTTTCATCATAATGTCCTTTTCAGGAATAGTTTTACCCAACGCAAAAGATGCATTAACAATTTCAGACACTTTGTGATTAAACTCATCAAATGAATCTTCATCTGCCATACGAAGGTTTTCCCAATCATAATTTAGGTTTTGGAGCCTAGCTTCTTTTTCACAGGTATTCCCTTCAAATACGGTTTCTAAGATATCCCACGTATCTGTAGACCGAGTGCACGTAGTCACATGGTGCTGAAGATCTGGGGTAATGGCATGTATGATAGCATTTAAACCGTCAGAATTTTGCTTTGCAGCGAGAATCTCGTTAGGTTCATATCTACCAATATCCTTTGCAATAGAGACACCGTCTACTGTAACAATTGGAGGATTGTATCCATTAACAACATAAACCCATGATTGAAAATCACGCGATTAAAGAAAAGAACGCATAACAATTTTCCACCATAAGTAATTCGAGCCATCGAAGACTGGTGGTACATTTATAGAGATAACACTTCTGTCCATAGAGTCAGATCGCTACAAACACAAACTTATGAGGTCTTAAACGTGTTTGCCTGCTCTGATACCAATTGAAAAAGCGGGGGTCTAACAACCACACCAAATATTTCTCTTAGAAATCTGTATGAACTAACTCAAATATACTTTTAAGAGAATCAACTAGACAGTCAGACTCAATCTTAAGAAAAGTATATCAAAGAGTTATATCTCAATTTCTCTATTCAACCCGCAATAAACAAATAAAAATTTGCGTGCCCGATTGAATATAAGAAATAACTTGGACGGTATCAAAAACCAATATCCAAGTGTCAATCAATTTAATCAACAACCAAAGGTTGCATTCATAATTGATTGAACTTACGCACAACATGTGATATTTCAATTATATAAACAAATATAATGCGGAAAAGAAATAACACATACACCAGAAATTTTGTTAACGAGGAAACCGCAAATGCATAAAAACCCCGGGACCTAGTCAAGATTTGAACACCACACTGTATTAAGCCGCTACAGACACTAGCCTACTCCAAGTTAACTTCGGACTGGAATTTAGTTGAGACCTAACCAATCTCACACTGATCAAGGTATAGTTACGCTCCTTACGTCTCTGAATCCCAGTAGGACTCTACGCACTTGATTCCCTTAAATGATCTCACCCACAACTAAGAGTTGCTACGACCCGAAGTCGAAGACTTGATAAACAAATCTGTCTCACACAGAAAAGTCTATTGAATAGATAAATCTGTCTCCCACAGATAAACCTATGATTTTTGTTCTGTCTTTTGATAAATCAATGTGAACAGGAACCAATTGATATACAAGACTTATATTCCCGAAGAACATCCTAGAAATATCAATCACCTCACAATAATCTTAATCATATGGTAGCGAAACAAGATATTGTGGAATCACAAATGATGAGACAAAGATGTTTGTGACTACTTTTTATCTTGCCTATCGGAGAATAAATCTCGAGAAAATCTTAGAGAAGATAGTACTCAATCACGATAGAAAACAACAAGATCAAAACACGCAACTACAGAGAAAATAGTTGGGTCTGGCTTCACAATCCCAATGAAGTATTCAAGTCGTTAACCTACAGGGTTTCGTGAAAAACTTAAGGTTAAAGGAGAATCGACTCTAGTTGCAACTAGTATCACACAGGAGGTGTAGGGACTAGGTTTCCAGTTGCTAGAGTTATCCTTTATATAGTCTTCAAATCAAGGTTTGCAATCTAAGTTACCTTGGTAACAAAGTATTCAGTATTCACCGTTAGATGAAAACTTGATTAGACTCAAGCTAATATGTTTCAACCATTTGATCGAACTTAGCTTGTTACACACAAATGAAAAGTGACTTCATTTAGATATGAGTAACCGTACCTAAACATGTGCACCTTTGATTGGCTCAATAATAGTTAACCGAGGTTAGCCATATGAACACTTTCATATCAACCTTATTCGTCTTAACCATAACTAGTTCAAATGACTCAAATGAAACTAGTTCTAGAGTTGTTCAATTATTTATATTCTCATAGAAGTATACAAGACACAATTGAAGAAAAATCGATTTTGATTCACTCGAATCAAGGTCATGAACATTATAGCCACGGTTTGCAAAAGATTGCATTCCTTATTATATAAATGTATTAGTTCATGAACAAACCGATTTTAGAACATTATCCCCTCAGGTATGCAAACGGGTATGCATACCTAAATGGCCGGACTAAGTTTGGGTTCGCTAGTACGTAACTGGTACGCATACCTTCCAAACTCAGCAGAAATTCCCGAACCTGAACCTCATGCTAGTACGCGTACCGGTATGCGTACAATGTTCCCGGACTTTCACCAAACCAAGCAGTACGCAAACGGGTATGCATACCATGGTTCCCGGACTTGGATTACATAAATACAAGTACGCATACTATGCTTATATCCAATTGTTCTAAACTCTTATTTCAATCATTGAAACATTATCGGAAGACGACAATAGCCGTCTCATACAAACTATTAGCTTCAAAGCAATTTTCAAGTGATCGATTGATCAATACGAAATATTCCGAGTCTACATCAAATGACTGTCTCACACAATCATGTAAGATGTTACCAGGCGATTTTCACATGATCATCTTTTGACTTTCTTCAAGAATATAAGAGGAACTTTGTTAAAGCGAAAGCTTACCAACACATATTTCGAGAAATATGTAAGCGAGTTAAACTCAGCTCGAAATATCAAATGTGTATAATTGAAGTCCATATAGCTATACAACTTTTGTCTCAAATAGGAGATAGAGTAGATAGACTTTTGAGTTATATATGAGTTCAAGTCTCCACATACAGTTTCTAAGATATCCCAAGCATCTTTAGACTTATTGCATGTGGTCACATGGTGCTGAAGATCTGGGGTAATTGCATGGATGATGGCATTTAAACTGTCAGGTTCATACGCACCAATATCCTTTGGAGCAGTTACAATGTTTACTGTAACCATTGGAGGATTATAGCCATTAACAACACGAACCCATGATTAAAAATCATGTGCTTGAAGAAAGGCACGCATAACAATTTTCCAACATAAGTAATTTGAGTCATCGAAGACTGGCGATACGTTTATAGAGATAAAACTTCTATCCATAGAGTTAGATTACTACAAATACAGACTTATGATGTCTTAGTGTGTTTGCCTGCTCTGATACCAATTGAAAAAGCAGGGGTATAACAACCACACCAAATATTTCTTTCGGCAATTTGTATGGACTAACTCCAATATAATTCAAAGAGCACCAGCTTATACAGCGAGCTCAACCAAGAAATATATCAAAGAGTTATATCTCAATTTCTCAATACAATCTCTAATCAAACAAATACAAATCTGTGAGCCCGATTAATATGAGAAATAACTTGGACGGTACCAAAAACTAATGTCCAAGTGTCAATCAATTTATATCCAACAACCAAAGGTCGGATTTACCAATTGATTAAACTACACACAACCTGTGATATGTCAATTATATAAAAATATAATGCGGAAAATATATAATACAGACACCAGAAATTTTGTTAACGAGGAAACCGCAAATGCAGAAAAACCCCGGGGACCTAGTCCATATTTGAACACCACACTGTATTAAGCCGCTACAGACATTAGCCTACTACAAGTTAACTTCGGACTGGAATGCAGTTGAGCCCTAACCAAGTCTCACACCAATTAAGGTACAGTCATGTTCCTTACGACTCTAGAACCACGCAGGATTCTGCGCACTTGATTCCCTTAACTGATCTTGTTAGAGCAATGCTCGGTCGAACTCGCAAGCGTTGCTATCTCAAGCTTGTTGTCAAGTTTAGTTGCAAAAACTATAAGTCTTGATTTCTAGTCTACTTATAGCTAAGTCTCGGACTAGGATAGAAAGTGTAGTTGAGCTCTAGACTCCACGGCGTTCATCATACAAAGACGAAGAACTACTTAAGGAACTGGTGGAACTTCATCGACTAAAAGGTATGTGGAGACTTGAACTTATCTATCACTCAAAAAGTCTTTTTACTCTATCTCCTATCTTGAGACAAAAGTCGTATTGCTATATAGACTTCGATTATACACATTTGTTATTTCAAGTCGAGTTTATCTCGCTCTCGAAATATGTGTTGGTAAGCTTTCGCTTTGGCCAAGTTCATCTTTACAAGTGATGAAAGTCATGTTAATTATTTTAATATCTTGAAAATTGCTTTGATGAAAAATAGTGTGTGAATAACCTTTATTTAACATCCTCTAAGAATGTTTCAATGATTGAAATAAAGAGTTTAGAACATGTAACCATCTTTGGATATAAGCATATAATGTGTTCGCGCATTAGTGTATAAGTCCAAAAACCGGGAACCAAATGTATGCATACTTGTGTGTGTACTAAATGATTGATGCAGACTGGGTAAGTATGCGTACCCGTATGCATATTGGCGGAAGTTCACGTCCGTGAATTTCTGATGAGTTTGGAATTAAAACCAACTAAATCCGGTTACTTGGCGGAAAGTTCACGTCCGTGAATTTCTGCTGAGTTTGGAAACCAAAACAAACTCAAATCCGGTTACTTAAGTACGCATACTTAAGTGTGTTACTTTGTAAAATTGGTTTATTCGTGAACTTAAATTTACATAAACTAAGGAATGCATATTTGCAAACCGTGGCTATAAAGTTCATGAATCGATTCGAGTGAATCAAAACCGATTTTGCTTCGATTGTGTCTTGTATACTTCTATGAGATCTAAGCAATTGAACAACTCTTGAACTAGTTTATTTGAGTCATTTGAACTAGTTATGGTGAAGATGAATAAGGTTGATATGAAAGTGCTCATATGGCTAACCATTTGGTTAACTACTGTTGAACCAACGAATTGTACACATTTAGGTACGGTTACACAAACCTAAATGACGTATATTTCATTTGTGTATAACAAGCTAAGTTCGATCTAACGGTTGAAAGATATTAGCTTGAATCTAATCAGGTTTTCATCTAACGGTGAATATTGAATGCTTTGTTACCAAGGTAACTTAGATTGCAAACCCTGATTTGAAGAATATATAAAGGAGAACTCTAGCAACTGGGAAAGTTAATCCCCACACCTCCTGTGTGATACTAGTTGTATAAGCTAGAGTCGATTCTACTTTAACCTTAGGTTTCTATCGACACCCTATAGGTTAACGACTTCAAAGACTTCATTGGGATTGTGAAGCCAGACCCAACTATTTTATTTGTAGTTGGGTGATCTGTTCTTTCCCGATTCTATCGTATTGAATACAATTAAAATAATTGACTCGAGATTAATTTCTCCGATAGGCAAGATAAAAGGAATCACAAACATCTTCGACTCATCGTTAGTGATTCCACAATATCTTTTTTCGCTAGTCGATTAAGATTATTGTGAGGTGATTGATAATTCTAGGCTGTTCTTCGGGAATATAAGTCCAGGTTATCGATTGGTTCCTGTTCACCTTGATTTATCAAAAGAAGTAACAAAAACTCTTAGGTATTTCTGTGGGAGACAGATTTATCTATTTTTGTAGACTTTTCTGTGTGAGACAGATTTGTTTATTAAAGTCTTCGACTTTGGGTCGTAGCAACTCTTAGTTGTGGGTGAGATCAGCTAAGGGAATCAAGTGCATAGTATCCTGCTGAGATCAGAGACGTAAGGAGCGCAACTGTACCTTGGATCAGTGTGAGATTGATTGGGGTTAAACTACAGTCCATACCGAAGTTAGTTTGTAGTAAGCTAGTGTTTGTAAAGGCTTAATACAGTGTGTGTTCAATCTGGACTAGGTCCCGGGGTTTTTCTGCATTTGCGGTTTCCTCGTTAACAAAACTTCTGGTGTCTGTGTTATTTCTTTTTCGCATTATATTTTGTTATATAATTGAAATATCACAGGTTGTGTGTTGAATCAATCAATTGGGAAATCCGACCTTTGGTTGTTGATTGAAATTGATTGATACTTAAACATTGGTCTTTGGTACCGTTCAAGTTAATTTCTCTTATATTCAATTAGACTCGTATATTTCTATTTGCTTGAGTAAGGATTGAATCGAGAAATTGAGATATAACTCTTTGATATACTTTTTATTAAGATTGAGTCTGACTGTCTAGTTAATTCTATTAAAAGTATCTTTGAGTTAGTCCATACAGATTGCTAAGCGAATTATTGGGTGAGGTTGTTGTACCCCCACTTTTTCAGATCTCACCCACAACTAAGAGTTGCTACGACCCAAAGTCGAAGATTTATAAACAAATCTGTCTCCCACAGATAAGTCTATTCTGATAGATAAATATGTCTCCCACAAAAGTACCTATGAAGTTTTGTTCCGTTTTTTGATAAATCAAGGTGAACATGAACCAATTGATAATACGGTTTTATACTCCCTAAGAGCATCCTAGAAATATCAATCACCTGACAATAACTTAACTATATGGTAGTAGAAGAAGTTGTTGTGTAATCACAAAGAATTATACGAAGAGCTTTGTGATTACTATTTATATCTTACCTATCGGAGATAAATCTCGAGCAAATTTTAGAGAAGATAGTACTCAATACGATAGAAGAAGTAAGATCAGAATACGCAACTACAGAGAAAATAGTTTGATCTGGCTTCACGGATCCCAAATGAAGTCTTCAAGTCGTTAACCTATAATGGTTTTGGAAAAACCTAGGTTAAAGGAGAATCGATCAACTCTAGTCGCAACTAGGACACTAAAAAGTGTCGGGATTATAGGTTTTCCAGTTGCTAGAGTTCTCCCTTATATAGTCTTTCAAATCAGGGTTGCTTACAATCAAAGCTAAGATAGCTTAGTAACAAAGCATTCAATATTCACCGTTAGATGAAAACCTGATTTAAGATTCAAGATAAGTTTGCTTAAATCCAAAGAAATATCTCTCCACCGTAAGATGGTCTTAGCTTGTTACACACAAATGAAATATACCTTCATTTAGATATGGGTAACCGTACCTAAACTGAAAAAGTGGGGGTCAAACAACCACACCCAATATTTCGCTTAGCAATCTATATGGACTAACTCCAATATACTTTTAAGAGAATCAACTGGACAGTCATACTTAATCTTAAGAAAAGTATATCCAAGAGTTAAATATCGATTTCTTAATGTAATCAGCAAATCAAACAGATAGAAATCCGTGAGCCTAATTAATATAAGAAACAACTTGGATGGTATCAAAAACCAATATCCAAGTGTCAATCAATTTAATCAACAACCAAAGGTTGGATTCACAATCGATTGAACTTACGCAAAACCTGTGATATTTCAATTATATAAACAAATATAATGCGGAAAAGAAATAACACAGACACCAGAAATTTTGTTGACGAGGAAACCACAAATGCATAAAAACCCTGAGACCTAGTCCAGATTTGAACACCAAACTGTATTAAGCCGCTACAGACACTAGCCTACTCCAAGTTAACTTCGAACTGGAATGTAGTTGAGCCCTAATCAATCTCACACTGATCAAGGTACAGTTGCACTCCTTACGTCTCTGAATCCCAGCAGGACTCTACGCACTTGATTCCCTTAGCTGATCTCACCCACAACTAAGAGTTGCTACGACCCAAAGTCGACGACTTGGATAAACAAATCTGTCTCACACAGAAAAGTCTATTAAATAGATAAATCTGTCTCCCATAGATAAACCTATGAGTTTTGTTCCATATTTTGATAAATCAAGGTGAACAGGAACCAATTGATACACCGGTCTTATATTCTCGAAGAACAACCTAGTAATATCAATCACCTCACAATAATCTTAATTGTATGGTAGCGAAACAAAATATTGTGGAATCACAAACGATGAGACGAAGATGTTTGTGACTACTTTTTATCTTGCCTATCGGAGAATAAATCTCGAGAATATCTTAGAGAAGATAGAACTCAATCACGATAGAAGACAACAAGATCAGAACACGCAAGTACAGAGAAATAGTTGGGCCTGGCTTCAGAATCCCAATGAAGTCTTCAAGTCGTTAACCTATAAGGTTTTGTGAAAAACCTAAGGTTAAAGGAGAATCGATCAACTCTAGTCGCAACTAGTATCACACAGGAGGTGTGGGATTAGGTTTCCCAGTTGCTAGAGTTCTCCTTTATATAATTTTCAAATCAGGGTTTGCAATCTAAGTTACCTTGGTAACAAAGCATTCAATATTCACCGTCAGATTAAAACCTGATTAGATTCAAGCTAATATCTTTCAACCGTTAGATGGAAC
Source organism: Papaver atlanticum (assembly GCA_023531105.1). Classification (NCBI taxonomy): domain Eukaryota; kingdom Viridiplantae; phylum Streptophyta; class Magnoliopsida; order Ranunculales; family Papaveraceae; genus Papaver; species Papaver atlanticum. The sequence goes on from JAJJMB010002020.1 coordinate 1,547,427, forward strand.
TTAGCTTGTTATACACAAATGAAATGTGCTTTCATTTAGATAAGGGTAACCGTACCTAAACATGTGCACACGATTGGTTCAACAATAGTTAACCCAAGTTAGTCATATGAATACTTTCTTATTAACATTGTTCATCTCAATCACAACTAGTTCAAATGACTCAAATGAAACTAGTTATGGAGTTGTTCAATTTTTTATATTCTCGTAGAAGTATACAAGACACAATCGAAGCAAAATCGATTTTGATTCACTTGAATCAATTCATGAACATTATAGCCACGGTTTGCAAAAGATTGCATTCCATTATATATAAATGGATTAGTTCATGAATAAACCGATTTTAGAACTTAACCTACTCAGGTACGCATACCTAAGTAGCCGGACTGAGTTTGGGTTCGCCAGTATGCATACCTCCAACCTCAGTTTAAATTCCAGAACTTGAACTTACGACAATACGCATACCGGTATGCATACTTAAGTTCCCGGACTTTAACAAAACCAATCAGTACGCATACGGGTATGCATATCATGGTTCCCGTACTTTCACCAAACCAAGCAGTACGCATACGGGTATGCATACCATGGTTTTGGATATGGACAACATATATGCAAGTATGCACACTATGTTATATCCAATCATAGTTAATCATTCTAAAATCCATTTTCAATCATTGAAACATTCTCGGAAGACGGGAATAACTGTCTCACACAAACTATTAGCTTCAAAGAAATTTTCAAGTGATCGAATGATAAATACGAAACATTCCGAGTCTACATCAAATGAATGTCTCACACAAATCATGTAAGATGTTACAAGGAGATTTTCACATGATCATCTTTTGACTTGCGTCAAGAACATAAGATGAACTTGGTTAAAGCAGAAGCTTACCAACACATATTTCGAGAAATATGTAAGCGAGTTAAACTCAGCTCGAAATATAAAAAGTGTATAAACTGAAAACTATATTGTTATACGACTTTTGTCTCAAGAAGGAGGTAGAGTAGAAATAGACTTTCTGAGTGATAGATGAGTTAAAATCTTCACATACCCTTTGTTGATGAAGTTCCACAAGCTCTCCTTAGTAGTTTTTCGTCTTCAATCGATGAACGCCGTGAAGTCTAAAGCACAACTACACAATCTATCCTAATCCGAGACTTAACCGTAGATATACTAGAAATCAAAACTTATAGTTTTGGAAACTAAACTTGACAAACAAGCTTGAGATAGCAACGTTTGCGAGTTCGACCGAGCAATGCTCTCACAATATCCCCCATTGTCAATTTTAGTGACAAAACTATCAATACATATGGATTACAAAAAAATAAACTTTGTAGATTCTCATCCAAATGCTTGATCTCCTTGGTTCTTCAACATTACTCGAAATCTTTGTCACTTTCAAGTACTCCATGATTCTAAAGGTGTTCAACTCAGCATCATAGTTGTTGAAGATCCGTAGATATAACAATATATAAAAACAAGATGTTTTCGTATTGTTATACAGTGTCATAGTATTATTACACATCATCAAAGTTCAATTATATCACAACTTTTACAATAACACTATGGTGATATGTATCACTCCCTCTTAGTCAATACTTCATCTCACATGAAAACCACTCCCCCTTCATAATGATCCGTAAACCATATGTATTTGTAGTGTGAACCACACATTAATTCTCCCTCTTTTTGTCAATAAAAATTGACAAAGGTACGAAAACTAGTGGGATCCTAATGAAATTTTCATATAGATACTTCATGACCAAAAGAGAACATATCAACTTTTTTTAGATGCAATCATATAGCCGAAACTAAATGCTTTCATCAAGGAGTTTATAAAGATAGAAGATAACCCCTATTATATTCTTCAGCCGCACTCCCCACAAAGATTTGGCAATTAAGCACAAGTTCAATTAAGAACTCTCCCCCATAAAATGGCATTCCCGAAAGAACAACAAGAGCGACCTTACTTTCGCAAGAAAGGAAGGATTTCTTTGGACTTAACAAATAACATGAAAACCTGAATTTGTAATCCAAAATACTCAATTAGATTAACCACAAGAGAACCCATGATTAATTTAATGGAAAATGCTCAACATAAGAGAACTTACGGAGCCACACAGTATATCACAAAAAGTGGATCAGGGAAGGACCAATACTATGGAATATACAAAGATTCATTCTATTTTTCATCAATATTTGCATAATGATTTCATAGACTAATCTTTGTACACAAAATTTCATCCCATCTTCCATCAATATTTGCATAATGACACAATAGGCTTAACTTTTGTTGTCAAAAGTTCATTCTATCTTTTATTAATATTTGCATAAAGACATATGATAGACTTAACTTTTGAGCATATATGGGACAATCATAGTTCACGGACTCAAACACACATATCCCATAACAAGTTGCAATATATGAAACCATAAAGATTAATACTGCAAAAACATCTTCCAAATAAACTTTAGAGTTTAAATAAATAAATCTAAAAACATTGCAAGATGAAAATCGTTGGAAATAGCTATGTGTACTCACAATAATTGTTATTCCAAACCCTAGTTATCCTTCTTAAAAACACAAGAATAAAATTATCATAATAAGTTTCCTAGACATTAAGACAAGAGGGGCTAAACATCACTTTCATCATCGGAAACCATCCAGGATGCTTGAACCTTTTCCATTTCTTCCTTGACTTCGGGGAACTTTGTAGCAATCACAAGGATTTGTTCTTGCACACATTTTACCTTGGAATTAATCTTACGCACACCTTTGTGAATTTGATGAAGAAGACTCAAGGTGGTAGGATCACAAGAACCGTCAAGGGAGTCACATCTTTGTGTTTTGCAAGCATTCTCCTTCATACGTTTGAAAGTACAAGGACGAACAAGTTTGGGTGCTCCAAGAGAGTTGCCAATAGGAACAATTGAATGTTCATGACAAATTTGCTCAATTAAGAAAGGAAAGCCTAACTTCTTGATGGAAGATGTCATTGAGACCATTTGAAGAATGATGAATCCACAAATATCAAGACATGGAGTACCCAATTCAAGGAAATAGACTAGCTCCGCAAACTCACGACTCCACCGAGAATTCTCAATTGTGGAGGGACAAAGATTAGAGATACCCAGTTTCCTGAAAGACATCAAAGCAAGACTAAGAAAATTAGTAGGAAATTTTCCATTAATCCAATCAACACTATTTCCACAAAAACCAATAGAGATGGTTTTTCTTTCCTTGGTCTTGGAAGACGAAAATTTCCCAACGGAATTTTGGTAATCTTTGAAATCAATTCTCTATTAACAAGAATCCTTTCCATATTTATCATGGTCTTGAATTCCATGTCATCAAGATTAACATCATGGATGTTAGCATAGAAGATTCTTGTGAGAGTATCAAATCCTTCACCAAAGCCATTAAAGATGTTTCCAAGCTTATATTTTTCAAAACAAATCAAATCCTCTTTATGACCACTATTCTCTTCCAATTTCTTTTCTAGTATGAACCCACTAGAGGAAATCCTTTCAAAGACCTTACTACTAGATTCATTGATGAATCTAATTCTAATAGAATCTTGATTTTGAGGTATAGTCATGCTAGAAGATGAATCTAAGTTTTTTTAACCTTTGAAATTTCTCATGAGACCTAGAAATTGAGAGGAAATGAGAAGGAAGAACTTACTTGATTTTATCCTTGATAATGAAACAACCCCTTAGCCTCTTTTGAATCTCCAAAGATGAAATTTAATGGAGATGATACATGAACCCTAGAAAAATTCACGTATGCGTACTAGAGAAGGAAGAAGAAGGGTACGCGTACCATGCTTCTTATATACCCAAAAATGGGCTTGGACCCGTTCATGAACCGCGACCCACAAAAGGAAGGTGGGATTTTCTAAAGTGTTCAACAGTCAAGGTTCGCACACTAACAGGATCTGTTCAGTGCAGTAAAAGGATAGTACAAAAACTACATCACTTTAATTATCCTTGGGAAGAGAGAAAAAACTTGTCAAGAGATTTTTTTCTCAGAGAAAAAGATTAAAAATAAATTAACCCAAATACAAACAATAATCAAACAGTTACTTGCCCCATCTCAAGTTATATACAAAATGGGGTACAGCCAAGCTTGTTACCAAGAGGCTAGAAGTGCAGAAAGGTTCTCATGCACCTTTTCCGGTTGATACTTGTGATATGTACCAGAGGTATAATCATAGTAATGATGATACTCAGGGTTAATAGAATTTTTTAAATCCTTTTTCTTATGATCAAGGAATGACGTTTTCCGACAATTGGAACCTACACCGAACTCACCAGAAATATTTTTATTAATTTCACATGAGTTGGTAGTAAGCATAGTTCATACATCATGAGTATATGATTTGACAGGTACAAAATTTTTATCAGAAAAATACTTTTCCTCAATCGAATTAAGCTTTTCTAAGAAATTAAAAACGCTTTCAAAAGCTCTAAATATATCTTTGTCAATTGATCCATCACGATAGTATTTCTCAAAAAGATTAAGAGTTAATCTAGTGAGATTCCATATCTTTGAGCGTTGACAACGTTTTCTTGAACGATTTTTCTTAGAAGTCCTTGCAATCTTTCCTTTAGATTGTTTCACATTATTTAAGTTCTCCAAAGTCTCAGATGGAGCAAGATTATCATGAGATACTAGAGGTCTAAGGGATAATAAGCTCTGAACAATCTTTAAGGAATTGGCGTACGTTATAGATGCCAAGAGCAATTTTTCCAAAGGAATTTCCCATAGGAACAGACTTTAGGGATCAGTAAAACACCAACTTATTAGGTTTATAGTGTTTGCCTGCTCTGATACCAATTGAAAAAGCGGGGGTCTAACAACCACACCCAATATTTCGCTTAGCAATCTATATGGACTAACTCCAATATACTTTTAAGAGAATATTTTGGGGTAAAAACTTATTCTGCTGGTTTTGGTAAATTTGGGTGTGTCGCCGAGAAAAGAATCTAAACCCTAAACAAATGCACTGCACGGGAGTACTTTAGATTCGAGAGATCAATCTGTACAATCCTGGCCTATACCAAGAAATGGCCATTCCAGTCTTGCTTCGGTCACAAAGTGAAGGAGAAGGGTTGATCTTAGGGAGGGAAGAAAAGAAGGTGTTGAGATCAGAATGGTTAACTCTGAAGGTGTGGCTATTTTATTACTTGTATCAGAATACAGAACTGGCTTACGAAATGTAAGCTATCAGTTCTTGGTGTTTTTTATGGATACTGTGTTGTTAACCAAAACTATGTCGTTGTTCGTCCAATCTTTGGGTGATCGTTTAGAAGCCATATGGGTAGGCCACGGCGTGGCCGATTGTTCCTTATGGAAGAAGAACGGCCAATGGTCACAGAGACATTTTGTTGAAAGCCTAGAATAGGAGTGTGGTCGGCCGATTTGACTAGCGAAGTTGGGAGACCGAGATGATCTGCGGCAGTTAATAGCCGCCGTTGATTAATTTAGGTTTTTAAAAAGCCGTGTGGCCAACCTATTTTGGGCTAACTGTGTTTGGTGTTAGCCGTGCGCTGGGAGTTGTTGGAACGACCAGCACAATAGTCGGGCCGCTGGTGAACATATCCGCACCATGCTCATTGATTGAGATTGAATATAGGCCGGTCAATTCGGCTGGCGAAGTTGGGCGGCCAAGATAGTTGATAGACGCATTTATGTGTCTATTTTCATCTCTTTTATGTATAGTGTTGGTACCCATTTCTGTACTAATTTTGGTATTTTACCCCCTTGTAGGTGTTTTTGGAAAAATGGGCTCTTGCGGGAAAATTGGCTCGAAAAGTTGTTAAAGGCTCCTGGGAGGACATTTGCTATTCGGGCTCTCATTTTGGATAAGGGGTAACCCATTTTCAGGCAGCTGCTAAGCACAGACCGAGACTGGATAGGGGGAGGTCACATTTCTTTACGTTTTCAAAAAAACAGAAAATGGCGGGAATTCTCTTCACACACAGGCGATTTTTTGGATGGATTTTTGATCGATTTTTAGGGAGATTAAAGGGCTGAATTTGATTGGGTTTGTTCCTATGGTCCTAACAGGCGAGGTAAGGGTGTTGGAATGGATCCAAAGTGGCTAGAACTCGAATTGGAATCGAAAAATGGTTAAAATATCACGTTCTATTTTTGGGAAGTTTCTTGGTTTATTTTTTAGAAATTTACGTGAAGAAGAGGAAGGAAACTATTATTAAAGACTTGTTTCTATCAAGGGAGGAGTTTGGACAGCTTTTATGGATTGAATGCACGTGAAACAGAAAAAAAAAAAGGAAATTCTGTAACGTGCTGTGGAGGAAAAAACCAAGTTTATTCTCGAATTTTCTTTGCTCTACTACGTATAAAAGGGTTGGTTAGGGTCCTAGGAAGGGGAGGAAGAAGTTAGGGGAAGTTTAGAGCCTTAGAGAAGCTAGAAAAACCATTGGAAGAAATCACGTTCTGCTGGTGCAAAACTGAACCGGAGAAGACGAAGAACACAGAACAGCGGAAAAAGAAAGTTGCATAGGCAGACTTATTTTCAGTGACAACGAATTACGGTCGCATCATCCAGCAGTCACCAAAGCTCTTCAGCAACGATTCCGTCCGCTGTATTAGACTTTCAGCGACTACAGTATTCCCTTTTCTCCCTTGTAATCAGTTTTTGAGCCATAAACATGTATTTTGAGAACACGATTAATATGAGGAGCTAAACCCCTTAGCCGAGGCGACGGAGGAAGCCATTGTTCCATGAAAAGTGGTATAATTCTATTTTTATTATTTATTGCAATTATTTTACATGATTTTTTTGCATAGAACTTAAAAGAAAAATTGATTTTTATTGAGTGTTGTGAATTGTTTTGATGGAACATGCTAGGTTTTGACACTTTTGATGTTTCATGCTTTGTGATTACAACTACTACTTCAAAAATCTATCAGAGGCAAATATTAGAATCACTTAAACGAAGAATATTGCATGAATATTGATTAGAGTTTATCGATTAATTGGTCAATGGTGGAATCCAGAGTCTTGGTACTTTCTTATTATTATTGAAACAATTTTATTTAATTCTAAAAAATCCTTCACAAGCCCGAGTTGAACGAACTTTACTCACCACTTTCACTACAACTTAAAATTCACATCAATAGTTTTGCGGCAGTAATGTAATGCCGCTTAATAGAAATTAAGGTTTTGTAACTCGCGCGGCCAACTGTTTTGGTAAACGTTTAGTGGCTCCGCTTGCGAGTCGGAAGGATGCTGATCGGCCTGGGCATTAGCAGGCCCTCCAGTGTACATGATGGCGCTTGTCCGACCATGTTAGGAGGTGGCTATGTTTGATAAATCGACTGGCCAAAACGTACGGCCGTGATCGTTTTTGAGACTGACATGGGAAGCCTATATTAAATTCCTTAAGGAATTAGGCGCGTCGACCAACCAACTTCCAAATTTATTTAAAAGTGCGTGTGTCACGTTTAAAGCGATTTGATTGGTCGATGAGAAAGGGGGCCGAGAAGCAGCAACATGGAGCGTGGCCATTCGGCCACAGGCGGCGCATGTTGGAGCGGATCGGCCGGACAAGTGGCGTGGTCGCGCCTCCTTTTGCTATTGCTTCTATTTGCCGCAGTTCCTCTTTATTTCTTGTTTTCTGGTAGGACATTGCTCCTACTAGCTCCATGGAGGATTAGTTTCCTAGCTCACATAGGTTTGGTCTCGACCAATAGGGTTCGGGATATTGCTTAGGGAGCAAAAAACCTAATTTTTTCAAATTGATAAAATTAGGTTAAAGGACTGAATTTTGCGGGTTGGCGCAAAACAATCAAATTTTGGTGAATTTTGCATACTGATACAAAAATCACTAATTTAATATTAAAGGGCAGCATAACTTTGCGTGCCTCTGATTGAGTACTTCCACACACATCTCAATCCTGACACTCGGGAGATTCATGCTACTCGGCTGAGAGCGAACATTAGTCGTCATGTCATGTCATTATTAAGAGTTCAACTGGGAACATGGTATGGAACAAATACTCAGAAATTTACATAATATTTGGGATTGTTGCTACACGCACCATTCTGGATAAATTTCATATAAATATACTGAATTGCTCAATACACATATAATTAAAGAGGCATGAGCACTCATCACTTTTAAATGGCTCAACTTGTTTGCAGAATGATGGCGTATTAAATACAGGATTTTACAATTTTAGCCATGAACTAAAAACCACCATCAACATTAAGTCCCCTACTTAGTACGTAACAGTGACATTGTTGAGGGGTAAGCAGTAGATGGTGACAAATAAAGATAAAACTTATGAGGCAAGGTAGACAGATGTTACCAGGATTAATGCCGGCTAGGTCTTTGAGCAAGACATGTTTAACGAAGTATCAAAGCACGCAGTGATCGTCCTCCAGGTAGATTTTGAAATTTGCTAAACTCCATTGCGCTCGATTGCGAGAGGCCTTGATTTTAAGTTGCTTGGAGTCTGGACTGCTGAGTTGCAACTAAAATGTTTTTTAAACTCCTGAGCATTGACTGGAATGGAATTGCTTTGATCCTGACTCTTTATCTCATCGGCTCATTCTTTCCCTTTTGATTGCGATGATTAAATGCTTGGAATGCTTATATGGGCAAAATCTTCCGAAGTTTTTGAGTGAAGTAAACGAGTTGAGAGGCGTTCTGTTGTCGGCGTGCTGCTATCAAGTCTTCAAGGACTTCGTTACGAGCGATATCCTTTGAACCATCTTTTGAATCTTGGATTGTTGTATGGAATGGGATGCGATTGAGCAGTCCCTAGTTATACTTTAGATCCGATGGCGTGGCCGGATATGTGAAAATATCTCTGTGGCGTACATTTGGAGTCTTTGATGCACGTGCACGGCTTCATGTTGAGAAATTCCTGTGGCTCGTAAAGCTTTGACAGTGATGATGCTGATATCAGAAACAACCTGGTTGAGGGACCTGAAGGCATCCCATGCTGGCAGTCCCCAGGTGTAATTATCCTGAGCCTATTTTCTACTAAAAGATGTAAGGTGGTTGACGAATTGATGAAGGCGGCAATCTTTTGGATTCGTCATTTGTTGATCAATGAGCGGGAGTCGTATTTGATAGATCTGTATTGTATCCAAACTTTTGGCAGCTCATGCACCCCTTCCATAGGAAATTGGAAATCTAGAAACACCGAATCTGACTTTGTCGGCGATGTGGCAGACATGATGCGGTTGGCCTGTGTGGCTTGATGAGGCGTTGAAGCGGTTTCGGCTTCTGGAGAAGACATTGAAGCGGATTTTTGGGAGAACGTTGAAGCGACTTCTGGAGAGAACGTTGAAGCGGCTTCTGGAGAGAACATCGAAGCAGCTTCTGGAGAGAACATTGAAGCAGCTTCATGAGATAACTCCAGTGAGGGCGCCATTAACCCTTGATTTCGAAAAACGAGTTCTTCCCATTCTTCTGTTGGATAATCCCCGATGCAGACTACATGCTTCTTGAATATTTGTGGCGTGCCGGCTAGGCATGTAGAAGCATGGACGCATTGTCATGAATTAAGAAATCCAAAAGCCAGGTGTGTAGAAGCATGGACGCATTGCCACGGACTAAGAAATCTAAAATCCATCTTGTTAGGTGAGGAGGCTTCATCTCCAATTAATGGCGCGTGTAATGTGATTTGATGTGCCATTTCTGAAGAAGTAGTTGCAACCCGAGAGTGTTATGTGTGCTGACTTCAAATTCATTGCTTCTTGGTTCCGTGAAGGGGATTCCCGAAATCCGGAAAACTGCAGACAACAAAACTTCTTCTGGGAATCTCTTCAGGCGAAGGTTGAAGCAGGCTGCTCTTCGGATGCGAAAGATGCTTGCTCCAGAAAGAATATGCCGCTACTTGATGATCTTGTGCTTTCTTTTCCTTTACATATTCCCCTCTTTGGTATTTTGAAAGATCTGAGACATCTCTTGCATGGCTTGATTTTTTATGGTTTCGAATTAATGGGTAATGATTTTGTGAGGGTTTAGGTTTACTCGAGACTTTTCCTTGAGATGATTCAAGAGTAAAGAGATTTCTAAAAGGGAAATGATACTTGATTAACTGATAAATTGAAACCCTAATTATGAATGCAAGCAGTGCAATCATTTTGGAGGAATTACAAATATTTCATGAAAAGGGGAATTTCTAAAGGAAATACTAAAAGGAATTTTGGAGGAGATGGCGGCGCGACATCTTAGGTATTGAAGGGTTTGAGCCACCGGGCGTGTATTACTATGCTTTCTAGCTTGTCAGTATTGATGAGCCTGCAGTAACCTCCCAAAATAATTTCCGCCACTAGGTACGGCTTCTTTCCATCCTGTGGAATTGGACGGAGCAGGCTGAGCCACATCTACCATATCTCCAACTTGGAATGGGTTTGGGCGTTGCGCCATTACTTTCCTAGATTCCTTATCTTTAACTGTGACAACTTTTAAACTCTTGATAAAATACTTGAAAGGACCAGCATCTCATTCACATCTCCTAGTGACGGCTGGGTTGATAGTCGGATCGAGTCCCCAATCCTTGACGGAAGGAGGAGTGACTGGTTGCAAAAAGGGTTGTTCGATAAGACTTACTTGTTTCCGGAATTTGCGAACAAATGCTGATACGCTCTCTTCAGGCAGTTGTGTCACATTTGCGAGTTTTTTATACAACAACAAATAGTCTTCGGGATTGGACGACTTGTTGGAGACCCTTTCAGGTATAGACACTGGCAAAGGACATACTCCTATCTTGGCCTTTTTATCGTGTATCCATGAGCGCCCCAGGATCATATCATAATTTGGGTACTCTTTAACCACATGAAATTTGGCGTGTGTTAGAGCATCTCCCACCTTGATTTCGAGATTGATGTACCCGTAAGCATCTCTGGATTCTTCTTCTGAGTTTTTGATTATGGTTGGGTGGTGAATAGCTTCCTACTTTGAAATCTTAGCATCTCTAAAAGTCTTGATGGTGACAATATTGAAATCAGAGGCCGCGTCAATCAGTGTGCTGTCAAACTTGACATCCTTCAAGTGAGTAGTAGTTAGGAGTCCCCAGTTGCATCTATCGGTCGCGCTTTCCATGAGAGGTTGGGGTTTGGGAGTGGCTTCCCTAGCTGGAAACATCCACTTGCCTGATACAACACGGTTGAGGGATGCAAATATGTCTTGACTTTGTGTCTCAGAGAAATACAGAATCTCATATAAATGCTCCATCATAGACTGTACGGTTTTGTGGATGGAGTCCCCAGAAATCATGCAGCTCCTGATGGGAATAGGGTCTCTGCGAACTCCTTCAGTGCCTAATTGAAGTTCCCTTGCATCTACCTTTTCTTTGAAAATGCGCTTAAATTTGTTGCATTCATTGGTTGGATGATTGACGAACCTGTGGTAATGGCAATATTTGGGATTTGCCATTTTGTAGATGGGAAAAACGATTTGTTGGTTTTTTAGGAAAGTGAAGAGACGACCGATCGGACGAGACTCCTCAACCGAGCAAACTGCCTAACCTCACACAGATGTACTGCACGGGAGTGCTTTGAGTTAGAGAGATCAATCTGTAGGACTCCGGCCTAAACCAAGTCAATGGTCGTTCCATAGTCAATTCGGTCACAAAGAGGAGATGGGTTGATTTGTAGGAGGGAAGCTGAGAATTGTGGGATCAATGATGATCAAGGATTGTGGATGTGTTGAAGGTTTCTGCAAGTTTGTGTAAATAATTTTCGAATGATTGAGAGAGTGGTTCTCACACGATGATTCTTGGTTAGATGATAGATTGTCTGCTCAATATCTCGTGGATTTTCTGTGTTGTTTTCTCGTATCTCTCAATGGTGAATTCCGAGACTTATTTATATTGTCAGAATAGTGAACACATTGATCCCAGTAAATGTGACGGTTTCTTGAGTGAAAGAGTGGGAAATTGAGAGATCGTGGTAAAGTCAGTTCCATGTCGTGTGGAGACTTGACTGATCGTGCACCCACTACTTTGCTAACTCCTTCAACCTTTTGCACGACTTACTCACATTTATCGTCGTGGATGAACACACGTGTCATAGGCCGCCAGACCAAAACCATAAGTAATATCCCCCCATGTGACGTGATTGATGTCTCACGAACGTGGAGTCTGCAAGGCATACGTGTATTAGGTCAGTTGTTGATTTTTATACGGTGAGTCTAAGTTTTGTTGAATTGAGCATGATTGGTGAATGCTCAGTGATTCATGGATTGAACATGTCTGTTGAGACATATAGTTCTTGAATAAATGTTGATAATTGGATCAACGTGATGAATATTGATGAACTGAGCTAATGTTGCTCGTGTGATGAATTGTTGGATATTGATAGTTGAACCAATATTTGACGAATTGAGAAAATATTGCTCGTTTGTTGAATTATTGGTAGCGTAACCAAATAAAATATTAATTAAAATATTTGTAACTGGACCGAATATTATATAATTAATTAAGATGTTGATTGTTGGATCAACATAAAATTATTAGTGTTTGAACTTGCTCAGAATTATGATTTGTGGAGCGTTTGTTCGAAACCCTAATTTTTGATCAATTGTTCGTCAATTGATGAATTACTGAAAATAGGTTACTGAGTGGAGGGACCGACCATATGGGATGATGGAAGACCATGTCCCAAGTGCTCGAGTGAGCATACACCAGAGTCCTTAGTTGACCGGTTGGTGCAAGAATGATGATTAAATGCAGGTTTCTTCATTTATTAAAATAGTGCTCGTCTGAGCATTAGGTAATAAAACCTAATTTATGGAGATGTGAGGGACCGACCAAGAGGGCATGAAACCGGCCCTTGGTGGTCGTGGGACCAGCTGATGGTCGTTTGAGCAAATTCCAAGTTGGTTGGAAAGAGTTTGGACCCAATATGAGCAATTGAGCATATTAAGTAAAAATTATAAGAGTGTGTGGGACCGGATCCTTGCAAGCCTTAGGGCCAGCCTTGGTTGGTCAAGGAAGCATTCCCGTGTCACCATAATGTCCTTGTCTCAGTCCTAAGAGTTTCGGTATTTTCTGATGCGCGTTCGAGCAATATTTTGGGTTTTAAGAAGAGTTTGATCTTTGACTGAAATCCTTGATTTTGCCCGAATGAGCAAGTAGGACTTTGCTCGTTTGATCAATATTTTGAGAATATTAAAATAATAATGATATTTTAATATTTTCGTGAAAAGCCTAGTCGGTCATGTGACCATTTGGCTTTTTGGCTTTTTCATGGTTTGAGCAATATTTGAGAAAATATGAAGAAACCATGATTTTTGCTCAAACGGAGGAGTTTCATGAGATGAGGGAAATAATAATTATGAAAATAAGGGATTGCAAGGTGTGGGACCGGCCGTGGCTAGGGCATGGCCGGACGGCTAGGTAGCCCGGTCCCACAACACTTTTCCGTATTTTATTATTTTTTCATGAAACCGTGAAAATATGGAGAAACCGTGAGTTTTGCTCAAACAAGGAAAGTTGCTTGAATGAAGGAGTTTTCATGAGTTCATGAAAATAAATAAAATAAGAAAAATAAAGGAAGAGGGCGTGGGGGACCGTCCACGGCGGCATGGTCGGCCGTCCGGTGGGCCTGGTCCCTAGGCGCCTCTTTTCTATTTTTTATTATTATTTTCTCTTTCCTATTTTTTGTAGGATTCCTTGTTTGTCCATATTTTCGAATGCTCGTTCGTGCATTTGGGTGCTCGTTCTTGCATCATTGTTGAGTACACTTGCACCATTTTATTGGGCCTTACTCGGTCGGTGATAGTCCAGATGCCCGGTTGTTGGATATTTATTACTAATTCATGAAATTCAGCGGAGAATGACTCATGAAACGAAGTAATAAATGAATTGTGTATCTATTACTAATCCAGGAATTCAGCCGGGGAATTCAAGGAACGGAGTAATGAGATAAGATGGTTATCTATTACTAATCCATGGAATCAGCCGGGGATAGCCATGGAACGGAGTAATGAGATATAATAGATTATTTTCTAGGAATTCAGTGGCGAATGTCAGGATAGAATTAATCTATTGTAGAATCGAGATATGAGATAGTTGAAGCATCATACTCATTCTGAAAGGTGTATAGTCAGGGAACAACGTGCAGCATTGGTATCCTGAAGGCGTTTAGCCCCCTCAACAAACAATTATGTAGGAGAGCCGCCTGAATCTATACACGGTCTCTCTACATAGTCAGGGAACAGCGAGTGTCACCGACGTCCTGAAGGTGTTATGCCCTCTCAACAAACAATTATGTATGAGGACCGCCCAATCATTCTTCTATGTAGAGGTCACGATGAAATACGTAGTATCGAACGCTCAGCTAGTGGGAGGCCTTTTGAGAAACATATTCATCATGGCTCTGAGAGGAACTCGATCAGAGATCGTGAAACGGTTCATGGATCGTAAAACACGAATCGTCACATGTGTTCCTGAAGACGGGTCAGAAACATGTAGTATCATGATTTTACGATTTTATCCTTTGTCGAAAATCCACCATCAATACATTTCTTCCTCAGTTGGTAGGCGCCTGATAGGAGGTAGTTTGATAGCATCATCTTGAATCCATACTTACAGGAGTTAAATTACTTCCCCGATTGGGAACGGGAAGTTTGGAGCAGCATCTCCAGTTTCTTGTTGTTGTACAGGAGTCTTAGCCGCGGCCTTCCGGGGTGGAGCCGTCTGATGCGCTGGTGCCACACGTTTGGGTTGTTGTTCGGCTGCTGGAGCTTTTCTTTTTCCTACTTCACTAGCGATTGACTGGAGGTTGGATATTTTATTGGAATGACGCCTGCTTTCCTGAACATCTTTACGAGCTTCTTAATTCTGGAACGGTTCGGATCGACTGAGTAAAGCAGCAGCGGATCTCTTAGAACCTTCTGATGCAATATGGGAATTGATATTTTCCAGGAAAGACGCACATAATGAAATCACCTTTTCATTGCGAGGACTCTGATGAGAACGTGATAAATCCCACGAGTCTTCTTTCTGATCTTGAGGAAACATCTCTTAATCTTCATGAGCAGACAAGTTAGGTTGGTGGATACCTTTCCATTCAACGTGACCATACGCTTCATCTTCCTCACCAGGAGTAGGAATATGAATCTTGGAAGAAGGGCTACTACCATTAGTATTGATCCAAAATGAATTGTTGATGGCGTTTCCTACAGAATGAATATGTGTTGGTTCCTTTGATAATTGATCCGTGAGGACTTTCAAAAGCGTAAATACTTCGTCATGCGTCTTCACAATAATAGCTTGATCCCTGACAATATCATTCAGGATTTTCATCAAATCGTGAATAGTTGTTAAATATTGAGACTCCATAGCATCGACAAGGGTTTTAAATGAAAGAACGGATTCAGGAATAACATGTGAAGTATTGTCAGTGCTAGGAGAAGTAAAATTGGGATGGAGGGTTTCTGAACAATTCCTAAGATCAACCGTCTTGAGAAATTTAGAAAATTGACAATGAAATTGGGAAAATGATTTTTCGCAACCGAAAGATTAATCTCCTACTGTGGTCTCCAGTTTTTTTGGGGTAAAAACTGATTCTGCTGGTTTTGGTAAATTTGGGTGTGCCGCCGAGAACCGAATCTAAACCATAAAAAAATAAACTGCACGGGAGTACTTTAGATTCGAGAGATCAATCTGTACAATCCTGGCCTAAACGAAGAAATGGCCGTTCCAGTCTTGCTTCGGTCATAAAATGAAGGAGAAGGGTTGATCTTAGGGAGGGAAGCAAAGAAAGTGTTGAGATCAGAATGGTTAACTCTGAAGGTGTAGCTATTTTATGACTTGTATAAAAATACGGAACTAGCTTGCGGAATGTAAGCTATCAGTTCTTGGTGTTTTTTCTGGATACTGTGTTGTTAACCAAAACTCTGTCGTTGTTCGTCCAATCTTTGGGTGATCGTTTAGAAGCAATATGGGCAGGCCGCGGCGTGGCCGATTGTTCCTTATGGAAGAAGAGCGGCCAATGGTCACGGAGACATTTTGTTGAGAGCCTAGAATAGGAGTGTGGCCGGCCGATTCGACTAGCGAAGTTGGGCGTCCGAGATGATCTGCGGCATTTAATGGTCGCCGTTGATTAATTTAGGTTTTTAAAAAGCCATGTGGCCAACCTATTTTGGGCTAACGGTTTTTAGTGTTAGCCGCGCGCTGGGAGTTGTTGGACCGACCAGCACAATAGCAGGGCCGCTGGTGAACATATCCGCACCAAGCCCGTTGATTGAGATTGAATCTAGGCTGGTCAATTCGGCTGGCGAAGTTGGGCGGCCAAGATCGTTTTGCGCCAGTAATATAATGTCGCTTAATAGAAACTAGGGTTTTGTAACTCGCGCAGCCAACTGTTTTGGTAAACGTTTAGTGGCTCCGCTTGCGAGTCGGAAGGATGCCGTTCGGCCTGGGCATTATCAAGCCCGCCAGTGTACATGATGGCGCTTGTCCGACAATGTTAGGATCTGGCTATGTTTGATAAATCGACTGGACAAAACGTACGATCGTGATCGTTTTTGAGACTGACATGGGCAGCCTATATTATATTCCTTAAGGAATTAGGCGCGTCGACCAACCAACTTCCAACTTTATTTAAAAGTGTGTGTGGCGCGTTTAAAGCGATCTGATTGGTCGATGGGAAAGGAGGTCGTCAAGCAGCAACATGGAGCGTGGCCAGCTGGCCACATGAGGCGCCTGTTGGATCGGATCGGCCATCCAAGTGGCGTGGTCGCGCCTCCTTTTGTTGTTGCTTCTATTTGCCGCAGTTCCTCTTTATTTCTTGTTTTTTGGTAGGACTTTGCTCCTACTAGCTCCATGGAGGATTAGTTTCCTAGCTTACCTAGGTTTGGTCTCGACCATTAAGGTTCGTGATATTGCGTAGGGAGCAAAAAACCTAATTTTTGCAAATTGATAAAATTAGGTTAAAGGACTGAAATTTGCGGGTTGCCGCAAAACAATCAAATTTTGGTGAATTTTGCATACTGATACAAAAGTCACTAATTTAATATTAAAGGGAAGAATAACTTTGCGTTCCTCTAATTGAGTACTTCCACACGCATCTCAATCCTGACACTTCGGGAGATTCATGCTACTCGGCTGAGAGCGAACATTAGTCGTCATGTCATGTCATTATTAAGAGTTCAACTGGGAACATGGTATGGAACAAATACTTAGAAATTTACAGAATATTTGGGATTGTTGCTACACGCACCATTCTGGATAAATTTCATATAAATATACTGAATTGCTAAATACGCATGTAAGTAAAGAGGCATGAGCACTCATCACTTTTAAATGGATCAGTTTCTTTGCAGAATGATGGCGCATTAAATACAGGGTTTTACAATTTTAGCCCTGAACTAAAAACCACCATCAACAAAGAATCAACTAGACAGTCAGACTCAATCTTAATAAAAGTATATCAAAGAGTTATATCTCGATTTCTCAATTCAATTCGCAATCAAACAAATATGAATTTGCGAGCCCGATTGAATATTGAGAAATAACTTGAACGGTACGTACCAAAGACCAATATTTAAGTGTCAATCAATTTATATCAACAACCAAAGGTTGGATTATCTAATTGATTGAACTTACGCACAACCTGTGATATTTCAATTATATAAACAAATATAATGCGGAAAAGAAATAACACAGACACCAGAAATTTTGTTAACGAGAAAAACCGCAAATGCAGAAAAACCCCGGGATCTAGTCCATATTTGAACACCACACTATATTAAGCCCCTACAGACACTAGCCTACTCCAAGCTAACTTCGGACTGGAATGTAGTTGAGCCCTAATCAATCTAAAACTGATCAAGGTAAAGTTGCGCTCCTTACGTCTCTGAATCCCAGCGGGACTCTTCGCACTTGATTCCCTTAGCTGATCTCACCCACAACTAAGAGTTGCTACGACCCAAAGTCGAAGACTTTAATAAACAAATATTTCTCATACAGAATAGTCTATTGAATAGATAAATTTGTTTCCCACAGATAAACCTATGAATTTTGTTCCGTCTTTTGATAAATCAAGGTGAACAGGAACCAATTGATACACCGGTCTTATATTCCCGAAGAACAGTCTAGTAATATCAATCAACTCACAATAATCTTAATCGTATGGTAGCGAAACAAGATATTGTGGAATCACAAACGATTAGAAGAAGATGTTTGTGACTACTTTTTATCTTGCCTATCGGAGAATAAATCTCGAACAAATCTTAGAGAAGATAGTACTCAATCACGATAGAATAAAGCAGGATCAGAACACGCAACTACAGATAAAATAGTTGGGTCTGGCTTCACAATCCCAATGGAGTCTTCAAGTCGTTAACCTACATGGTTTTGGAAAAAAAACTAAGGTTAAAGGAGAATCGACTTTAGTTGCAACTAGTATCACACAGGAGGTGTGGGGATTAGGTTTCCCAGTTGCTAGAGTTCTCCTTTATATAGTTTTCAAATCAGGGTTTGCAATCTAAGTTACCTTGGTAACAAAGCATTCAATATCCACCGTTAGATGAAAACCTGATTAGATTCAAGCTAATATCTTTCAACCGTTAGATGGAACTTAGCTTGTTATACACAAATGAAATGTGCTTTCAATTAGATAAGGGTAACCGTACCTAAACATGTGCATACGGTTGGTTCAACAATAGTTAACCGAAGTTAGCCATATGAATACTTTCTTATTAACCTTGTTCATTTCAATCACAACTAGTTCAAATGACTCAAATGAAACTAGTTATGGAGTTGTTCAATTGTTTATATTCTCGTAGAAGTATATAAGACACAATCGAAGCGAAATCGATTTTGATTCACATGAATCAATTCATGAACATTTTAGCCACGGTTTGCAAAAGATTGCATTCCTTAATATATAAATGTATTAGTTCATGAATAAACCGATTTTAGAACTTAACCTACTCAGGTACGCATACCTAAGTAGCCGGACTGAGTTTGGGTTCGCCAGTACGCATACCAGTACACATACCTCCAACCTCAATTGAAATTTCGGAACTTGAACTTACGACAGTACGCATACCAGTATGCATACTTAAGTTCCCGGACTTTCACAAAACCAATCAGTATGCATACGGGTATGCATACCATGGTTCCCGGACTTTCACCAAACCAAGCAGTACGCATACGGGTATGCATACCATGGTTTTGGATATGGACAACATATATGCAAGTACGCACACTATTATATATCCAATCATGGTTAATCGTTCTAAACTCCATTTTCAATTATTGAAACATTCTCGGAAGACGGGAATAGCTGTCTCACACAAACTATTAGCTTAAAAGCAATTTTCAAGTGATCGAATGATCAATACGAAATATTCCGAGTCTACATCAAATGACCGTCTCACACAAATCATGTAAGATGTTACAAGGAAATTTCCACATGATCATCTTTTGACTTGCGTCAAGAACATAAGATGAACTTGGTTAAAGAAAAAGCTTACCAACACATATTTTGAGAAATATGTAAGCGAGTTAAACTCAGCTCGAAATATCAAAAGTGTATAAACTGAAAACTATATCGTTATACGACTTTTGTCTCAAGAATGATATAAAGTAGAAATAGACTTTCTGAGTGATAGATGAGTTCAAGTCTTCACATACCTTTTTTTGATGAAGTTCCACAAGCTCGCCTTAGTAGTTCTTCGTCTTTAATCAATAAACGCCGTGAAGTTTAAAGCTCAACTACACAATCTATTCTAATCCGAGACTTAACCGTAAATAGACTAGAAATCAAGACTTTTAGTTTGGCAACTAAACTTGACAAACAAGCTTGAGATAACAACGCTTGCGAGTTCGACCGAGCAATGCTCTAACACTAGGTAACTAGGGGTAGTTTACTTGGTCTCAACTATAAGAAGTTGGTAGTGGTCTTTGTATATCGGCTTAATTCTGAGAGTATTCAAAACTGGACTAGGTCTCGGGGTTTTTCTGCATTTGCGGTTTCCTCGTTAGCAAAATCTTGTTGTGTACTTTTACTGTAGTTTCCGTATTATAATTTGTTTAAGTTATAATTAAAGTAATTGCACTCTTTCGTTAATCCCAAACACTTTGGGTTGATCCCTATAGTCTAAGTTTTGGTTTCAAACTTATACTATATACCAAGTGTATACCTTGTGGTTTGTTATCTTCTTGACAGTCTCTGTCTATATGAGATCATGCAAGGTATCATACTTATAGGTTGATATCGAAAAGATTGTGGTGTACTTGGTATCCTCGTCATTTCACCCCGGAAGATATGCTTTCCCTGAATTACTCCTGCCGGAGCACACTTAACCGCAAAGTTTTTGTTTTCAAATTCTAAAGCCAATTGTGTTGAAATGACCTCGTGTTTGTTTAGGGTATATCATTACTGATATTCTATTAAATCACAATCGATTATATTTTTAAGAAACTAGGCGTTGGGGTTTACTTTACAGATTTGTCATCTAACCTTATATACCTCAATCCATTTACCAATCCTTTTTATCCGCAAAAACCGACATGGAATGCTCCAAGGTATGTCATTTGTATCTTATGTTAAGTTGTTCATGTTAGAGTTTAAATAGTTTTATTTAATTGAAATTTAAGTGTTTTGTTGTCATCAAATGTAGTATATGTGAAACAGAATTACAACAAAGTTATCGGTGTTCCCTCTTCTGCATTGCAGTGAAAAAAAAAATTGCAAAGGTTTTCGCCAAATTAGCAAGCTTAAAGTCGAAAAACCCGACTAGGTTATACCTTAAATGTCAAAAGCAAAATTGTAGACACTTCCATCAAAGGGAGCAGAGGTTCTTCCATGTCTCACCACACTCCTCAAACACCAACGAACTACGATTGTTTCGATTGTTGAAAAGAAGATCATTAGGCCCCGAATCGTCCTTGGATTTGATGACGGTGCACCGTCAGATGCTGCATTAACGTCTTGTTTTTTGACCAATAGGTTATTTCGAGGATGGTGAAAAACGACTAAATTATCTAAACTAACCACAAAAAAAGAACAACCAGATTCATGCTTCATCGTTATACTTAATTATGGGGTGTGTTTTCCAGATCGATCACAATATATGTCCCACAAAAAATCTTGGGAAGGGAATCCGATGGTTTTTAGCAGTTGTTTTCGCATTGGGATTGTTACTGGATAAAGTGGGTCCCTTACTTTCTCTCAGTCGAAATTGTGGTCCGCAATTGAACGCTGTAAACCTAGGATTTTCGTCTTTTTTAACTAAACACATCTTAACTCAATTATTGAGAACCATCAAGTGGTTTGATGGTTCTCATGCCACCTCCCACCGCTGAGGTAGGAATTTTGCACCCCGTAATTGCCAAACCAACTCAACAATCTAAAGGAGTTTGGCCAAAAAAAATTTTGAAAAGTAGGACCGATTCATTAAACTCGAGAAACTGTTACATTCCTTGGGAATTTTGTTCCCATGGTGTCCGCTTATGTAATGCTTAATAGAAATGAGGGGCATATATTTTGCCAAACCTTTGTAGATTGATCAGTTGGATGTTGTACTTGGTGTTTGACTGCCTGATTTGCGAGTTCGTCTACTGCCTGGTTTGCCTCCCGGTAGGAGTGCTTGATTCTTATGTGGGGGTATTTGTTGCATGAGATTATTTATTTCTTTCTGCATACTCTTAAGGTACCAAGGATGGTCGTCTTATTGTTGTTGTTGGAGTTGTATTACTTCCTGTGAGTCCATTTCGAACCACATCCTTGGCCATTGTTGTTGTATCGCTAGTCTTGTTGCCAACAGTAATCCCCAGGTTTCCGTTGTTGTTAAAGTTGTATTGCCTAGTGGTGCTGCCATTGCTAAAAGTATCTTTCCTTCGCCATTTCTGCAAATCACTTCTGCTCCTGCTGGTCTTGGACATCCCTTTGTCGCGTCGTCTGTATTTATTTTTATCCAGTTCTCCTGTGGTGCTTCCCAACCTACCATGATAGTTGTTATGGTCGTATTTGTAGGTTGTTGTTGTAGACCTTGGGGAAGGTTTGGTAGTATTGGTATCAAGTGTTGTTGTGCCCAAATATATTCTTTAAACATTACTCGGATTATTTGAGTTGTCTGAATCGGAGTTTCCGTTGCTGTCAATAAACTGTTGCATTTCTTGTTAACCAAAGATGCCACATTGTAAAGCCATATAGGATCTTAGTTGAATGTGGTATATTTCCGTTGAGTGCTTCTTGGATACTTGTAGGTTATTGGTTGTGTGGTTTGATGTTTGGTTTATGGGGTTGTTTTGGTTATCTTGGGTAAGTATTTGTTGCCAGATCTGGGTGGCCGTGGTGCAAATGAATAGTAGGTGTGTTGCGGTTTCAGTTGCATTATTGCATAGTAAAAAGATGAGGGTACCCAAATATACCTCAATCTAAAACTTTTCCACCTATAAGTCCTTTCTCCGAAAGTGATTTTCTATGGACTGAGTCGAGACAATACAACAAATCGGTTCACACTTCGTGTGATCGTCTATGGATACGAGATCGAGACAATACAACAACGAAGTATGTTTACTTGATAAAAGGTTCGGACTTAACCAAACACAATAAGATTACTATCAAGTAAATAGGAATTAACGTTTGTGTAATTTACTTTAAATTATAATAACAACAATCATAATGGCGGAAAATAAAAGTAAATGACACAACAAGATTTTGTTAACGAGGAAACCGCAAATGCAGAAAAACCCCGGGACCTTGTCCAGAATTGAATACTCTCAGGATTAAGCCGCTATACAAAATCAAACTAACTTCGTATAGCTGAGACCAAGCAACTAAACCTATAGTTCACCTAGTTCCGTCTGTATTCCCACGCCTCCGACCTGTAATAAGTCACATACTTGGAACAATTCCTTTGGTTCGTATTCCAAACAGTAAAGGAACAACAAATCTGTTTGGTATCAACTCTTTTCAACCAAGTGATGTGAGTTCGACAAAAGGCTCTTTTGTTTATCTCAATAAACTCCTTTGTCAGGTTCTTAGATCTATCTTATCAACAACTACCAAAGTAATTGTTAAGATTTTGCAATCAATACTTTTAATCACAAAGAATTGTATTGATGCCGATCTACACAACTAATCAATCCAATCTACTACAAGGATAAACCGATTATAGTTGGATCCTCTTTAACAGAAACAAGTATTGTGCACACCAAAGATTATGAACCCAAATCAGAAATCTTCAAAGTCTTCTTAGATCTTCAATAAACACCTGCACAAAATCAACTTGAATATCTTGCGATCAATCACGCACAGAACGGATTCCGTTAACAATGGATTATCACAAGACGTCTTTAGATCTACAAACAGTCTAAAGATCCCCGTCGAAACTTCGATCTAGTTTGAGTGAATCTTATATCAGAAGAGAAGATTCTCAAGCATAAACAAACTAGGTGCAATCAAAGTTCAACCACCGTTAGTCAATCAAATCAATCGAAAACAAAAGATAAACCGCAATTATCTAGTTTCCTACCAACGGCACTAATAGAGCTTCTCAATCCCAAAGAAGTCTTTAAACCGAGCGGTCGTAAGAGATTTCGCCTAATTAGGTTACTTTCCTCTCCGAACAGGCGGCTCCACCAGTAACAACACAACTGAGGTAGTTTTGCTGGCTCTGAGGATTAGTTTGCTCGAAATGCAAACTTTGATATTTATAGACAAGTAAGTTTGGACACAAAGGAATTTCCAAAACCGAAAAGATTCTCAAGATATGCAATATATTCCAAATTCGGTTTCCATAATTCCTGGAAATGCTTTGTCCAAACATTGACCGAAAATCTCTTGGAAAATCTCCAACTAGTAAATGCATATTACTAATTTTTATTTTCCAAAAATAAAATTAAAAACATTAAATAAAAGATTTTCAATTTATTTTTCGATCCGAGATTTTTCTTTAGCTATTAAGGAATATCTTTGAACAATAAAAGATAAGCGCTACTGCACATGTTCAAAGTATGTCGACATCTTAACTTTGTAAATCCTCTTTCATACTTACAATCTTGAAACCGATTTGCCACACTTCCAAACAAGTTTAGAATTGGTTCATCTGACTTTAAAGAACTATGTGATTGATCAAGAACACTCAATCACCAAACATGGGTTTCATGGTTCTACCAAAACAAGTTTCGGTTCTACCTCCATGTGGGTACTAGATTTAGTCACACTAGCTTTCCAAAAATTAGGTTGACTAGGTACTAGGATTGGTTCCCACATATATATGGTATCTAACTTGTACTTGTTGCGCATGTCCATAGATCGGTTCCCCTTTGCCTAAAAACGTGTTGCACATGTCCATAGGATCGGTTCCCCTATCTACTAAAAACTAGTTGCACCTCATACAAGGATCGATTCCCCTTTGTGATAGGTTGCACCTCTTTCTAGGATCGGTTCCCATTTTACTAGAGTTGGTCATACTAATAACACTAAATCGATCATACCATCTCAGGTGATTACTTAAGATCGGTTTCACTAATAAAAGTCATACCAATACAAAAGTCAGGCCTTAGTGAATAGTTTTACCAAGAACATAAACAAGTCATGAGCGGTTATACTAATCACACATATTGGTAGTTCAAAAGATATGCAATGAATAACAATACCAATAATGCCTAGCGATTTGCTTTTCGATTCACAAAACAAGTTCATGAATTTACTTCCTTTAAACAAATGTAAAACATTGTTTCCTAGGATGAAATATTCACCTTATACCCATACATAATCACAATAGCATTCAAACGATTATGTCGATGTCTTATATACAAAGTTTAATGGTTAAGCAATAAACCTCGTATTGTATTCCTTAATACTATGTCTAACTAGAGTGTAATCATTCATGCTTCGCAGTTATGTTTTCAATATACACGACTTGAAAGATATGTTAGGGAATGAAACAGTTCAAGTCAAATATCACTAACCTCAAGTGGAAGGATGATGTTGTCGTTGTAGCTCCATACTTCTTCACTTCTTCAAGTCTTCGTAATACTTGTAATGTCTCATATCATAATACTTTCAAGCTAACCTATACGAAGCTGACTCTAGTACATAATCAAGCGACTCTTATATGAGTTTTGGCTCACTAAAATATGACAACCAATCTTGACATACCAACGCTTGGTGGGTTCAACCGAGCTATGCTCTAACAATCTCCCCCTGTGTCAATTTTAGTGACAAAACTCTTACATCATATGGATAAACAAATTACAAGAATTCATTACACATACGCTTGATTCCCGAATTAAACAGCACAGTAACCAATATACATTCAATCCATAAATGCCGCTGTTGACATTATAATAACAAAGCTAATACTCCCCCTAAAGGTAAGATAGGTAGATTATATCAATCCGCACGTCTTTGTTATTTCCTTGTAGTCCATATAACTACAAGCATCATATGATATGCTACTCCCCCTTAGTCTATGCTTTTACTCTTTCGTTAGATAAACGCTTAAGATAAAATGTCCTTTCCCTTAGTGATACCAATCAATATAAATCAATACTAGTATCTCTTGTTTACTCCATATATTTCTCCCCCTTTTTGTCACAAAATGACAAAGAAACGAAATAAATAAATAAAGGACAAACCAAAAGGATCTTACAAATCTCAATAGACTTGCAACCTATAGAGTTAAGCACGAGGGTTACACACACCATTTTTGATAACCAATATCAAAACCGAAACTACAAAGTAATTTTGTTTTGATATGTTACCAAGGAAACAATTGCCCGAAGAAATTTTACCTAATAGTTTAGCAAACCAAAAATCGACTAAGCACCTTAGTTCCTTTGCTAAACCGATTGTAAAAATATAATCGCTTGTTCGATAAGACCAAAATAAAGATAACTCTATTTTTCTCATCAGGTTCTAATTATCCATATAACTTAGACCTTTAACTTTTAAACAAGACAAGTACTAGGTTAGTTAACTAGCATTTCTTGTTAAGGCATTCGATTAGACTTGAATAACCGAAACCTCCACTTTGATAAGTCTAACTAAAATCAGAATTAACTTAGTTTCTCTTATCCGGAATCGAATTGGACTAAACAATTCATCCCAAAAACCTTTTATTTCGTTAAGCCATAAAAAATTCATACAAACCAAATAAATCAACTTGCATAATTATTCACCTCAACTGGAAGCAATTGAAACAACATAGACATTAAAGCACCGCAATTGCACCGAAAATTTGTAAGCGTAAACGATTGATATCAAACAATAAAGCAAGATAACAATAGTTTTTATTAACCGGAACCAATTGAATCACACACACATCCATACACAAATAATGGAATAAAACATCAATTGTACCGAAATTTTGTTAAGCAAAAGCAATAAATATACGCAATAAAATCATGCTTTTCTTAAACAGGAAAATAATTAACTAACAAGATTGTTACCTCAAATTCCGCATCCTCTTCTCCAATATGTTTGCATCTTCTTCCAGGGAGAATTGATATCGAAATATCATTATGTTGTCATCCTTATGCAAAACAAAAGAATAACAACAACCAACCTTTACCAGAGAAAGGTTGAAAACCGGTTTTTAACTATTGCAAGCAAAAGTTGAAAACCCCGAAACACATATGCTTTTATGCTAAACCAAACGATTCAACATATTGTGACTTTTTCACATATTGTTTCTATCAGAGCCCCTCATGAACCTTTGATAAAGCCTACCAACATGGGTTAGAACTTAATCCTGCTAAACCAAAAAGTCACCCAAACCATAAGGGTTCACAACATTATGAGATCGAATATCAAGGTAGTAAAACCGAAATCAAATATCCCATAAACATACATAGCAATAAAATAAAGCATTCAAGCACAGGCTATGTAAATCAAAAACTATCACAAGAAAAATTATAAATCAAATAATTTTATTCATAATAATAGTTTTATTCATAATAGACCTAATAAAATTATTGAAAGAAATCAAAAATTAATGTCTATTATCCAACAGATTTTTTCAAAGATCATCTTCAATTTCCTAAATTTTTTCAGGATCTTCATCAACAGCATCTCGACTGATATCTCGGATTCTGCACACAGTACCTTGATTATGTTCACAGGCTAAGGCATTGACCTTTCGATTAATATTCCGAACGTACTCCCTGTTACCGATTCCAAGTTTAATAAGCTTTCTTTGGTTATGGATAACAGTTTTTAGTAGTGCTGCCTGTCTATGATGAGTTTCAATAGTACTGAGGAGGACTTGACGTAGATTGATAATATCAATCTCAACATCCAAACTGTTTTGGACAAGGAGATGAGTGACATCTTCCTTTTCATTTTCTATATCTTCACACCCATATTTCTTGAAGGTATTATCAAGATGAATGGTTTCCTTAGAAGTCATTCCACTCAAGGCTTTCAGAAGTTTTGCTTGAGATCTGGTTTGAGAATACATCCTTTAGCATAAGTTCTCAGACACGTTAAGTACATATACTTGAAATACCTTTAACACATACCAAACATAGATATCGGAATTAAATAAATAATTCTGACAAGATTTGAAAGGATTTTCGCATCTAGTGTGTTACAGATTCACAACTTTCTTCGAAAAGAAATTATCTTTCTAGATCAGTATCAAGAGATACTTTTAGCTCAGAAACTTATCCTGTTTTACATAAGTTGTTTTCAATACAACTTTTCTTCACATAGAGCCAGAAAATTATATCTATATGTAGATTGTGTAAACTCTCTATGTTGAATAAGAGATTATTGACAGGATACAGATAGCCTAGATATGTGTGCTTCCTTACATCAGAAGATTGGGCATTGTAAGGATGCACATTCTAATGCGATTAAGCATTAGGATAAGGATCTTCCTCATCAAGTACCTTTTAAGGAGATTCTTCCTCCTTTTCCTTAGGAGCATTATCATGTTCCTTTTCGTGGGTTTTGAACCCATCCTCTTGTTTAGGAAATTTGCGAGATGCAATATCTTCGATTATATGATGTGCCTAGGATGGAATGTTCTCTAAACTTGAACCTGTGTGATCAAGATTTTCCATTCGAAAAATTGCTAATGTCCTTCGTTCAAGACATTCTATATGTCCTCTTAAGGTATCCATTCCTCGTTGGAGATATTTTCCTAAACACCCGTTTAGATATACCTCTTGAAATGTTACTGTAAGAAGTTTCTCAATTAGGATCTTATTCCTTATTTGTGAATGTTCTAGCGATTGTTTGAGAATTTCACACTCAATAGTCTGTTGATGAACTTCAGTGCATAGAGCCATTTTTTGCTCCTCATAATCTATCAGATTATTTTGAAGACTGAGTGTTTCACGCTTTCCTTCACAAACTCTTACATTCATTTGAACAATAAGTTATAGGACATCATATAGGTTGTCAATGGTTTTTCCCTTTTCTGAATAGTTTTCAACATGTTTGAAAAATCTTTCCAACACCTTTCGAAATTCAGATTTGGGCATACTAGTGAATTTAATCTATTTTCACACTTGGAAACAGAAGATTTTTAACTAGAGATTGGACTCGGGTCCAAAACATGTTTCTTGAGTTTTAGATTCATTCTTTTCTGATCAGGAACCTGATTCGCAATCAAGTTATTAGTCATGGACTTTTTGTTTGATTTTCGAAAAGACTTATGAGACCAAATTCCATTGACCTTTCCTGAGATATTATTCTCATTATCTTGACATACGTTAACTGAATCAGACATGGATTCAATTTCTTATAGGTTGGATCACACCAAACACAGATTGTTAGATCTTTTCGTGTTTGCCTGCTCTAATACCATATGAATACTTTCTTATCAACCTTGTTCATCTCAATCACAACTAGTTCAAATGACTCAAATGAAACTAGTTATGGAGTTGTTCAATTGTTTATATTCTCGTAGAAGTATACAAGATACAATTGAAGCAAAATCGATTTTGATTCACTTGAATCAATTCATGAACATTATAGCCACGGTTTGCAAAAGATTGCATTCCTTAATATATAAATGTATTAGTTCATGAATAAACCGATTTTAGAACTTAACCTACTCAGGTACGCATACCTAAGTAGCCGGACTGAGTTTGGGTTCACCAGTATGCATACTGGTACGTATACCTCCAACCTCAGTTGAAATTCCGAAACTTGAAACTTAAGACAGTACGCATACCGGTATGCATACTTAAGTTCACGGACTTTCACAAAACCAATCAGTACGCATACCGGTATGCATACAATGGATCCTGGACTTTCACCAAACCAAGCAGTACGCATGCGAGTATGCATACCATAGTTTTCGGATATGGATAACATATATGCAGGTACGGACACTATGTTATATCCAATTATGGTTAATCGTTCTAAACTCCATTTTCAATAATTGAAACATTCTCGGAAGACGGGAATAATTGTCTCACACAAACTATTAGCTTCAAATCAATTTTCAAGTGATCGAATGATCAATACGAAACATTCCGATTCTACATCAAATGACTGTCTCACAAAAATCATGTAAGATGTTACAAGGCGATTTCCACATGATCATCTTTTGACTTGCGTCAAGAACATAAGATGAACTTGTTTAAAGCAAAAGATTACCAACACATATTTCGAGAAATATGTAAGCGAGTTAAACTCAGCTCGAAATATCAAAAGTGTATAAACTGAAAACTATATCGTTATACGACTTTTGTCTCAAAAAGGAGATAGAGTAGAAATAGACTTTCTGAGTGATAGATGAGTTCAAGTCTTCACATACCTTTTGTTGATGAAGTTTCACAAGATCTCCTTAGTAGTTCTTCGTCTTCAATCGATGAACGCTGTGAACTCTAAAGCTCAACTACACAATCTATCCTAATCCGAGACTTAACCGTAGATAGACTAGAAATCAAGACTTATAGTTTTGGCAACTAAACTTGACAAACAAGCTTGAGATATCAATGCTTGCGAGTTCGACCGAGCATTGCTCTAACAATCTCCCCATTTGTCAATTTTAACTATCAATACATATGGATTACAAAATAAATAAACTTTGTAGCTTCTCATCCAAATGCTTGATCTCCTTGGTTCTTCAACATTACTCGAAATCTTCGTCACTTCCAAGTACTCCATGATTCTAAAGGTGTTCAACTCAGCATTATAGTTGTTGAAGATACGTAGCTATAACAATACATAAAAACAAGATGTTTTCGTATTGTTATACAGTGTCATTGTATTATTACACAGCATCAAAGTTCAATTGTATCACAACTTTGACAATAACACTATGGTGATATGTATCACTCCCCATTAGTCAATACTTCATCTAACATGAAAACCACTCCCCCTTACATAATGATCCGTAAACCATATGTATTTGTAGTGTGAACTACACATTAATTCTCCCCCCTTTTGTCAATAAAAATTGGCAAAGGTACGAAAACTAGTGGGATCCTAATGAAATTTTCATAGAGATACTTCATGACCAAAAGAGAACATATCAACTTTGTTTAGATGCAATCATATAGCCAAAACTAAATGCTTTCATCAAGTAGTTTATAAAGATACTAGATAACCCCTATTATATTCCGCAGCCGCACTCCCCACAAAGATTTGGCAATTAACCACAAGTTCAATTAAGAAATTTCCCCCATTAAATGTTATTCCTGAAAGAACAACAAGAGCGACCTTACTTTTACGAGAAAAGAAGGATTTCTTTGGACACTACAAATAACATGAAAACATGAATTTGTAATCCAAAATACTCAATTAAATTAACCACAAGAGAACCCATGATTAATTTAATCGGAAATGCTCAACATAAGAGAACTTACGGAGCCACACAGTATATCACAAAAAGTGGATCAGGGAAGGACCAATACTATGGAATATACAAAGATTCATTCTATTTTTCATCAATATTTGCATAATGATTTCATAGACTTAATCTTTGCAATCAAAAGTTCATCCTATCTTCATCAATATTTGCATAATGACATAATAGGCTTAACTTTTGTTGTCAAAAGTTCATTCTATATTTTATCAATAAAGACATATGATAGACTTAACTTTTGAGCAAAATATGGGACAATCACAGTTCACGGACGCAAACACACATATCCCATAACAAGTTGCAATATACAAAACCATAAAGATTAATATTGAAAAATCATCTTCCAAATAAACTTTAGAATTTAAATAAATAAATCTAAAAACATTGCAAGATGAATATCATTGGCAATAGCTATGTGTACTCACAATAATTTCTATTCCAAACCCTAGTTATCCTTCTTAAAAACACAAGATAAAATTCTCATAAGAAGTTTCCTAGACATTAAGACCTTTAAAAAATTCTTTATCGTCCCCGAACTCCTTGTCGTCAACAGCCATTGGAACATAAGGTTCATGAAGAAAGGAGTCAATTCAAACAAACCTTCTTGACTGATGCCGAACCAGGGCTTTCTGAATTTCAAGAGTCCTAAAAACAATATCCTTTATTTGCTGCATCTCCTTTCTTGTTTCGTTCAACTCTTTAAGAACACCAGAAAACTTCTGAAGATTTGAAGGTACGGCCATCGGTTTTCTCACATTCCTCATTTTTCTTTTCAATGAAGAAGGTACCGGAGATAAATCTTTTCCCTTCATGATTGATGGCTTAACAATCATATTAACCTCTTTTCCATCAGAAGTCATGATGCTTGGAGTCTCCATACAAGTATGAGATTGTGAGAGGAATTCACAAATCAAGCTTAACAAGCACCCTTGTGATAAAAAGCGATTTTTAGAGAAGGAAAACTGAATGTAGGGTTATGGAACCTTTATACATCTAAAAGGATTCACGTACGCACAACTCACAACCCTAAAAAAGACAGAATTGTCGAATTTAACCCTCTTTTATTGATCAAACAGGGAAACTCCTTTCAATATCAATTAGATATGAAAAGATGGAAAAATTCCAAGTATGCGAAAAAGAACGAAAAAAAAAAATCTTTTTCTAAAGCCTGAAGTGTGCAACTTTCTTGTCTCTTTTGAATCAGGCACTTGAGACAAGATACAATATCAACACAATTAAGTTGTTCCGGGATGAACAATAATTTGTCCACCATAACCTTCTTGAATGGAATTCTTAGAACCCCGTTTCACAAACTGTTTAGAATGTATTTTTTTTCTAGTGGTCTAATCTTTTCTTTGGAAATTAACTTCTTTGGAGAAGAAATGAGATTACATACCTCAGACGACTTCTGAACAAGTTTGAGCTTGTTTGCTAATTGATTTGCTCTCCGTTAAAGTTTATTGACATATCTTATTTTATGTTTGTACTTGTAGCACTTAGAGAGTTCATGGTCCGAAAGAGTACAGTAAGAACATGTTAATGTGGAGGACGGTTCAGGCACCATAGCGGAGCAAGCTGCTAGACAAAATGTGGTACCTGAAATATTAGAATTAGATTTTCCAGAAGATAGAGAAAAATCCATTTTATCCTCCAAAGTGGTTGAAGTTTCTCCCGGAAGAATATCGAGGTTGATCAGACATTTCATCAAGAGTTGCAGCAAGACCTTTGTTTCCAGTGTATTTTCTACGATTTGGACACTCATTTGCAAAATGACCAAAACCTTTACACTTGAAGCACTGTAGCATATCCTCGTCATCAGTATCGTCAGTATCCCTGTTTTTAAGAGGAACACGATTATCAGGTTTAACTGATGACTTAGGTTTATCTCTGGTGAACCGTTTACTTTTCTTCAAAAGAAAATCTTTAAACTGTCTTGTGATCAAAGAGACTGACTTGTCAAGATCTTCATCTGATGAATCAGTCTCAGAAGGATCATCTTCAGGGATGCCAACACTTTTACTTTTGTCAAGTAATTTAGTGTTCTTTTGTCCTTTGAAAGCAATATCCTTTCCGGATTTGGATACATGCTCATGATCAAAGATCTTTAACTTCCCAACCAAAGTATTTCTGGATAAAGTATTAAGGTTATTTCCTTCAACGATGGCATGTTTCTTAGAGTCGTATTTGGCTGGCAATGATCTGAGAATTTTCATCACAATGTCCTTTACAGGAATAGTCTTACCCAACGCAAAAGATGCATTAACAATTTCAGATACTTTCTAATTAAACTCATCAAATGAATCCTCATCAGCCATACAAAGGTTTTCCCATTCATAACATAGGTTTTGAAGCCTAGCTTCTTTCTCAGAGGAATTTCCTTCGAATACAGTTTTTAAGATATCCCGGGCATCTTTAGACTTAGTGCACGTAGTCACATGGTGCTGAAGATCTGGGGTAGTGGCATGTATGATAGCATTTAAACCATCATAATTTTGCTTTGCGGAAAGAATCTCGTTAGGTTCATATATACCAATATCCTTTACAATAGAGACACCGTCTATTGTACCCATTGGAGGATCATAGCCCTTACCAACATAAACCCGTGTTTGAAAATCACGTGTTTGAAGAAAGGCACGCATATCAATTTTCCATCATGAGTAATTTGAGCCATCGAAGACTGGTGGTACGTTTATAGAGATATCACCTCAGTCCATAGAGTCAGATCGCTACAAACACAGACTTATAAGGTCTTGAACGTGTTTGCCTGCTCTGATACCAATTGAAAAACCGGGGGTATAACAACCACACCTAATAATTCGTTTATCAATCTGTATGGACAAACTCCAATATACTTTCAAGAGAATCAACTAGACATTCAGACTCAATCTTAAGAAAAGTATCTCCAAGAGTTATATATCAATTTCTCAAATCAATCCGCAATCAAACAAATATGAATTTGCGAGCCCGGTTGAATATTGAGAAATAACTTGAACGGTACCAAAGACCAATTTTCAAGTGTCAATCAATTTATATAACCAACCAAAAGGTTGGATTATCTAATTGATTGATCTTACGCACAACCTGTGATATTTCAATTATATAAACAAATATAATGCGGAAAAGAAATAACACAAACACAAGAAATTTTGTTAACGAGGAAACCGCAAATGCAAAAAAAAAATCGGGACCTAGTACAGATTTGAACACCACACTGTATTAAGCCGCTACAGACACTAGCCTACTCCAAGTTAACTTCGGACTGGAATGTAGTTGATCCCTAATCAATCTCACACTGATCAAGGTACAGTTGCGCTCCTTACGCCTCTGAATCCCAGCAGGACTCTGCGCACTTGATTCCCTTAGCTGATCTCACCCACAACTAAGAGTTGCTACGACCCAAAGTCGAAGACTTTAATAAACAAATCTGTCTCATAAAGAAAAGTCCATTGAATAGATAAATATGTCTCCCACAGAAATACCTATGAGTTTTGTTACGTCTTTTGATAAATCAAGGTGAACAGGAACCAATTGATACACCGGTCTTATATTCCCGAAGAACAGTCTAGTAATATCAATCAACTCACAATAATCTTAATCGTATGGTAGCGAAACAAGATATTGTGGAATCACAAACGATTAGAAGAAGATGTTTGTGACTACTTTTTATCTTGCCTATCGGAGAATAAATCTCGAACAAATCTTAGAGAAGATAGTACTCAATCATGATAGAATAAAGCAGGATCAGAACACGCAACTACAGATAAAATAGTTGGGTCTGGCTTCACAATCCCAATGGAGTTTTCAAGTCGTTAACCTACATGGTTTTGGAAAAAAACTAAGGTTAAAGGAGAATCGAATTTAGTTGCAACTAGTATCACACAGGAGGTGTGGGGATTAGGTTTCCCAGTTGCTAGAGTTCTCCTTTATATAGTTTTCAAATCAGGGTTTGCAATCTAAGTTACCTTGGTGACAAAGCATTCAATATCCACCGTTAGATGAAAACCTGATTAGATTCAAGCTAATATCTTTCAACCGTTAGATGGAACTTAGCTTGTTATACACAAATGAAATGTGCTTTCATTTAGATAAGTGTAACCGTACCTAAACATGTGCACACGGTTGGTTCAACAATAGTTAACCAAAGTTAGCCATATGCAAACTTTCTTATCAACCTTGTTCATCTCAATCACAACTAGTTCAAATGACTCAAATGAAACTAGTTATGGAGTTGTTCAATTGTTTATATTCTCGTAGAAGTATAAAAGACACAATTGAAGCAAAATCAATTTTGATTCTCCTTAATCAATTCATGAACATTATAGCCACGGTTTGCAAAAGATTGCATTCCTTAATATATAAATGTATTAGTTCATGAATAAACCGATTTTAGAACTTAACCTACTCAGGTATGCATACCTAAGTAGCCGGAATGAGTTTGGGTTCGCCAGTATGCATACCGGTACGCATACCACCAACCTCAGTTGAAATTCCGAAACTTGAAACTTACGACAGTACGCATACCTGTATGCATACTTAAGTTCACGGACTTTCACAAAACCAACCATTACGCATACGGGTATGCATACCATGGTTCTCGGACTTTCACCAAACCAAGCAGTACGCATATGAGTATGCATACCATGGTTTTCGGATATGGATAACATATATGCAAGTACGTACACTATGATATATCCAATCATGGTTAATCGTTCTAAACTCCATTTTCAATCATTGAAACATTCTCGGAAGACGGGAATAGCTGTCTCACACAAACTATTAGCTTCAAAGCAATTTTTAAGTGATCGAATGATCAATACGAAACATTCCGATTCTACATCAAATGACTGTCTCACACAAATCATGTAAGATGTTACAAGGCGATTTCCACATGATCATCTTTTGACTTGCGTCAAGAACATAAGATGAACTTGGTTAAAGCAAAAGATTACCAACACATATTTCGAGAAATATGTAAGAGAGTTAAACTCAGCTCGAAATATCAAAAGTGTATAAACTGAAAACTATGTCGTTAAACGACTATTGTCTCAAGAAGGAGATAAAGTATAAATAGACTTTCTGAGTGATAGATGAGTTCAAGTCTTCACATACCTTTTGTTGATAAAGTTCCACAAGATTGCCTTAGTAGTTCTTCGTCTTCAATCGATGAACGCCGTGAAGTCTAAAGCTCAACTACACAATCTATCCTAATCTTAGACTTAACCGCAGATAGACTAGAAATCAAGACTTATAGTTTTGGCAACTAAACTTGACAAACAAGCTTGAGATAGCAACACTTGCGAGTTCGAACGAGCAATGCTCTAACAATGTTGTATTTGCTTTTCTGCTTATTTGATCAGGCCCGTTAGGTGACCAAAAGTATTTTATCTCCAAAGCTGCAGTGTGTCCGCTGTGTTGGACATTTTGTTAAGCAGGTAGGTTTGTCTGTGGAGATGGGTTGAACGATGGAATCCAAGCATTCTTGACCACCTCTTTAAGGTGTAGGTAAAGTAACTAAAGGTGTTCTACCCTAAAACATTTTTGTAGTGGTCGTGGGATCTCTTTTAGTAAAATAAGTACATGATCAGATGCAATCCTGGGTAGGTGTTGGATCAGTGCATGGTGGTGTAGTTACAGCAAATGTTGATTGCTTAGACTACGATTAGGACGTTCGAGAATAAGGTTGTTCCCCTGTTGCTTGTTTGACCAAGTGTATGGGATGTCATAGAATCCTAAGTCGATGAGGCCATTGGTGTTGATCACATCTTTAAACAATTTTGCTTGGTCATGGTTGACAAGTCGACCACCTTTTTTCTCTTCTTGGCACAAAACCTAATTGAAATCTCCCATTAAAAGCCATGAGAGGTTGTGTTGAGGTATTATGTTGTTGAAGTCTCTCCATAAGTTCCATCTTGCCAGCGGTTGTGGTGGTCCATATACTCTGGTGAAGATCCATGGAGGTTGTGGTGCAGGAAGGGTGATGTAAGCATGCATTACACTTTGGTTTACCAAAAAAATCTAGACCTGAAGGTGGGATGACCACATCGGGCTTACTCCACCTTTCCGTCCGTTACAAGAAAGTGAAAAACATTCATCAAACCCTAATCTAGACTTCAAAGAAAACATATGTACATCAGAAGAAAGAGTTTCAGATAAAAACATTAGACTTAGCTTGTGAATTCGGTTGAATTGACACAGTTTATGAACTTTCAAAGGATTGTGAAGTCCTTGACAGTTCCAAGTTAGGTAACTCATAATAGTTGCGAGCTCTGGTTCTTGCCAGCAGCTCGCTTGCATTTCCTTGTAGCTTCTGCATCAATCTCTTCTTCGAGAGAGATAGTTGCCAAGATGGTGTAGTTGTGTGTTTCTTGTTGTGTCTTTCAACCTCAGTGACTTTTTCCTTATCTTCCTCCTCATTTTTGGTTTGTTGGGGTGAAGCTGATGTTGATATGGCTTTCTTATTCCTTGTTGTAGGGACTTCATATTGTTGTTGGAAGTTCCTTGTCGACTCTAGTTGGAGATATAAGAGAGATAGGAATTTCCTAGCCTTTGGTTGAGGTGGTGGTGCTGCAAAATATGGAGTTGGGGGAAGGTTGAGGTGTTTTGGCGTGCTCTTACGTTGATGGGATCCTCTCCTTTTATATGTTTGTATCCTTGGTGTGGGTTATTTCTCTGGTGCCGGTTCTGGTGTGTCTACTTGATTATGTGTGACCTTGACGTGCGGCACGCCATTCACTTTTGTGATCACCGGACTGACAATTGTATGTGGAATGTCGAGGGAATTATCCAGTGTCTGAGCATATAGTGGGTTGAAAAAGTTATACAACTTGTTGGTCTGTGTAGCAGTGCTTGGTGATGATGCTTGATAGTGGGCATGATCCAAACTTTCTTTAAAATGTCTGTAATGTTGTTGCTGTGGTGGGCCTTGGCTCTTGCCTTTATCCAAGTTGCTTTGTCTGTATGCTGATGGGCTGATGGATCCGGGTACAGGTATTCCAAAGTAAATTGGTCCACCCATTAGAGGGTTGGGCGTATTATCTGCTCCTGAGCTCGACCCAGACCCTGACTCTAGTTCTGATCCGTCCCTCGACCCGAGACCAATTTTTTTGAAATCGGATCCGAAACTAAATATGCTTTAATCCGTTGCTTTTTGCAGGTTTGACAGAGGGTCATAATTCTTTCGTCTGTCAGTAGACGAATTTACACCCTTCCCCTGACCTGATTCTGGTGGGGTGTTGTCAGAAGTTTCTTTGGCAGAAAGCGGTGATTGAGGGAGTGGGGTCCAGCTAAAACCTTGTTGAATCATAGAGGGAGTTAACCGAGTCGGAATCGGTTTGGTTACTGTCTTTTTCTGTGGAGTGGTTGGTGTTGAGGTTGGTGGTTTTGGTGGTGGTGGTTGTTGTTGTTGCAGGGGCGCCGGTTGGTTGGTCATGGGAACTAGTTGTGGGGTGGTGGGTGGTGGGGTTGATTATGAGGTTGATGATGATTCTCCAGTGAGACAGTTTGATGATGAGGAGGTGAATGATGAGTATCTTGGTTTGGGTCTTGCTTCCCTCATTTTGCTATTGAGCCTGTAATAGGGAAAGAGTGGACGGTTGGGGTCTTGCAAAGCATGTTGCTCATTGATGAAGACATGGCATTCATCTGTAATGTGTCCAATGAGGCCACACCTATAACATAGAGTTGGGAGGTGTTCGTATGCAAATTGCACCCAATTTTTTTCCAGTATTATCAAGTAAAATTCCAGGCATGAAATGTTCAGTTAACATCATTTTTACCTTTGCTCTTACCGGTTTGTAGTCGAGGTCCACCTCTAGAACTTCTCCGGTGTCACTTAGTAGTTCTTTCATTGAAGTTTCATCCTCCAGGTATATTGGTAGGCCCAACATTTGTATCCAGAAGATTGCATTCATGAAACATGCAAGTGGGGTTTTAGATATTTACTCCAATCCCCTATCAGAACTACTTGGTTAGACATGATTCAAGTTTTGTTGACTATGATAGTTTCTTTGTCACTTACATGTTCCATTGTACACTGAATGATTTTATTAGCAGTGT
The DNA here is from genome assembly GCA_023531105.1 of Papaver atlanticum. NCBI lineage: Eukaryota > Viridiplantae > Streptophyta > Magnoliopsida > Ranunculales > Papaveraceae > Papaver > Papaver atlanticum. The sequence goes on from JAJJMB010002020.1 coordinate 1,586,263, forward strand.
TTGGCCAGGTCTCGAACTTTTTGATTTTAAGGATTGCCAATGTTTGGTTACTGCTTGTTTGAGGCCGGAGAAAGAGATATGACTTGCTAGTACCGTGACTGCCAAACATCTGTCATCGTGCTCTTGCATGAGTGCCTTCATTATTTCTGTGAGCTGAAATAGTGAAGTTTCCTTTTTTTTTGGTTTGTGATGTGGTTGTGAAAAAGTAGGGTATCTTCTGTGAATGATTGGGGATCTTTATCTTGGCTTTTTCTTTCTGCAGTTAAACCCTTTTTGTTTTGATTCTGTTGTGGGATCTCGTCTTCTTATTTTTGCTGAAAAGTGTGGGATTTTCCTTTATCTTTGCTTTTTGGAGGTTGAGATGAGTGAGTTGAGGAATAAGCAGAGGATGAAGACGAGAGGTTTAATGTTGTTTGTTTTGGGGTTGAGCAGGGTATGAGAAGGAAAGAGCTTTGGGCTGAGCAAGATTTCTCGGGACTTGATGGATTTTAGGTATATGTGATCGGTGTGCAAGCTGAGTAGATGCGCGTGGTGATGGTGATGATTGCGTTTATGCTGGTGAAGGAGGCCATGCATTGGTCCCTGAGGGAGGTGGGTGGAGGTTCATTAGCTGGGATGATAGAGGCTGTTATAGATTTGTTTAAAGGGGGAGATAGTGGAAAAGAAGGTTCTCTATTGGTGCTTGATAATCGATAGTTGATTGATAAAAAATAAGAAGAATCCAAAAGCTCAGAAATTCTAACCAGAGTATTTTTTCCTTGTGAATTTGGGTTTAAACTATTGTGTGATCGTGATGAAACAGATTGATAGTTCTTCTGCCCAAAAACCTAAGAACTTAGAAACACTTGGAGATATGCAGGGTTTGTGTTGTTCTTGACTTTAGTCAACGCAATGGCCATCTTGACCAGGAGAGAGAAAACTCTTTAGATTTTGAAAAAAATTGTATTCATTCAGCAAAAAAGAAATTTGGCCAATTTACTACTACCCTAAAAAAAACAAAAAACAAAAAAAACTCAATTGTGCGTTTGTTGGAATAACAGAATTACCTAAACAATGCTTTAAAAAGATTCATCATCTTCTTCAGCTGCAGTTACTCCATTAGATGACTCAACTTTCCATTGTCCTTTTAGGATCTTTGATGGTTGCCGAGACATGGTTAGGGGTAGAGGCTTCACTCGTGGTTCACTCATTAGCCATATTCATGATCGGCATTTTGCTTCAGCTGAGAGCAAGGGTGAATGCAGAGAACGTATTGGTAATAATGCAGACATTTATGATGCTTGGGAGGTTGGTTTAAGACAGCTGCAGATGTGGTTGTGTAGTGAATGCATGCACCGTCGTGCATGGAGTCGTCCCTGTCGCGAACACAATGATACTATTGCAGGTCCCCTTGATGGAAATAATGCTGAATTCTTGATTTACGACATTGTGAAACCTTGTTTAGGTTCCAAGGATGCTGGCATTGCAGTTGTTGAAGAAGAAGAGAATGGCTTGACCTTGGAATTGCTGGATGCAATTTTTAAGAAATAGTTCCCGACAACTGCCAGCATTCCTCCACCGTGTAGTCTCAGCTTCTCCCGAACCCTGAAAGCAACTTTAGACAAGATACTGGCTAAGCCCACGGATGTAACATCTTGGAATAAATTGTTGTTCTTTCCCATCTGCACTCTAACTTTGTACACCCCCAAGAATGGCAATGAAGGGAGGTCTGGTAATAGAAAGAGATTACAGGCTGCTAGTATAAATTAGGCTTTGATTCAGTGGAGGGAGACTAATGGCTGCCTTAACTTAGCCCAGAAATTGCTTGTTCCATATGGACAAGAGCGAAGACAGGCTAGTCACGGCGCAAAGAGGAAAAAAACCAATCTGCAAGCTTGTAAGAGAAAGCTAAGCTCAGGACACTACGCTGCTTCCATACGCGTTCTCTCTTCTAATGGTGTCGCCCCTTCCACACCTGATACCCTCCATGAACTGAGGCTTAAGCACCCTCGAGCTTCCCCCCATGCATACCTTCATAATCCATCAACGTGGCGGATATTTATGTGAATGCTAAGGCCGTCTTAGGCGCGATTAGGAGCTTCCCTAGAGGGACTTCTTGTGGCATGGACGGTCGGAGAGCTCAACACTTGACAGATGCTCTTAGTGGCGCAGCGGCCGCTGTTGCAGATGACCTCCTAGCGTCTATAACCGGCGTGGTTAACTTATGGTTGGCAGGCAAGTGCCCGGTTATTCTGGGAGAGTTTGTGGCTATTTCCCCATTAACTCCTTTGCTTAAGCCTTGTGGGGGATTGAGGCCAATTGCAGTTGGCACTGTTTGGAGGAGGATGTGCTCAAAATTGGCAGTGTCTTCGGTGGGTAAGGAAATGGCCTCCTACTTAGGTAATCATCAATTCGGAGTGGGCATCCCCTGTGGAGGAGAAGCCATTCTACACTCAGCGAATATGTTACTTGAGTTGAAAGGGGGACGGGGAAATTTGACAATTATGACCACTCTGATCAAGGAAGTACGGAGCAAATGCCCAAGTATTGCGAGGTGGGTAGAGTTTTGTTATGCTCAGCCCACAAGACTTTACTACAGCGAATTCACTCTATCTTCGGCCTTGGGGGTTCAGCAAGGTGACCCTTTAGGTCCCTTATTATTTGCACTTGCTTTACATACGCTTGTATGTATGATTTCTTCGCAATGCAAGCTTGACCTGCAAGCGTGGTATTTGGATGATGGCACATTGGTAGGGGATACGCGGGAATTGTGGAAGGCTTTAAGCATCATTCAGTCAGAAGGTGGCAGTAGAGGGCTTCATCTAAACATCAAGAAAACTGAGATTTTCTGGCATGTTGTTGACCCTAGGAGTTTAGCCGATAATGTGTTTCTGGCGGACATCGGTAGGCCATCTAGAGGGGTCAAACTGTTGGACGGGCCAGTTAGCTTGGATCTTCAATTCTGCAGCGATTTAATTCAAGCTAGAGTGGACAAAACAATCTATCTAATGGACACTGTGAAGAAACTAAAAGATCCTCAAAGCGAGCTTCTACTGTTACGCAGCTGCTCCGGGGTGTCCAGATTATATTTTGCTATGAGGACCGCCAACCTCCTGGCTTTGCTTTAAGCTAAATCCCTTTTTGATCATCGTTTGTTCCTATTTTTGAGACACATTGTCACGGGAGATGGCGCAGGCTTCATACCCCTCCAACAACGTATTTCCACCTTGCCGATGAAAGATGGCGGTCTCGGAGTTTACACTATAAAAGATACTAGCCACTATTGTTATATTGCATCCTGCTTTCAGACTAGGGGTTTACAAGAGACCATGCTTAATGTGTCCTCCACTGATGTGCCTAGCAAGTGTTTTTAGCAAGCTTTGAATAACTTCCTATAGGTATGTGGATTGTCTTCTTCGACCTTCAGCTCAATAATATTGCCTCCCATCCAATGCGTTCTCTGGCAGTGTTATATTTTGATGTTGTTAAGAAGAATATTCCGTCACACTTCTCTATGTCCAGTCGGGATTCTGTTTTATGGCAAAGTAACAGGGTGGCTCATGCTTTGTATTTTCTTAAGGAGATTCCCATTAGTGGTTTAAATCAAAGTCTAGGGCCTCGTCAATTTAGGTCCGTGTTAAGTTATAGATTGGGCATACCTCTTTTCAGGGAAGATAGTACATGCTCAAGTTGTAACAAAAAGATGGATATTTTCGGAGACCATGCTTTGCATTGCGCTAATGATGTCGGTCTCAAATTCCGCCACGACCTTGTGAGGGATATATTTTCTAACATTTGTTACAAGGCTGGTGTACTTGCGGGAAGGAGGTAATGCTTGGTTTTTTTTATCAGATAACGATACTTCCTTAAGACCTGCGGATATTCTTGTTCCATGTTGGGAGATAACGATACTTCCTTAAGACCTGCGGATATTCTTGTTCCATGTTGGGAGAACGGTCAGGATGTCTGTTTTGATGTTACTGGTGTTTCACCATTCACTGGCGAGGGAGTTCGTACTTTCATACCCGGTCAGGCCATATCTAGAGCTACTACGCGTAAGCGCAATAAATACCTAGACAAGTACTCCCTTCATGGGTATGGCTTTGGTGTTTTAGCTTTCTCGACTTTAGGAGAGCTGGGCGAAGAAACTATCATTTTCTTGAAGAGGTTGAAGAATCTATAATACAAAACAGAAGGGGTTTTTAAGCCTTGGACGGTCGGATAACATTTTAAGAGACAAACTTTGCATCCGACCATCCCGGTCTCATCCCAGCAAAAAACATCTGACGGTCATAAGAACTGTAACCTCTTTTCAACATAAATATACTTTGAGTGGGTTCCATTATAATTGGGATCATAAGTAAAAATTATATTAATTATAAAAAAAAAAAGGGAACATTATCTATATACCCCTACTAAGAGGCCCATTGAAATATACCCTTACCAACTTAAATTATACCCCTAAGCTTAATACATACCACTAAGCACTATTAAAAAAAAAAAAAAAAAAAAAAAGAGAAGACTACCTCTACTGCACACTACCACCGTTGTCCACCACCGCCAACAACCACCACCACTGTCAACTACCGCCTGCCATCCACCACCACCAACCACCGCCGACAGCCACCACCACCGACAACCACCAACAATAACAACACTGTCGACCACCACCAACCACCGCCACCACCGCCAACCACCACCACTTTCCTCATATCCACCACCACCACCACCATGGGGAGTCAACTTGCTGAAGTTGTCTCCAAATCTGAAGCAACTAGCTCAAGCTGTTTCGAAAGTGGAGACAACTAACTCAAGTTGTCTTTGAATCTGAGGCAACTAGCTCAAGTTGTCTTCAAATGTGGAGGCAACTAGCCCAAAGTTGTCTTCAAAAGCGAGAGCAACTAGCCCAAGTTGTCTCCAAATCTAGAAGCAACTTGTTCAAGTTGTATCCAAAAATGGAGGCAACTGGCACAAATTGTGTCCAAAAAGAAAAATTGTACACAAATGAATGAATATGGCGTGAGTTGAACACACATCTACTGATATATATTCAGTTGTGCTACCATTGCACCACAAATTCGTCAATACAAAACATATCAAAATCACACCTAAAAACAAAACCGAAAGTCAATATGAAAACAACAGATACAAGTTGTCTCCAAAAAAAAGGAAACAACTAGCTCAAGTTTCCTCCAATTCTGGAATCAACTGGCTCAAGTTGCCTCCAAATCTGGAATCAACTGGCTCAAGTTGCCCTCCAAATATGGAAGCAACTGCTCTAAAAATATGTGTGATGCTAAAAAAAGAAAGAACCACAGTTGGTGAGTTGATTCTCTTACCTCTGGCTGTCGTGCCAACAATCTAATAGTACAGGGGAACATTGATAAAATTTGTACCAACTAGATATCCAGTCTATGAGAGAAAAACCACCAACGCTACCTGCAATTTTAGTCTGGATGAGCTTTCGAATAGCACCCACTTTGTCTCGTTCTCAATTTCAGCACACACCCAACTTCAACAGCTAAATCTATCACACACTCTCAACCTTAAATTCCAAGCATTGTTTTTGTCGTATCAATCCTTGGAATCTCTATCTTCGCTATTGTAGATCTATATACAGCCACTATTTTCATTTCCTGACTCCATAAGCACAGCTCCATCTCAAAACCCATGCAATCATCACCTAGCTTTGCTGCTGCCAACTCTCACTCAAGACTAGGAGTTGCTACGCATTCACAGTTCATTGGATTCAGTTGTTCTACTTGCTGTAATTGTTGTAGTTGAACCTGGTCGATGTCCAACACCTTTTTCCGTCTTCTGTTGTTGCCTGAATTCTCAAGTAAACCTATTCTCAGTCCTATGAGAACCACATAGAACATTCCATTGCAGGTACCATTTTACACCACCACATGCAGTGATTTCCATCTACATTCTCGTTGTACAATTCAACGGCCACAGCATACTTTCTCATATACCATGGTTCAAAAATCCTATGAATCAAGACCATTTAGCACCAACTAAACAATCAATTCGAAGATCTTACTGATCGGAACCAGCTATACAAATTCAACCTCAGCCAACACCTTTCTCCATCTCCTGTCCGTGAATTATATCACCAGTTGATTGAAGCTACAATCCATCTCTGTTTGTTTAAACACCAGCCAAAATCCATAACTTCCATCTCCACTTGTATCGGAAGGTCCATCTTCTGTCCATCTAGCCACCGACAGCAACAGTTAGCACAAAATCTCCCAAACGAACTCAATCAACACAAGGACCCTAGTGGTGTTCCACTGCATTGTACCATCGGATTCAGCCAACAAAATACATTATATCTCTAAATTTCCATTGCATTCGCTCCATTAGTAACCCTTGCAACTGATTCAAACATACAGTCTATATATCTCTGGTATTCAACATACAGTCTATCTCTGGCATCACTACTGCTAAATCTGCTTCAGCTAAATCATCAAGCAACCACCGCAGTACAACAACATCACCACAATGAGTTCATATGCATTCCCTGTAAGCTCTAAACATCATCTAAATTAGTACTTCAGCTCAGTTTATCCTCCACCATCTGCTTCAATTGAGTTCAAAACCACTGAACCACCAACAATAACTTCATCTCAAAAGCCAACAACAACTAAATCCCATCTGTTGTCATCAACTCAACCCATTACAGATTGTATTTGCACTTATATCTCACTAGAACATACAACTCTAGGAATCGAAAAATCGAAATCACCAAATCGAAAAATCTGGGAACACGAACGAGATCAATTAATCAAATTCTGCTGCTCCTGCTGGTGATTTCAGAATTCATCGAAAAAGCGGTTGATGATTTCAATCAAATCATTCAATCACTCAAATCTCTCTCTCGAATCGCAATGGAAAAGAAAAAGAAAAAGAAACAAGCACCTTAATTCCAATTTCCACGGTTTAATTCAATTGTCTTCTCGGCATCAGTATTCAACCCTAGATATTCATAAATTCGAATTTCATTTCTAACAGCAACCGCAGCCATCTATTCGATGAGCTCAAACAACAACTCAAACCCTGGTTTCCATTTCCATCACAGATTCGTAATTTCTTTTCTTCATCGATTACGGCCACAATCTCAGATCCCCTTCATCAACAACGAGACTCAATCAGATCCATCTCCTAAATCTTCAACTAATATTCAAAAATTCAGTGATAAACAAGTTAAAATTAAGAAGAAGAACATTCAATTTCTGCATCTGATGAAGATTCGACGAAATCTCTCTGCTGTTGTTCTCTGAGATGAGAGAGATTTGATGAGATTGCCATGGTAGTGAGATTTGACAATTTCCAGCGAATAAATCTCTCTCTCACACGATTTCGATTCTCTCTGGTTTAAAGTTGCGACGGAGGTGGTGGCTGTGGAGGGGTGGTGGTAGCGGCAGAGGTGGTGGTGATTTCGAGAGAGGAGGAAAGAAAATCGAGAGCTTATTTTCTTCCGATCCGAAAAGAAAATGCTGATAAGTCTAATACATAAAGGGCATATATGGAAATACCTATAAAATTGGTTTCTTTAAAAAAAGGTGAGGGTATATATATCATGGATAAGGGTATATACATCATGGAAAATAGGGGTGTTTATAACACTGCCAAAAAAAAAAAATTAAGACCATAAGCATTGGTTATCTCATTATTTGATTTTTTTTACATTATACTCTACATCTACAAACAAATAAATAAAAACACCAAAAAAAATTCAAAATACGAATCACAAAATTTCAATTAAATTCACAAACTTAAATGGATAAGTTATTTATTTATCATCCATTATAACCAACTATAGAGAAATTCCATGATAACCAATTGTAATTTTTATTTAGTCATGCATCAAGAAGCAAATTTAGTAAAAAAAAATGATAAAAAGATACAAATCATTTATAAAAAACAAAATCATACAACATTCCTAGATAAGAAACAAATCAAAGCACAAAACTGTTTGGAAATTACCGTAGTAATATGAATCACAACCACCATTTTCATTACTATATATGAATCAACTCCTTTAATTGATAAACATGTGCAAAGAATCACAATTAACATAATGGATTTTGCATGTTTTCTCCTGAACCACGCATCACAAATCTGATATATAGCCCTCTCTAAAATTTTCAGTAGACATGAGATGGAAATCAAGAATGAGTTCAAAATTCATTCAATTGATCTGCATCACTTGAGATTTGAACGTTTGCATTAACTCATGCGAATTTTGGGTTGAAATATTGTCAGAATGTTTATTTATTTGAATACCTTCTACGTAGGACAAATGCCGACCTTCTTTCACTCTAATTTTTCATATTTAAAGTGGATGTATGGGTAATAGAATACACATGTACATACATCTGAATTAATCCTAAAAAGATTATTAAGAACCAATAACAAGTATGTGGGATTCGGCTTCACCATGTTTAAGATAAATTTTGCAACGAATGCCGTTACGACACGGGTTATCTCTAGTTGTATCACAAACCATGACGCTAATTATTAGATAGGCGGTACTCTTTTTTATAGAATATGTTTAGTGCCCATCTTGTGGTCAGCTTTTTATAGAATAATATCCAGCTTGTTGACAGGGTACCCACCAACTTATTGTAATTGACTGTTATAAAAAACTCAATTGTGCATTTGTTGGTACAACAGAAATACCTAAGCAATGCTTTAAAAAATCAAAGAAATTACTTAAGCAATGCTTTGAAAGAGATTAACCGCCAAAGTTTTCTTCTTCGAGTTCACATTGTTCTGTTGACTTTGCCTGAGGAATCATGGATAATGTGGAGCCCGGATGGCTACGTGTTTATCAACCGCCAAACTTTTGCACCCATGACTTGCCCTTCAAGCTGAAACCACGGTCTATAAATCAGATCACAAACCTCTAGCTCACAGAAACAGTCACACCACGTGTAATGTTGATCCATACTGAAATTAAGTACAGAAGAATTTCACAAATGACCGGCAAGTGTCTTTCCTTACAGGATATCTTCTAGTCTTCTACTAGTAAACGAGGACACTAAGACCGACAGTTGCCGTTTCTTACAGGCTATCATCCTTTCTTTCTCTACATTTCTTCTACTAAACAAAGACTCTCAAATACACAGTATCTCTAGGTCTGTTTATGTTCGTTCTTTCTCTCTTTGTTTATTAAAATTGTCAACAAAATTGGCAAATCAAAATTTCAAATTGAAGCAACAAAGTCAAGGTTCAAAGCACACTGTGAACAACAGGAAGAAGAAATTCTAACTATCTAATCAAGTAAAGGTACCAATACTCTTTTCTTTACTCCTTGTCTTTTTCTTCTTAATTTTGAAATCAAGGGTTTTGTTTTCTTCTTTTGATTTGAGAAAGATAAATTTGTTTTCATTATGTTTTAGGAATTTTAGTGTTTTGAACATCTGGGTTTCTGTTGTTTAGGTTAAATTTTGAGTCTTTTTCAGTTTCTCAATTTGACTTTTTTTGTTCAGGTTTGGGGAATTTTTGGGTTTGAAGATAATGTTGTTATTAGGTATGAATTCAAAGAGACAGAGACGCCCAAATGTTAGGTTAAATGAGATAGGAGATGTTTCAGCTGCTTTATCTTGTTTTACTTCTTCTCATACACCTAACCAGAATTTGGAGGAGGAGAACTACCCTGGGCAGACATTTTATGATCCAATTTATGGCTATTCGATTCCAAGTTCTGATTTCATGGAAATGGATCATGGTCCAGCTCAGAATGATACTCAGCAGAATAGAGAGAATTGGAATCCTAATTCATCGAAATCACCTTTCGATTTTACATGTTCAGATGAGGGATATATGAGTAAACCCAAGTTGGATTTTGGTGTTGTTACTAAGAGGGGTAGAGTAATGAAGCGCCGAGGTAGAAGTACCAGAGTGTACAGTGGACTTGCTGGTGGAGCTTGGAGTTCTAGGTTAAGTCCTGCTGCGAAAAACAACAGCTTTGATGGGTCGAAATTGGATGTTTACTTTGATGATGGTTATACCAACAGGTTTGATGATTCTTTTGATCGTCATACTTCAAAAACAGATAAAGAAGAAGCTTGGGAAGATTATTTAGTTGATCCTGCTGTTTCTGATTCGCGAGGTGGGGATGATTCTGATGAGACATTGTCAAGGGATGCATATGAAAACCCTGAAACCGTGGATGCTGAGGATGATTTATATACTGATCCTGAATCTGGTTGTGGTAATGGCAACAGCAATATTGGATTTCCTGTTAGAGCAATAAATAGTGTTAGTGACTGGCTGGAAGGTCTTGGGTTTAGTAAATATGTCGATATATTCGAAATGCATGAGGTCGACGAAGATGCCTTGCCGCTACTTACTTTGGAGGATCTCAAAGAGATGGGTGTTGATGCTGTTGGGTCTCGGCGCAAATTATATAATGCAATTCGACTTCTCAAGGAGGAAGGTTCTGATTGAGCCAAGGGCTGAACTGTTATAGATGGGTAAGATCTCTATATCTGCTTTTTTTGTGTAACATATACATATATAGCAAGTCAAAACAAATAATGAGACGTTGGTAGTCTTTTTAGCATTTCTTTGTTGTTCAGTTGTTGTCAAATGTCAATATAACAAACTCACGTGTTTTCATATGTCTTTGTAGTTCTTTTGATGTCAATATAAGAAAGTTACACGTTTTACTCTATATTTGTACTTCAGTTGTTATTATAATAAAGTTGCATACTCTGATATGTTATAAGTTTATGTTTTTTGTTTTGATGGAACATGTTTTTGATCTACTTCAGGATAAAATAGTATTGTCAACTGTATGATGTTAATTTCGAGCATTTGTAGTGCCAAATTAACAAGAAAAACCCGGTCCTTTTCAGTTTAATTTTCGAGGAATTAGGATTCTGAAGTCTAAATTCTGTAGGGGTAAGAAAGTTGTGTGATGATGTTCACCTACGATTTTAAGCCTTATCACTCCTAAAGCATATAACCATTTGAAATGACAATGCATATTAGGTACATTTCCTATTTCACATTCAAGGTCTCATCACATTCAAGATCTGATATGAAACCTGCCTAAGAAGGCTTGCGATTTCATTTATGATATACCCTTCCAGACAGACCCAAACCCGATAATGGCTATGGTTGATTTGCTAGTACTCTTTAAACTTTTGTTGGCTTCCCTTTTGAGAGTGTTTTCAATCTCTTGCTCTTTTGTTAAATGTATCATCTTAGTTAGATCCCTACTTGCAGATTTGCTTGATATGACTATGTTGTTTCGTTGTTCTGCACATACTAGAGTGAATAGGACTGAAATGGAATCGTCTTTTTTTTTTTTTTTTTTTTTTTTTTTGTAATTCTTAATCCCCCCACCCCCCCACCCCTCAATTTCAACTTTCTGCTGAAAACCAAATAATGAAAGACTTGTTTCCACTGATTCATTTTATGACCCCCACATCCATGGCGAAAAATCAGTAAACTTGTCTTTGCAGGTGTTTGCCCCACCATTTCATATATCCGTCACACTCTTGACTCCCTCCTTTTTGTTCATCTCATGTATTTTGGAACATAGGATTGTTGAAACAATAATGAAAAGTGTAGGAACTCTGCTCTGCAAAATAAACTTTAAAAGGCAGGATATAGCAGGCATCCCGCCTGCAATATTTGGAAGAATAACTGACCAAAGTTGAGTACTGAATGAGCAGTATAAATACCATCAGCTGTTTATATCTCAGGTTGGCAAAGCTCACACATACTAGTGGTTATTTCATTAATTTTTTTTGACAATCTCTGGTGGCAAGCTTTGATAGCATAGCTTGCCACAGAAGCTAATTTTGGGCACATTGCTGTATATATTCCCGTATAGATTTACTTGGGCATATTGCTGCTCATTTATAAAATGTTTCCATTTAGTAACTAAATTCTGACTGAGAAGATCTTTTTTTTTTTTTTTTTAACAATTCCAATCGCAGAATCAGTAGAGATGGACTGGGATTTGATAGTACTAAAATGAATGTTGTTTTCCATCTTTACTTCATGTATCTTTCCATCTTACATTTCTTAAAGTTATTGCTGAACACTTGCCAAAATCTACAAGCTATTCATATCAACCAACCAACCAAGCTCTTCATGTATGCTCAGTGTTTTAGTATTGTGTGTGTTAAACCCACAGTGGCAACAAGAAAGAAACCGCCCAAGTTTGTTTTTACTACAAAAGATTACCCAGGCATTATGAAAAGATTGTTTCAGAAGAATGTCTTCGAAGATATGTAAATTTCACCGAATAAATTCACTTTACTTCACTTCAACTAATAAAGCAGCTAAGACACCACTGAAAATGAAATTTGATTATGATGCGTAACCGATGCTTGAAAATTAAGCACAATTTTGAACCTATAATTAGACTTCTGCAGCTGTATCACGCAATTTCATGTCTTCATCTAGCTACAAAACAAGGCCTAACCATTTTCATTGGCATTTGTTGCAACGACTGGGAGAAAAAAGCGAAACAAAGTTTTGATACCTGAGTATGGTGAGTGATGGTTAATGGCTTATAATCATAAAGAACAAAAATGTCTCCGTCCCTTTCCTCTCCAGGGGCTGATACACTTTTTATCCACCATAAACTCTGTTGCCATTAGTAGTCCATGAGATGCTGTGACACCCACTACCCACTCATTAAACACCGACCTAAACTAATGGATTCTCAGTGCTCAAAACTCAACCCCCAAACACAAGCTTTCTCAACAGTTTCAAATTTCTGTGAGTTCTGAATTCTTTCTCCTGAGTCCTGATCATCAATCTTAAAAGCTTAAGCTAGCAATGTCGAGTTCTTCATCTTCCATTTCTGCACATATCTTGATCTTCCCATACCCTGCACAAGGCCACATGATTCCCATCTTAGATTTTGCACATCAGCTTTCTCTGCATAATCTAACCATCACCGTACTCGTAACACCAAAAAACCTCCCAATTCTCGAACCTTTACTCTCCAAAAACCCTTCTATCAACCCACTAGTTTTACAATTCCCAGGAAATCCAAAAATACCTCTGGGTATTGAAAACGCAAAAGACCTATCACCCGCTCTAATTCCAGATATGATGATAACTATGACCGAACTATATGATCCTTTACTCAAGTGGTTCAAATCTCAGCCTTCACCACCTGTTGCAATCATCTCAGATTTTTTTCTTAGGTTGGACACAGAATCTCGCTTGTGAGCTCAACATACCTCGTATTGTTTTCTCTACTACTTGTGCCATGGCGCTTTCAATTATTGATCTGTTGCAAACTGGCGTGCTCCACAGCACAAATGATGATCCAATTTCTATCCATCAAATTCCAAATTCCCCAACTTTCCCTCGGTGGCATATCCCTAGCTTAAGAAGTTCTTTTTCTGATAGAAATCAAGATTCTGTTACTAACAGAGAAAATTTGCTTGCAAATGTTCGTAGTTGGGGAGTTGTGTTCAACTCGTTTACTGAGTTGGAAGCGGTATATTTGGATTTCATGAAGAAGAGAACTGACGGGTTGGGTTATAAGCGAGTCTGGGCTGTGGGACCGCTTTTTCCTAATGTTGATCCCACCGCTAAGGAGAGAGGTGGGCAAAGTTCAGTCCAAATCCAAATCCAAAGTCTTTTCCAGTAGCAAGTACCGGGTCGACTGGAGAATATCTCCCAAAAATATAACATAGTTTTTACGCCGGCCTGTCAGAGCCTTGCACAACTTGCGCCAGGGCAAGCAAAATACTTGACGCTACCCGCGCCGTGATTGTTTATGGGCCAGGTTGTAAGTAATCACCGTTTCAAGGGATTACGAATTCTCGACCATTAATGCGGATATGCTTACACCCTGTCCCTGTTGCAGAAGCTACAGGGTATTTCCCCTTCACATCCTGCCTACTGCAGCGCTACAGGGGTTTTCCCCCCTTCACCATCTGCAGGGTTGTCTTTACGTGTTCGCTGATTTAGTAGCATAGAAATTGACGCGGAATATAGATAAAAAATGGTGGTTTGTTAGTCGTCGTACCTGAAACCCACCTCTTCCACGCGTATCGCCTCCCTCCATGCCTGTCTTTCCAGCGCCTGCTCTGCTGAGAGATTTCGATTGCCCATGTCCTTCTTTACGCACTCATCCCAAGTTAGCTTCGGTCGGCCTCTGCGCTGCATCCTTCCTTCCGCACGCCTAATGCAACCCACTCGCACTGGAGCATCATGCGGTCTTCGCTGGAGGTGCCCAAACCAGCGCAGCCGATGCTGGGCAAGCATCTCTTTGATTGGCGCTACCATAAGTTTCTTGCTTATGTACTCATTCCTGATACGGTCATGCCTCGTATGACCGCATGCCCACCTCAGCATCCGCATCTCGGTACTCTTGAGCTTCAAAGTGTCCCGATTGTTCGGCGCCCAACATTCCGCACCATATAGCATGGTAGGCCTGATCGCCGTTTTGTAAAACTTACCCTTAAGCTTTAGGGGGACTTTGCGGTCACAGAGGACGCCAGAAGCCAGACGCCATTTCCCCCAGCCAGATTGTGTTCGATGTCGGATATCCTCCTCGATTCCACCATCACTTTGGAGCCACGATCCCAGGTAGCGAAAGGATTCTTTCTTTGGTAAAGGTTGTCCATCCAGCAAAATGTCCCCTTCAATTGTTCCGGAGTCACTGAGATCGCACTTCAGATACTCGGTTTTGGTTCTACTAAGTTTGAAGCCCTTCGATTCCAGAGTTTGGCGCCATAATTCAAGTTTTTCCTGTACATCTTTATTTGATTCGCCGATAAGCGCCACATCATCTGCAAATAGCATGCACCAAGGGATCTCGCCTTGAATGTCTCTTGTAACTTGATCCAGCACTAGATCGAAAATAAATGGGCTTAAGGCTGATCCCTGGTGTAGCCCCGTCCTAATCGAGAAATCGCTTGATACTCCGCCGCTCGTCCGGACACCAGTAACTGCACCCTCGTACATGTCCTTGATTAAGTTTATGTACTTCCGTGATACCTTCTTCTGCTCGAGAGCCCACCATATTACCTCACGTGGTATTCTGTCGTATGCCTTCTCTAGGTCGATAAAGACCATGTGCAGGTCCCGCTTTTGTTCTCTGTATCTTTCCATAAGTTGTCTAACCAGGAAAATCGCCTCCGTGGTCGATCTTCCCGGCATAAAACCAAATTGGTTTGGTGAGACGCTGGTTTGCCTCCGTATCAAAGTTCAGTATCAACTCAAAAAATTCAGTGGACTTGCTGTCCGAAGAATTCAGTGGTATTTGTTTGTTTTGGCAGTCAAGCTGCACTCCCAAATAAGCAAATGGAAGCGCTAGCAGCTGGGTTGGAATGCAGCAAAGTTTGTTTTTTATGGTGTGTTAAAGAGCCCACAGTAGGACTTGCTGAAGGTGCATACAGTGCTCTTCCTGCAGGATTTGAAGAGCGCACAGCTGGTAGAGGAATGGTGATTAGAGGAGGATGGGCTCCGCAATTGTTAATTCTAAGACACCAATCTGTCGGATCGTTTATGACTCATTGCGGGTGGAACTCGACTCTGGAAGGACTCACCTCAGGTGGTGTACTGTTAGCTTGGCCAATGATGGCTGAACAATTCATTAATGCAAATCTCATTGTGGATCAATTGAAAGTTGCTATTAGAGTTTGTGAAGGGAATGAATTAATTCCTAACCCAATTCAGTTGGGTGCGCTTGTGGGTGAATCATTTAGAGAGAACTGGAGAGTTCGAGCTCAGAAGCTGGCCAAGGCTGCAAATGCAACGGTTCAACAAGGTGGCACGTCCTACCAGGACTTGCAAAGTCTGGTTAAAGATTTGCGTGGGCTTAAGAAATAATGCTGTAAAGAAAGTGTAGCGGCTTGGCTTTCTTCTACTAACGGACGGGGTAATAGCTACAACTTATAAGCACAATATATGACTAGTCTAATAAGCTTGTTAGCCTGATTCACTAGAGCTTACGAAAACTATGTAGTAGTCTAGTAAACCTCCTTGGTGCTTTTGTGTTTTTCATTTGGGTACTTTTTCAGAACATCCTGAATAGTAGTATTTTCTCCAAATAAATATATTTATATTAGAAAGTACAAGCTTGACAATGCTTTTCACTCTCCTTGGGATTACACAGCAAACAAAAGTAATCATTTGTTCTGGTATTGGTATTTCGTATATCTGGAATCTCAAACACTGCTGTACATGAATGATTATCCTACTACAAGGTGATATTATTCCTCCTATAAATCTCAATTATGAATAGATATCCCGAAACAGAAATTTGAACTTGGTTAACAAATATTGCACAAAATTCAGAACATTATGTCTTTATTTGCATGTCAAGAAGTTTGAAGGAGCTTCTCCTTTGACTTGGAAATAAGCTTAAATTTCTCCTCTGCCTCAACTTGCTGACGAATATCAGTTCTTGATGCTCTGTCAGGATGGAATCTCAGTAAGGCTTTTCTGTAAGCTGCATGTACCTGCAATGATCATGGAACATGAGTTAAAAAAATTGTATAAATGTGGGACTACTAAAATTGAGTGTGTTGTAGGTGCAACTTACCTCACGGGGCAGCGGGTTGGGGCCACCTTCTACATGGATGTCCAATCTACGAAGTAGTGTTGCCATATCAGTACACTGCATTTCCAGCTTATCGAGTTTATTCCTTACTTCAACGCGAATTCTCTCTTTTAAGTCGATACTTTCCTCAGCCTGTATAAGCAAATATCAAGGTGCATATGATGTTAATAAAGTCAATACATATATGTGTATTATGCCTGATAAAATTGCAATGGAAATGGAGAAAGGCAGTCCTATCTAAAGGTAAACTAAAACGAAATAGATAAATAGGAACAAACTCAACCTTTGTCATGATTTCTCGTAATTCTTCCACCCGCTTTTTCTGCCTTCTTTCCACATCTAATAACCGAAGTTTTTCCGCTCTTCTTCTCTTCCTGAGCTGTTTTGCCTCTTGTGACTGCCAAAAAAATAAGCTCAAAGTGTCAGATGTTAGTTCGCAATTTAATGACTTCGCGTATAGACTAAAACCTAACAACCCATGATGCCCAAAAGCCAGAGGGACTATCATCTGAAAGAAAAATAGAAGGAATAACCGAAGGAAACAAAAAAAAAAAAAAAAACAGCTATTGAGGTGCAAGGAAAAACCTGAATTTGTAACTGCTCCTTCCTGGATGCCCATTCCTCTGCCGTCGCACGCTTATGCTCATCCGTCTCCTTATATTTCTCTCTTCCATAAGGAATAGGTTTGTCTTTCCGCTCAGAACAAGTTGCACCATTGTTAACAACTGCTTTATCACTTGACAGTTTGTCTTTGCGCTCAGAACAAGTTGCACCATTGTTGACAACTACTTCATCACTTGACCGTTCAGTACGCCGTTTAGAAGGTTCTCGGAAAATTCCTTCATCTTCATCCCATATATATACACTGTCCTGGCTAAGCTCAGTTTTGTTCAACTGAGGGCCATTGTGAGAAGTATGTTCTTTAGAAGGAAACCTGGCATCCCTATAATTAAAGCATGTTTTCTTCCTTGGCTGGGCTTGAATATCGCAGGATTCTGCAGGAATTTTTTCCTCTTTTACCTGAAAACAATCTCTCCCAGGAGTAACCTTATTCATCGACCGGATCTTGCGCCACCAAGGAAGGTCGGCATTTTGGGCAGAATCATCAGTAGAATGGTTTTCATCCAAATCACAAAAAGGGTCTATGTGAATGTCATCACCAATCGGAGAACTACTGGAACTGGAACAAGTTGGCAGTTCTCTATGACGTGCAGCTGCAGCTTTTCCCTTGCAATATATTTCCGTGTCACTGCTCGAGTCAGTAGTACTAGCTCGGTCCTCCAATCCAGTCTGGCCTCTTCTAATGTCCCCATACATATTTTTCGTGAAAGCAGCTTTTTCCCACTGCTCGCGGATTTTTCCAATAGACCCTTCCATAACCTCACATTCGGAAGAGTCACTTTCAGATGATGAATCACTCTCAAAAATGGGATATGAGGTAGAATGGTTTCTGGAAAGGTTCTTCTTTCGATAGTAAGCTTCGTTCCAGTTGGTCTTCTTTTCATTGCAGTCATCATTACCAGAACTACCAGCACCAGCTTTATTATTATTTCTAGGGTTGAAATATCCATCATCACCGTCGTCGTCGTCGTCATCAATGCTTATGACACTCCTACGTTGTATTTTGCCACCAACTGTAGCAGTATGCACCTCATCAGTTTCTAGATCAATTATGACTACATTTTCGATTTTCACTTTCCCTTTATATTTGCATGGGATCCTCCCGAGCTGAGTTCTTGGTTGAGATTGACCACCAGACATTTCCGTTTACTGTAGAAACCCAATAAAGTCAAAACTTAATCAACAAGAGGAGTATTACTCGGAGATGGTGTCGGTTGAACCTTTACGACAAGGTTTGTGTTCCTTCACCTGAAGTTAGAAGGAAATAGTCAAAATAAAATACACAAACTAATGAATTCGATTCCATGCAACGTTATCAATGAAGTGAATCAGCATTTATTCAATTCCATAATTAACAACAAATATGTCGGCATTCATTCAATTAGGTTTCTAATAAGTAAAACCTACAAGATTTCAGAAAGCTTCCTTTAGATTGATATGTACTCTAATCAGATATCTTTATCGTACGCGTGCGCTTCAATGTGGTAAGTACACAACACGATAGAACTACAGCGTAAACTCGTACATGAACTCCAAACAACAACTAACAAAGTATACAGCTTAATGAATTCCCAGAGGAAACAACATCAAAGTGCAATAACCCAAATACTCAAAGATCTTGTCATAAACCAAAACCCTAAGTTTGTAACCATCAAGTAGAAAATTCAAAACACAGCTACAAGAAAAATAACTCAAGTAGAGGTTTGACATTCACCGGTTCATATTTCTGAGCCCAAATTTAATAAAAACTAATGAATTTCCTTACCCAATAACTGAAAGTTCTTTACTAATTGTATCTGGAAGTATCATATAATAACAGGGTTGAATTTTGCAAAAGCAAGCAGAGATCCTTAAATAGACGAAACTAATAAAATTTGGGAAACTTTCTAAATTTGTGTAAAGGGTTTGAAATTAGAATACGAATTCGACTAAAAAAAGGAAAGACGAGGAGAGGAAGAAGAAGAATTACTAACCTTTGGCGCCCCACTCCCGCTAATCACCATTCTTGGGGGAAGAAGAAGAATTACTAACCTTTGGCGCCCCACTCCCGCTAATCACCATTCTAGGGCAAAAACTCTTGATCTGCCTGCACACTACGACTTTATCATAAGTCAATCCAGTGCTCGTTAGCTATTTCACACCCAATCGAGAACTCTGTAGTCTACGCACCCCCATGCCATGAATGACCCAATAAATGACATCAGAGTTAAGACCGTTCACGTGGACCGTGTGCTTTTGAAGGGAACGTGCCCCGGGCCAGGGGTAACATTTTGCAAATGAGGTCCCATACTCCCGGGGTAAGGGTCAACTTTAGTGTCCTGTGTCACACGGTTAGTATGAGTTTTCGGGCAAACGGACCGGACCTTACACTAACTATATGGTGAAGATGTCGCGCCATATGTTTGGACATTGCTTTCGTGAGCGGCCCCATAAGAATTAGAAAGAAAATTTCTTTCAAAAGGAAAATGTTTGTACTTGTAATGTTCCTTAGTCGAATATGGTTTCATTCAACTATTTGTTCTTCCAGGAATCTAATGATTCAAAATTTGAAATCGTACTCCCTAACCAGACAACAAAACCCCTTGGGCTCCTAAAAGTTTCAATCAAAACGATGGTCACTATCACGTCGTGGCATTGCAGGATTATGCAAGTGCCAAAGAAGATGTAGATGGATTAGTGATAAACATGTATAAGCAAAGATAATGATATCAAAGATCGAATAATAACTGAAATGCTGATAATTTGATTCTGTACAAGGGATTTTAGCAGTCCAATTTGAATCCCATTTTACTGCATACAATGTTACCCAACGATCATTGGTTGTAAGTTACAACTTGAGTTTTCCCAAGGAGCGATAAATGTGTCCTGCGGTTTCTCCCTCTACTTCTATCACTATGGCATCTACGACAACATGGTATCCATTTCTTCTTTAGTGTGATGGAATATACACACTCGAAAATGAGACAACAACAACAACTAAGGGTACAATAAACAAATTCTTCCTCACTGTCGAACTATTCCAAAATTAACAAAAGACCTTGACTTGAAGAGACCACCAAAGAGAAACCTGGTAGGAGACTCTTGTGGAGGAGAATTGGAATACTCAGATCTGCCTTTCACTTGGAGAATCGTCTGACCAATTACTTGCCTAATGTAATCAATTATCTTAGCATCAACTGGATTTCCAGATGAATCTCGGACATAAAAAGTGTTGATGGCTTTGCCTGCTTTGGTCGCCACTTCTGCTCTCGTTACAGATAAGCTATTCTCTCGGAAGATCCGAGTGACATTAGATAATAACCCAACCCTATCAGTTGTGCACAGCTCTAGCTTCAATCCCTGTGACAGTGTTCACAATGTCCAAATCAAGTTAATATTATCTGACATACACTTAGCACCTTTTGCACAACAATAAACATTTTTACATACGGAGTATATGCTTTGGACTAAATCCTAATTCATTTTGTGTGAAAAATAAATAAAAATGAGACGATCCTTACATCAGATACTCTTCTCTCAATTGCTGCTTCTAAACACTGAATCAATCTTTGCCTTTCTGCTTCTGAGTTAACAGGAAACCCGTCCAAATGCCTGATGCAGTATTCCTTCAAAATAGAAAAGAAACAAACAGTAAGGGTAGATCTTCATTAACACCATGACAGATGCTAGCTGAACATATAACATACTGAAGAAACTTACCTGATAAGCTTCCGGCTGCTCAGCATGAACATTAGCATGAAAAACTACATATTTCATATCCGTCAAAGTACAAACTGTATCGAAAAGAAGCTTAGGCCTATCCTTGCACCGTATGGTAACCACAGAGTAGTCTTTATCGCACCAATTCACCACCGTAACACTAGGTCTCTTTTGCTCATCCTGTATATTATCATCTGCTCGTTCATAATCCCTATCAGCAAACATCATCTGGTGAAGTCTTCTATCAGTGTTGATTTCTACATTAGAAATCACAGTTTTGGCTTCCCGGATTTTATTATTTCCCCTGAGTACATTACATAGAAGTTGTTTGATCCCCAAGAGTCTATGCGGATCGGTTATGGCAGACCCGCTCGACTCATCAGTTATGCGCACAACAGCTGCAGCTCTTGTGTTGTGAGTCCAGACTTCAGCACTCACAACATTACATTTAAGGTCAGTAAGTACTGCACTAACTTCAGATAGTAGCCCTGGTCGGTCATTCCCCGTCAACTCAATTGCGGTGTGGTCAGCTACGGATTCAACCCCAACCGATCGATTACGCGTTGGTATAAAATCGGAATCTGCTCCAAGAGACTGCAAAGAAACACTCTGTATCAGATGGGCTATAATTACCTCGGAAATGTTTCACAGGATTACAAAACAAGCAAGCTAGCAAGTACCAACCTTACGAATATAATTGAGTATTCCTGCATCTTGAAGCTTGTTCCCATCTTGATCAGTTACATTAAAAACTGAGAACAAAAATAAAAGAATCAATTTCATCACTTACTTTATATCTTCGAAGCCATTAAAAGGACATAATTAAATGGATAAGAGAAAAAGAAAAAGAAGGTTTTAGTTGTTACCATCCATGAACCATCCTCCATCGGAAGAGATATAAGCTTTGGTTATAATAAGGTTAAGATCAGTAAGAACTTGAACAACATCCAGAAGTATTCCATGTTTGTTTGCACTATCCACCTACATAATAAACATCCCAAAATTACAAAATTCTCATCAGGAACAAACAAAACCCAGAGAAGATAAACCACTATAAAAATAATCATGAAATGAAGTTGCCTTTACCCGAATAACGGTCGCGTTCTTGCAAGCTTCATTATCCATTACAACACTGTAATTGAACCGAGAGAAATGTAAAAAAAAAAATCAAAAATCAAAAATGAGTTTAAGAAATTAATTAGATATACCTGGGTGGATTCATTCTCTTAATTAATTTCTCATATTCATCATCCATATCCCAAGAAGAACTCAAATCAGCATCTGAATTCAAAAAGCCATCGTCAATCCAAGTTTAGCCAAACAATACAAAACAGAGCAAAAATGAAAGAAATCAAAGAACCAATAAAAATGAAACAAAACAAAACAGAGTAAATTGCATACCCATTTTGTTTCTTTGAAGCACTAGATAGATATGTATATAGATAGAGAAGATCTTGTAAAATCTTCCGACACAATAATCCAAAACTTAGTAGTAGTACACAAAAACAGTTTCTTTCTTTCGTTCGTTCTTTCTTTCCTTCTTTCACTCTCTCAAAGTCTCTATTGTTATCTAAAATTAGCTCTTACTTTCTGTGAATCTTTTGGGTGATGTTATTGTTATCTAAAATTAGCTCTCACTTTCTGTGAATCTTTTGGGTGATGTTATTGTTATGCTTAAAAAGAGTATCCAAAAATCCCAAAACCCAACGAATCCTCTTTCCTGGATTTATCAGCTGCAGGACACCAGCGTATGTTAGTGGTAGTATTTAATGACTAGGAAACCTTTGTTTTTAACTAAAATGCGCCCCCATAAGGAGGATGTACGAAGCATAATGTGTACAACATATGTATGGTCTTATCACAGGACATTTTGAAAAGAGATAAAACACGTGTCAGTTTAACTAATTATTCCTACGCTCCCGGGTCAAAAGTATTCTTCTTTGCTTTGTGTGTAACGTACCTAACGGTTTTTAAGTCAGTAGAATTCCAGTTCCTCCTAGGCCGTTTTCTTCCAAAAAATTTAATGTTGGGAGATACTATTACAGTATCATTCTTGATAGGCATGGGTAGACACTACAATTCCTCGGTTGGAGGCAGTTTTCCAAACAACGAACGTTACTACAGGAGTTACTAAATTCTTTGGAAGCTATTAATCAAGTAAAAATAGCCCCTTTGGGATGGAACTTAGTTCCTCCCCTCGTTAAGCGTTTGTACCATTATCAAAGGAAAAAGAGAATGACCTAAATTTGTGGTACATTTGTACTAAACTTGGCAAAATTTTACTTCGCATTTTTATATGGGTGAGTGATCTACTCTAGTTGTGGGAAGAAGCCAAATAGTCAAATTTCAAGAACCAGTGCGCGAAAATTAGGAGCGTTGTTCTATCCAATCCAACAATGGATACAAAATTGCTGATTATTTTATAATTAGGTGAGTCTGTGCGTAAACCCAAATAAGGTCAAAAAAAAAAAAAAAAAAACGAAAGACTGTGATGCAAGTGGGAAGGTTTCCAAACGAGATGTGAGCAAACGTGTCAATGAGTCATATATCAGAAAAGCTTATTGAGCTTCATTTTTTCCTGAGATAAAAAAGATGGTGCTGTTGTTGTTGGCGGTGTTGGGTGCGTGAACACACCACCCGCATCAATGCGTGTCTTACGGCTCGTGCCGGTGCTCATGTGTCCCCCACCCCTACCACAATATGCACATGATATTCCCTGCATCACGCATATTTCTGCCTTCTGCCCTAGCCATACTTTTTGGCATAAACCTTTTCCTAAGCTTATCTCTGACTTTATTGTCTCGTTATAGTTGCTTATGTCTTTTCTGCTACGATGATGGCATCCATTTTTAACTTTGATTTTTCCGTTCCAACGGTTTTTTGTTCTGATGGTTGTTTGTGTTCTTCGTCCACAAGCGGCTCGTTTGGATACGTTCATATAAATAGCTAAAGGAAAAGAAGTTCACATTATTTCTTGGCGACATTAACACATAAATACATAGTGTTACTTAACTCAGATAATCTTAAGCTTAGCTAGGCGGCCAGAGTCCTTATCTCATAAATACCCGATATGGGCCTTTTTCGAAATTTAGATTTTTCTTTTTCTTTAAATGAGGAATCAATAGAAAAGAAATAAACAAAACTCCTTTTTAATTCGGCCGACCGACCTGAAAGCCTGAAGGAAATGAATCCCTTTTATGATCAATTTTTGTCAGATTAAAAGTAACGCAAATGTTCAATTTCATTAAAAAAAAAAAGAATCCCTTTTATGATAGCACAAATATTCAATATCATAAAAAATTTGATAGAAAAATTGCGTGGCTTTGTTTTCGTTATTTTTGTCATGGACGAAAATAGCCCTGCTGAATTGTGTTTCTTTCTCTTCTCTATTTTCTTTTCAATTTAGATAATCCCATAGTCACCAAACCACCCACAGATCCACCACCATCTTTTACCGATAGCTCCTCCACCACCAGCAGCGTCAGACCACAAACACCAGACAACTACCGTCACCGCCACATATATTAAAGAACACCACCGCCGCTCCACCACCTCCACTTCCATCAATAGCACCACCAGCAACACCTTCGCCACCAATAAAAGACCCCCTCGTCTATATTCGCCTCTCTATCACAACTTATTTTTTCATCAGCTCTGCCACCGTCACCGGCAGCAACACCACCAGCATAACCAGCGCCGCCACCACCACCTCAGCTACATAATCTCTATGTTTATCCACCAGTAGCACTACGCCACAATAACCACTACCAGCACCGTCGTTGCAGCCGCCGCCACTACCAACACAAACAAATATCTTCCGAAAATGTAATCAAAGATCATACCCTTATGTATTTACATAAATTATATGAGATGAATCGAAAAATAGTAACAGAATCAAAACAATATACAAAAATTAGTGGGTGGATCAAACTAAAATTATGTTCCAGTTCCACACTCAGAAGGGATTCAATCAAAAATTTAAAAATCAATATAAACCCCAAAAAGGGCCAAAAACATAGAGTAAATGAAATTTTGATGATCAAATCATAACCGAATGAAGCTTGAAATCTAATACAGACTCTAATTAAATCCTAATACAACTCCAATTATATTCCAGTTCCACCACCATTACCATTACCACTTTTGCGTGTTTTCACTTTGACAAAACCAGATCTCCTTTGATCTTCAAACCCTAATTCGATTCAAAACTCTGCAAACCCTAAATCAAAGACTAACATCATTGAAAACCACCAACATCATTCATTCCTTCACTGCCACCACCAAATTCACCACCCTAATCGGTCGTTACCAAAATCTCTACCCTAATCATAATCATAATCACAGTAACTCATCATCCGAAAAGTAGACCAGAAAAAATAAACGAGGAGGTGTTCGTGGTGGTGTTCGTGCCTTACAATAGCTTTCTTAGCTTTAAGTATTCGGAGCCTTAAGCCTTAACACTTACTGTCATACGCACAAGCACCACACATAGAATACAGCTGTCCGTGGTTAGAAAAAATGATATACTGACTCATCTTGAGCCGTGGACATGGCCATATTGGAAAGAAAGAAAAAAAATGGACATGGCCATATTGGAAAGAAAAAGAAAAAAAACAAAGAGAAATATACCATGAATTGGTGTAACTTTGACATATAAAAACGTTGGGCAAAAGATGTTCTTGCCAATTTCACATCGTTTGCCACGACTATTTTTTATTTTTTTTGAAATATGCCACGACTACTTGACCACAATCTATTTGGTCCGGTGTTAAGGTCTAATTCATGGACTACACCACCGTAATAGTTTTATTGCAGCGATTTTCCCTTCTTTTTTTTTCGGTCGGCCCTTCTCACCATGACAACGGTGTTCTATTTATTTTTAGAGTGTGCTCTTTATTTTCTCAGTTCCCATTTAAGCTTTTTTTACCACACTCTCTAGTTCAACCTATTGATTATTTATTTTTGAAGCATAGTTCAACCCATTGATGTCTTAAATTACTAAAATAAAATAGAAAACACCATTAACAATTCAACCCACAAGAAATCAAATAAGATTAGGTTTATGTTAGTATTTTGAAAATTCACATCAATTATTTCTAAGAATGATCACAAATAAAAAACTACTATTTGATTAAGAATTATATGCTTCAAAAATAACGATCGCATTATATCTAAATATGTACAGTCCCCATCATTCCAAAACTGTAAGTTATTAGTTTATATTGTCGTTTCCATTATTTTACATAAAGTAGAAAACATATGCTTTTGCAACAATTTTAATCGTGTCAATCGAAGCAAATTGAAAATATAGGTGGACTAGAACAGTAGGTTGGGCTAAGTATTGAAGTTCTAAAAACTCTTCAACAAACACAAAATAAAAATATTTTATAGAAATTTGGGGGTAGGTGGAGTACCCTCAATCACCCCTAGTTCCGTCACCATAAGTACATATGGACTATGGTGGAAGTATACTCAAGTCTGCGCAAAATAACTTTGTATTTCAATTGCGTGAATATAAGCGTATTTCTCATTGTTCATCTTTATTTTTCTCATAAGCAAAAAGAATTACAAGAAACTTAACACATGGACATGATACTGCCTATCAGCATGCATCCTGTCAGAATTTAGAGTGCAAAAATATTTCACTAGGAGGATATAATAGCTATTGGAATATGTTGGGGTCTCATTAGTTTTGTTGATTAATGCAAAGGATGTCTGATTAACTTGCTTAGTGACATAGAAGAAAATAAAAGTTTTATTGTTCAAAAGATTGTTGGTTCGGTAGTCTTCCCAGTAAGTCATAGCCTTCCTCCCTAACTGATTCTTTCCTCCATTTAGATCTTTGGCGATATTGCTGAAGTTGGACTCCATGATAGTGCTTTGTTTTCCTAGAGATATGTTCCACACAATAGCCTTCACAATTCCCAGAAACTCCACCTCATCCTTGGTTCGAACTATTGCTATTTTGGTCTTTACCTCCCTGCAAAACCCCCCGCAATCTCTTAAAATAATAGCAACAACTCCTACCTGATTATCCAGACTCAATTTCACTGCTGCATTAAGCTTTATGATGTCCAAAGAAGGGAACTGTCGTCGAATGTCGGGTAGAACTGACTACTCAGTTTGCTTAATAGTATTGTACATTTTATATTGTTCTATCTAATATATACCGCCTAGACATGGTATAAGTGTTTCTAGGGTTAGGTTGATTTCCTATAAAAAATCTTCTCAAATTTGGCTTTCCAGATGTACTAAAGGATCGATGCACAAAGCGCATTCCATACAACAATATCAGTAAGTCATCCTACCGGATTTTTCTGCCAATCAAGGATCTAGCTTTTCATGGAGTCAGGTAAAGCAACAAGAGAGAAGGGTTAGCAGTGGTTGTGAACCACACACTTCTAGGAAATGGACAATGGAAGAAAAAAAGTGCTCCATTTTCTCTCTTTGTTGGATGCAGAAAGTGCATGTGTTGTTGATATCAATAAACCTAGATAAATAAGAAGCAAAAGGTAACATATTGTGGATGCACTTATAAATAAACAGCTGAACTCCAGGGGAAGTTCTCATTTCCAAAAAAAAATCCAAAGGGTATTGATGTTGTAAGACGACGACTTGATAAGGGAGTACAAAGACTTGGTGCTCAATCACAAGTCTTATTTGAGTACCATTTAAGAGAATATTTTTATCCGGGTCTGATCCTAATCCTAAAAATAGCACTTACAATATCATGAGAGAAAGAAGCGTTGATAAAGGCTATATTCCACGTGTTAGGTGAATTATCAATAAGTTCACTAACAAGAGTCGGGGAAGACGAAAGAAAAATATGGGTAGTAGGGTATTCGGGAATCCACTCGTCTTCCCAAATGTTAATTGTCAGACAAAGACCCACTTCCCAAAAGCAATAAGGTCAAATAATGGCTATACCTTTCTGAATGCATGTTCGAATCCATGTTTCAAGTTTAGTTATCTTGGGATCTAAAGGGTGTCTATAGTTCATAAAGTACTTGTATATAAGGGTTTCAGTCATAGCAATAGAGTCTCCCTAGTCGGGATAAATTGTTTGCCTCAATATCCTTGACCCCAACCCCCTATACTTATTGATTTACTAAGAGATAACCAAGCCTTGATGAAGAAGCCTTCTTTGTCATCTATCTTAATTCAACAATAACAACGAGGGTACCAACAAATAAATATTTACCATATACTAGAACTTATATATAAGAATATCCTAGGGACCACAAGAAAATATTCTTATATGGAGGTCTACCTTGAAAAGATCAATAAAAAATTGGCATACGTGTATCTAGGAAAAATACATAATTACGCACAACAAACATCAAATTGTACCTATGCAATACAAAGACTAGTTAAATTTTCTTTAGTGTCAGATGTATGAATATATGAAGTTTTCTATGTAGCACAATGCACACAAAATCAACCACGATATGGAAATTTAACAAACAAAATTATATGATCAAAGATATTTGAACGAGTCGTGCACAATAAACATCGTACCCGCTAAAAAGTAAAAGGATTTTGCAAAATGGTCAAAAGAATCTTTGTGTTATATTATTGATATAATAATGTCAATTATTCTTATAAGCAGGTAAGTTCCTTAAGATGTGGCCGGAAAAAAATATGACTTGTTCCAATATGGTGTTTATTCTTAAATATAACTGGCTCAAGTCGGGACCAGAAATTTTTATTCTTATATGGAGGTTATTCTTATATGGAGTATTCTTACATAGAGGTTCTACTATATTATAGCTTTTCCTTCTCGAGTATAATGAAAAGAAACTCGTAAGTACGTTCGCATGTATACGTTTTCATCTCAACGGTATATAGACCCTAAGCGATTTTTTTTCCTTTTTATTTACCTCTATGCGAAATGTTAACAATTGCATTCTATACGTGCACTATCTAACAAAATTATTGAAACATATGTACTGTAACCACACATGAAGCCTCACGTATGTGCACCGCCAATACTATATAACATGCAGGTTGATTAGGTCAGCAAACAAAATTCTTATCGAAAAATTCATCAGGGAAATATACACATATTTTCGAGATATTTGCCTAAAGGTCCGTGTGGGTCGTTGTTGGTTATCATCTTCTTTATTAATCTTTCTAGAAAGGGATACCATGTAGATCTAAAATAAAACCAAAGTATTACTTCGTTATATTTAGACAAGTCGAGAACATATGCGTTGAACGACAATTGCATAAATATATGCATGCCTTCTTAACTTATTCACAACAGTTATATCTATTTTATATTTGATATATCGTTATTAATGTCAAGGTCAGATTGCTCTCACGTGGGCGTCATGCGTCGACAAAAGAAAGGGGCATTTGTC
The DNA here is from genome assembly GCA_023531105.1 of Papaver atlanticum. Taxonomy (NCBI): domain Eukaryota; kingdom Viridiplantae; phylum Streptophyta; class Magnoliopsida; order Ranunculales; family Papaveraceae; genus Papaver; species Papaver atlanticum. The sequence continues at coordinate 1,615,483 of JAJJMB010002020.1, forward strand.
AAACAAATCGTTATTTTACAACAGATTCAGGAGCGAGTATAAGCGCTACTGTTTTGATAGTGTAAATGGAGAGTACATGTGTTGATTAAAATATGGCCGAAAAATATGTGTGTTAATGGGCATGTTTGATTTTGGATTGTTGCCATTAAAAGGAATAGAGATGTCAGAGAGAAAACTATGATTCAAAATTTATTTTATTTTCCATATTTTGACTACTATAAACCAGTAGTTATCCTTTTAAGTTGCATGTAATATAATGTGGAGTAGATTCTCTGACATAATTTTCTGTAATTAAATATAAGTGTACGAACGGTAAAGATCAAGATGAAATTTTAGAAAGCAAGAAAATCTGCATTCATCATTTATTCTCTTAAATCTAATAGTGGAAAAAATAGGTTACAAATTAAAATTAGAAAGTTTAAGTCAAAGTATTTGTTCCTTTAATGTAATAGCTAATTCGAATTATCGTATTTTCCAGTTTGATATCCGAATGATGTCTATCTTACTTATCTATTTTACATCACGATAAATATGTATTTTTGCGGATATCAGTTTGGATATTATTCTACATAATTAGGAAGCTTTAATTCTATAACTGTTGTGTTTTTAATATACTTTGTTTCTCTTTTGTTGTATATATTTGTTTAGAGACTCTATTCTTCTGAGCTACAGTTAATTGTATTGATGTTCGATATAGTGCTAGCACTTTTCTGGTGTGAATTGTTTTTCTAATATATTGTTCTTTCTGAGTCAAATAAAAGAAATAAAAATAGACACTTACGAGAATTGATATGATGAAGGATGTTATTCTGATGGGTTTTGTTAACTTGTGTGTACATGCACAAAATAACAATTAATCATAGCCATCGGAAATCATAAACATAATTAAAAAAAAATTATGAAAGATATTTTTTTTTTTTTTTTTTTTTTTGCATTACAGCTTACAAATTTTATATTTACAGAAAGATAAATTAAAAAATTCATATTAATTTGCATTCTCCTGTCATCTCTCTTATTTTTCTAATGTTATTTGTTACATATATGCAAATTGATCAACCTTCCTAGTTTGGGGCCAAGGACATTTATTGGGCGGTGCGGCTACGATGTGGTCGGGTTACATACTCAAAGTATGTGGCCACTTTTCTTTTTTTGACATGTAACATAAAGTGAAAAATAAAGTTCAAAACAGTTTTATTACACAATTATTTAACTATTTTTTTTGTTAATTTCGTATTTTTTCTCAAAAAGTGAACTTTTTTGCGGGGATTTGGAGGGGGCAGGTTTTTAGTTTATATACGTGTCAAAAAAGAAAAGGGGCCACATACTCAGAGTATGTGGCCCGACCACATCGTAGCCGGGGCGTTTATCGGAGGCCTATATATTTCTTCTCCCACCTAAGGTAAGGGGATAAGGGGTGTCTAAACTAGGTAAAGTACTAAATTACCCTCACTATTAAAATTCAATTCTAAGCCTTATCCTTCTAAATTTGAAACTCTTTCAAAATCAAAACCTATTTAAATCATTTCCCTCACAAATTAAAACTAAAATCTAACTTCATCAATCGATTCTAACTATACACCGATCGATTTAAATGAGATTTATCCCTTCATGATTGAAAATTAAAAACAATCTTGGGTTTCTGTGTTGAACCATATCCGGTCAACGTTCATGTCCATATTGACCGATTCCTATGATAATCGGTCGATATTCATGAATACGTCAACCGATTGTCCTGAATGTGTTTTCTGGTCGAAGAAAATTTAACTAGAATCGGTAAAAGTTAATGCCCACATAAACCGATTATGGTATGGAAGAGATACCCAGTTTTTTGTATGTTTTTTTTTGTTAGAATCGGATTATGTGAATGTTCACATAAATCGATTATATAGCCTTTAAAGGGGAAAAATGTGCAACTTTTTAGTATAATTTTAACTTAGAATCGGTTTTTTATAAACACTAGTATGAACCGATTCTTTCAGTGCAGTGTCGAGAATTGGTCTATGTGTCTGTATCGTGACTTCCGTTTCTAACAATCGGTTTATGTTGTAAGTAATATGAACCGATACTGGGTAACCCATTTTTTTTAGTCAATACTCGATCATAGAAATGAGTTTGAAATCATGCTCATTCTAAAGCCGAATTATGTACACTTAATTTCAGTTCGAGTATAAATTTTATACTCAGAAATGAAAACAATTTTATACTCGAATAGAAAATGCGTATGATTTTATACCCAATTTGAAAATGCGTATGATTTTATACTCGAACTGAAAATGAGTATGAATTCTCAAATAAAATATGATTTCATACTCGATCTGCAACTGAGTTGTGAAATCATACTCATTCTTAACTCGATTATAGATTTGAATTATGTGAAACAATTGGTTTATATGTGACTAGGAAAAACCGATTACTAGAATCGGGTTTTAGTTATGCATACGTGAACCGATTCCGGATATTTTTCGTGAATTTCAAAACACTAACCCAGAATCGGTTTATGAGTTTTTTTGATCGATCTGCAGCGGGGATTGAACTCACAACCTATAGGTTGGGAGTCCAACCCCTGGCCAATTGGGTTAATGCCAGTTGGTTGAGAATCGGTTTATGAGTGCATGAACATAAACTGTTTCTGGTTTGTGTTTCGAAAAAATAAATAATCAAAAAATCTTACTTGTTTGATGCTCTGGAGTTCGATTTATATTAATTAGTTTCACATTTAACAAAATTAATTAACACCTAAAATTGATACTAATTATCACGGATAAAATGCATAAAAAGACAATAATTGAATAAGGGGTTAAGTAAAATTAATTTCTAATGACCTTTTTTTGTCAGTCAGTAATAAATGTCTTGGCCCCGATCTAGGAAAGTTAATTAACGAAGGAGCATGGGAAGGACGATATGTAATTGAAAAAATCCATATCGGTATATCATTTCCACTAAACTGTACAGTATGAGGGAGTACTGATGGTGCAGTGTATCCGACACGAACAAACCATGTGTGATGTGTCTAACAAGTAACAACTAGCTTAATTAGGTCAAAAACGTAGATATAAGTAGTCTTGACCATCACGTGCATAACATGCCAGGTCACTTCAAAGTGTCGTATACATAGTACATCACATGTTCCGATTCCCTTGTCCCACTCCCATGCTTCAGTTATAAAGATAGAAACTCTCAGAGAGATTAACTAACTAATAATAGAAAAAACTAACTACCTACTGTAATAAAAATAAAAATAATTTGTTTCCTATTTACTTTCTTTGGACACCAACTTATTTATGATGACCATTTTGACCACTTTCCACACCCAAACTCGGACTACCCAGAATCTGATTTGCCATATGTGTGCTCGATGGCGGTGTTCGAGACTTTTTCATCTTGTTTCCTTTCCCCCCAAAACTTCTTTACAGAGACTTGCCATGAAGCAACAAAACTAAAAAAAAAGAAAAGAAAAAATCTTCTCACCTTGATGCAAATAAAATTTAAACTTAAATTTCTAAATACAATCATCAAGTTTAACCAAAATGATTGATTATTTGGACTGTTATTTAACAACGAGAAGAGGGGGCTAAGGATTCTCGGGCGACCCCCAAAGTCTTAAAAATTGTTTAATTTTTTTTTTTCTTCCAAGTATTCTACGGAAAAAGCAACATTAATTATCTCTCTAGAAGTTCAACGTATCCTATTATCTACTCATTTTATTCTCTCAACCCTACTTTCATCACCACACTTACTAAACGAATACCGACGATTCGCAGTATTAAGTATCAACCTCATGCCAGAGAAAAATAATATTGTATACCATATAGATAATCAAAACATAGGTCAACTTTTATAATTGATTATTATCCTTATACGGACAGTAACTTCTTGAACAAGCTTTATGAATGTTTTCCGCTTCCAGCTTTCATCTTGCACCTTCTAGTTTTCAGAGTAACTGTCAGATTAGACTTTAGAAAAAGAATTCAAAGAAATTCTATTATAATCGATATTGAAAAATGACAAGTCCTTTTCAAAATCACTGTCATTCATCGGAAGGTTAGATATAAAGAGCAATAATCGATTTGTGAAATATCCTGATTTGCCAGTGGTTGCCTAAATAAAATATAAAGAATGATATACCTTAAACTAATACCGAGATATTTAGTACACTTGGTTTCATAGTTGAAAAGAACTAGGGGTAATTTGCGTTACCTCACCTGGAGAAGATTATAATTTGAGTTACTTCCCCTACATAAATAATATTAGCAAAACCTCCCCTCGTTAGGAATTCCGTCCATTCAAGGTTAGCTGCCTCAACAAAGTGTACGCGTGGCTAAATTATGCACGTGCAGTGCACCTGTGTCTCATCAATATAAATAATCATTTATTAACACCCTAAAATACCCTTTGCATAAACAAAACAGGACCACCATTGGTATACCTTCTTCTCTTCAGGTACCGACTCCATTTTGTTCATTGTAAGTATAATTGAAGTAATCCGATAAACCAAACTAACTCCTCTTTAATTCTCCATCATGCACTCATTTTGTCTTCTCCAGCACACAGCAAACCAGACATCATTGTTCATCGCCTTTAAAATCCCTAAATCTCATCCAGCTAGCCCTGATTTCAAAATTGATAAGAAATTATTGCTGATTTTTGAAATTAAAGTCGTGGGTTTAGGTAATTTTTGTTTTAGATGACGGGTTTGGGAAGAATCAGACGAAGGGTTTGATTAATTTGTAGTTCTAAATTTTATGAAACCTGAAACCCTAACTTCAAAGATTCATTCAGGGAACAAAATAGGAAGATCCGTTTTGGACTGATGGTGATGCTGAACTCGGTGACCAAAACCGAGAATGATGAGATTTTATCTCCTTCAAATATGAAAGAGGAGAAGAGCTTGAATACGAGCAGCGATGATCCCTGCTGCAGTTGATTGATCATCACGACGACGGTGATTCGAGCTGCTACTGTTGGCGAGAATGATGCGTGGGAATTGAAGAGAACAATGATTAATGGTTGCTTCCGGTTTTGGTGATGGAGCATAGCTGTTGATGATGCTCTGTTCTCAAACTCGGATAGAGTAATGAAGCTGTGATGGTGGTTCTCGGTAATTCAGGTATGGCTGGAACAGGAGAAGAAGCTTGGTCACTGGTGAGACCCGTCTAGCTTCTGCTTTCACGTGCAGTAATGGAAAGTGAGATTATTAATCTGGTTTAAGAGAATTAAGGTATGGAATTTATGTTTGGATTTTGATTTCTTCCTCCTATTAGTCAATCAACCAATTTCAATGTTGTTGTGGTTGCGAATTTGATCGAGTCATAAAGCTAAAATTGGGTCATCAAATAGTTGCGGATTTGATCGATGAACTTCTCCTGCTCTTGGTGATTGATTGATGAGGCTGCTGCAGGTGAAATTAAGAACATATCTCGTGTTGAAGATGAGGGTATTTTGGGTACCTAAGTAGCACGTGTCTGGTTTCGTCCACCTGTATATAGCTGGTGACTCAGCTAACTTTTAATGGACGGAATTCCTAACGAGGGGAGGTTTTGCTAATACTATTTCTGTAGGGGAGGTAACTCAAATTATGATCTTCGTCAGGGGAGGTAACGCAAATTACCCCAAAGAACTATATACAGTTCGGTGTGGGGTTGCAGTTCATGGATGGGTGATTTCTCGGGAAGTTGTCGCTAAATGTAGAGCTTTAATGTTTCTGGATAAACCGTGAAATAAAAACAAACCGATCTGAACCATTTACAATTTTGGTATGAATATAAATCGATATTATTAGTTCGTTTTTGGTTTAATGTAAAAGCAAACTGAATAACCGATGATAAATCCATACATATAATTCATAAAATTTAACCTGCACCGTCCAATCAAACACATTTTCTTTACTTCTTCAGATAATTGTGGGGTATGAGTTTGTGTAACAGCCGTTACACCAGTTATACTACTTTGAAACCACCACTTTCTTAGTATCAGTAACACAACATCTCCTGTCTCCCTTTTTCTTTCTTTTTTCCTTTTTCTTCTTCTTAGTTTTAGCTCTAGCCTTAAAATTTACTTCACCACCACATTTTCAGACTAAATGGAAGCATCTCAATCAATACAAAAAGTTCGTGTTTGTCAACTGTTTTCAAGCATCTGGGGTTTGAGGTTGAGTTGGTGATCAATTCTGATTGTGAGTTAATGAAATGATTAGCTAATAAGTTTCTAGGGTTAGATTGCGAATTGGTTGTGATTGCGAATCAATGGTGTTTGGATTTGATTCTGATTGTGATATAGTTTTGATCATATTCAAGTTTAAAGCATCAAAGTATTTGTATTTATATAATAATTGGGTTCTTGTTTGTTGCTATGCAGCTCAATTCGACTCTGTATGATCCATCTTTGATACATAATCTACTTTTTATAGCACAACTCACTGGAGAGTCAAAGAACTTGATTTTTTTTATTTTTATTTTTGTGTGTGGAATTTTTTTAGTTTTATTATACAAGACCGAGAAACATGCAGCTGCTCTAACGGCTGAGTAAAGGTGAACTCTACCCGATCACGCCACTTCTCAGTTTCTCCAAGCCAAGACATTCTACTAGCTTCTCTTTTTGAACTACTAGTGATATACGACATATGCGCTTTGGTCACCCTAGCTCTAAAGTTGTACGAATCGATATTTTGCTTCCAAATAATGATAAACTAACTACTATTGTGTTCTACTTAAGTTGCCTTCATGGTAAACTCCATAAATTTCTCTTTTCTCCTTCTTAACATCGTGCCACCCATATGTTAGATCGTGTTCATTCCTTCTCCCATAACATCTAGTAGTGGTTTTCGATATTTTCTAATCCTAGTAGATGACTACACTCGTTTTTCTTGGATCTTCTTCCTTCATAGTAATGATAAAACCTTCAAATGTTTCCAAAACTTCCGAAAACAAGTTCAAAAGTGTTTCTCTACCATAATTAAAATCTTTCAGGGTGAGGTGCATGGTGGTGAATTTATGTCCAGTAAACTGCTAAATCTTTTTACTTCAAATGGCATCACCCCCACAAAGACCATGTCCTCATACATTTCAACAAAATAGAATAAATGAGAGAAAAACTTGACATATGGTAGAAACTGATCCGACTCCTCTACATTACAGTGGGTTACTGCACAGTTATTGGCCAGAATTCTTTGCTACGTATGTTCTCTTAATCAATAGACTACCATCTCCGAAACTCTAAAACTTATCTCCATATGAAAGGCACATAATAGAGTCCTTGATTACAATCATTTAAGAGTTTCAGTTGTCAATGTTACCCACTGCTTGTTACATATAACAAATATAAGCTAAACCGTGAATCTTTATAGACTATGGTAACATTTACAAAGACTGCAAGTGTTTAAATCCAGAAAAAAAAAGGTTTATATCTCCTATCATTTGATTAAAATCCATTTCCCTTTCGCACTATTCTAAAGAAGAAGACACCTCCATTGTTTCTCAAACACTCTTCCAAACTATTTATCACCACCACCACATCCTAACTTATCCTCTTTACTTAATCTTATCTAGTCAACTCCTTCCATTTATGACCAAGTACAGTATGTCATCACTAGGATGTCCACATATTAGCCAAACCTCTCAATAAAATATAATAACCCATTCGTCTCAGTCTTCACCCAATATATCCCTCTAGTCTCTTGATGTTTCTGCAGAAAATAATATGTTGGAATCATATGAGTTTTTTTTATAAAACTCAAGAAGTCCATTTGTTGTACCATCTTTTATTATGTGTTCTCACCATACATTGACATGTAAACGAGAAGGAACTCATAAGCTAAACGTTCTGCCATCACTGTCTACAACAAAGCACCCTATTACTGAATGATATGCAGGTGTTTCTTTTGAAAATCTCACCGAACCTACATATTATCATATTGCTTCTAAGGGTTCTAGATGGAACACCGCAATGCATGATGAATATACAACTCTTATGCGAAATTTAATTTGGTCACTTCTACCTCGACATAAGGGTATGAATTTGGTCGGATGTAAGTGGGTATACAAAATTAATTAAGTGTAAATCTGATGGAACAATTGACAGACTCAAAGCTCGCCTTGTGGAAATATGCATCAATCAACAGTATATAATCGACTATGATGATACTTTCAATCCCGTTGTCAAACCGGTCACTATTCGTTTAGCTTTTAGTCATGTTGTTGCTTCTTCATGGCCTATTCATCAACTAGATGTGAAAAATACGCTTCTACATGGTGCATCCGCCAGGTTTTGTCTACAAACAACATCCAAACCATGTTTGTCAACTTCAAAAGGCATTATACGGACTGAAACATGCTTCTCGTGCATGGTTCCATCGTTTCACAAGTTATTTACCAGAACTTGGCTTTAGTCGGTCAAAATATGATCATTAGATGTTTGTTTGATGTTTCACTTCTAGTGTGGTTGTCTTTTTTACTCTATGTTGATGATATAATTTTAACCGTTCATACTAGCGTGGTATTCAATTACTTGCACAGTGAATTTGTAGTGAAAGACTTGGGAGAATTGTACTATTTGGGGGGGAGGTTAATCGTACTACATCAGGTCTACATCTGACTCAAACTAAGTACACATTATTTATTTTTCAAAAGTATGATATCTTGATATCTAAATCAGTACATACACCAGCTTCATTTGGCAAGTGGATGTCTGGAGTTTATGGTAAATTACTCAGTGACTTTACGAAATATAGACTGGGGCGGTATACCTGACGATAATACTTTTACATCTGGTAGTTATATTTTTATGGTACAAATCTCATTTATTGGTTGAGCAAAAAAAACAAAACCAAACCCTATGCTATCGAGATCCTCTACCGAACTGGAGAATTTTGCATCGACAATTGCATGGATATAATATCTCTTAACTGATCTTGAGGTGTACTTGAAACAACCTCCACTAATTTTCTGTGATAAAATTAGTACAATATATATGGATGCAAATCACATCCAACACTCTATTAGTAAACGCATTCAGATAGATTATCACTTTGTATGACACGGTTCACTTCAAGTTTGATATATTCCAAGCGAACTCAAATGAATGATATTTTGAGAAAGGGTATATGTTGCATAATTGATTTGACATGCTTTTACCCAATCTTTCACTCAAAGATCAATCTCGTTTATCTTGAGGGGGAATGTTAAGTTAACTTTGTTATAAGTAGGTTTTAGAATTATATTTCAATGTATTTTTTGTAGTACATGTATAATCTCTTTCTATATTTAGCTTAAGAGTATATTACGTATTAATCACCATTGTATGTGATTGGAT
>JAJJMB010002020.1:1624798-1746503 GCA_023531105.1 Papaver atlanticum
AGCTTAAGAGTATATTACGTATTAATCACCATTGTATGTGATTGGATTTTCAATTGTAATCACTCGTGTAGATCTCTGTCATTTTAATATAGATAATGCACCTTATCATCTCTACAAGATTAATGAAATTCTTTCTTCACACTTCATTTTCATTCTTTCGTCAATTAATTCATTAGTGATCAAAATCCATCTAAAATTTGTTTACCTAGCTCTTAGGTAAACTCCTGTGGGAGAAAATCCATTCATATCTTTATGATGATCCACATTTTATGGACCTAAAATGCTACTACGGGTATAATTTTCCTCCATATGTTTGGGAAATATCCAGATGGTACCCCCTCAAATATGAGGAGGTCCACGTGGAGTGTCCATGCGGCCATAAGATGAACGAATATCCCATCCAGACATTCAGTATCAGATGACAATGTTTTATTCTTTGAATAGACGTAATTAGGGATAGATACAAACGTTCCTGAATCAAGCTACGGTTTTGTTCGAAGTAACACCGTTTACAAGAGTTGCTAATTTCAAAATTCTAAAAATGAACACTAAACATCCAGACGAGTTCTTGATAAATTTCTTTTTTGAATGTCCGGTTTATTAGTGACCTGAAGGATCATCTTTATTTATTTATACCCATGATGGGTTTTGGCTCAACTCATTCCATCATATATATTGATACTTCTTAACTTATGGATGATTTTACCTCCACGTTATCTGAGTTGCCCTTATAAAAGATCCTTGATAATATGATATAATGTAGAACATCATTTTTGTAATTCTTGTTGCTAGAGTTTTGAAGTAACTTTATACATCCATCCCACTGAAAAAATTGAAGTTTGAAGTCCTTTGGCTTCTTCTTTCTCAGGAGCATTGTCCAATATCTTCGTAAAAATCTTTTATCACTGCCATGAAATTTCATAATTATTAAAGCCTGATATCGATTTTAGCAGAGGGATACCATTCCATATAAGTCAAAAACATAACAAATAATAACCGATCCTGATCGTCAGATCACTCAAGTAATATCCCCACTTAAATTTGTATCAGCCAGCCATGAGCGATTACGTGATTTTTTTTAACAGTGGTCCATGCTAATTCGTAAAACTTTGTAGGGCTCTATGAGGTTTAGGTGACCCTACCAATTCCACAGATGAGAGGGATTGTGGAAGAAAAATTAGATGATTACTAAAGGCTGGTACCAGCATTAGCAGGGCCGATACCATTTGAGTGACTTATAACTCATACATATATATATATATATGAAATGATACCGGCCCCGCTAATGGTACCAACATTTAGCAATCGTGAAAAATTCTTGAACATCAAATCTTCTTTCCGACCATTCCTTAATTTTTGATCTTTGTAAACAGTGCACTACTTAGATTTGGCCTCCAAGTGTAAATGTTCATATCTTGTCGATTAAAGTTATCAACCCTAGTACATCCTCATCAACCGATTGACTGGTAGGTGTGTTCCATTTAAAAGAGATTGTTTCTTCTACAATTTTTGTGATCAGAGGTGGTTCGGCTTGACCTCGTCTTGTCACGGCCATTTTGTTTGTTGTATACTAGTATATTAGGAGAAAAAAAGGCGTATTAGGTTGCATTATTTATATAGCTGCACAAATATCCTTTTTCTCCCCAACAAACACTTTGAAAAAGTGCCATACAAAGCAATCAAAAAGTTGATAACTCATGGTTAAATGCAAGACATGTGCTCGTACACTGCTCAGCTCGTGGGCATCTAAAACGTGTCGAACAGTAAAAGGTTATGGACATTTCGTTTACCGTGCCACCATGTGGTTCTTACTGGTAAAGGTGTACGAGTGTGAGGCAGGTGTAATAATATATCACCTCAAACTGGAATATGTAGTCCTTTTACTCTTATGTTTTATCATTTGCTTCAGAGTTGCAACTTGTTTTATTTCTTCTTTTTGACAACTTGCAAGTTCCGAGTCTTGCGACCATAAATTCATTCTCCCATTCAAGTCCTGGACCACAAAGCTAACCAAATTTGAATGTAAAATTGCATTAGACTTTGGATTGTCAGTTAGCATCAACAAGAATACTTGAAATACAATTGTACCAAAAGAATGTTTCACATTATATTTTAAACAGTCTTTTTTAGATCATACAATTAACTACTACAGTCATAAAGGTAACCAGAAGAACGAAAAGTTGAGAAGTGCGCGACATGGCTGATTCATATCCACCAGAGGATCCCAACCCTCGCAACCATATATATACCTTGTACAACACTTAAATATTAATTTATAATGAATGCTATAAATAAAAATTAGTACTGATGACTCGTAATGATATTAGAAAATTGATTAAACTAATCATACTTTTGATAATTTATTCATCGGGGATGCGTTATTGCTGTTAAAGGAAGCAATTGATAGGTAGGTAAGTTGATGATGTGGGGACTTTTAGATCCTCAACTTTTCATATGAGTCTTACTCAGATTTGTTGGTTGATTATCAATAGTCTTAATCAAATCTAACCCTTAATGATTTAAGAAACAAAAAACATGTTGATATTGTTAATTATTGATGGTTGCAGGTCTTTGTTGGGTGGTGGGTGGGATGATCTTAGCTGCATATGACCTATAGCCATGGTCCATTGTTGATGCTGATCCATCTGTCTGTCTCTTTAGAAGACCCTAGTTTTTTTATTTCATGCATGCGTCTAAATAAACTAATTAAAACTTTTTTTTTCTTTTTTGGCTGTGCATGGTTATGATCTTACCAAACATTGTTTCATTAATAAAAATTCAAGGACCACTTCTCGTTTGAGTTTACCCTAAGTTAATTCATATACTAATATTAATTATGTTAATTAGTTCTTAAGGTAAGAATTAATGAACGACAATTAGTCGTGATTTGATGCTGATTTGCTGCTACTAAAACAATATTCTTATTAGATTCTGTGACAATATTATACTACTACAGTATATAATTAAGTAACTAGCTAGTACAGTGTCAAAACTAAAGTGGTCTCGAGATAGAATCAAAGAGTATACAATGAAAATCCATATGTTTATCTTATAATTGCATGATCATCATAACAATATCTTTGGATTAACAAAGGAAATGCATGCATGTTGGATTTGCACGTGCATGAAACTAGCCCACTGTTTTAATGAGATGTTTTAACATTTAGAATCAGGTTACTTTTATATCACTAATCTAGCTACTATTACCCAAAACAAGGAAAAAACATTTGAGAGTTGATTAATGGAACTTTGACCATATATGATTGTTTGACGGGCATAAGTGTTTTGATCTGCAAATTTACAACAGTGGTTACTTACTTACCTTGAAGTAAACCGTAGATTTGCTCAAAATGATGAGATAAGAAAAACCATATACTGTATTGTAACATTACTGATGGGATGAAGGAACCATAGCTTAAGCTTTAATGGGAAGGAGGCTAGCCTGCGTAAATTTCTTGGCCGGTGTGTTTGATGGATTTACCAACCGAAAAACTACGACAGAGATGCATCATCGCCGTTGGGCAATGGTGCAAGGTCATCGACTCATCGCGGTGCTTGTAAGTCGTTACGTTGTAACACTAACACAAGAACAGAAGTTCAAAGTCAAATTTAGTTAATGAAAAGCAATTTATTGGGCTTACCTTCCCATGCCTCATTTTTGGGCCCAAGATCAGGTCAGTTAAACAACGAGTTTTTGCTAGGGGTGAGCATTTTACCCGTAATCCGCGGATTTAACCGGGACCAACCGTATTTTTTCGGATGGATGCGCGGACCGTTCGCTAATGGGTTGGACGCGGATGAGATTTTTGAAATCCAACAGATTACGGATTGGACCCGGATGCAACCTTGAAAATCCGTTGGACATTCATATCCGTTAGATTAAGGGCATTTATATAGTTTCTAGAAAATATATAGATAGTTTTGGAATTTTTAAGGTGTTTGCTTGGAGTGTTGTCCATGGCACTTCTACATTTATATACATATATAAAATGTGTAGGTTCTATAAGAAGTCATCTATATTGGCTTTATTTTTTCATTATAAATTTTAACTAACACAAATCCATTGGATTATCCGCATCCAATCCGTTCATCCGTGCATCCATTGGATGCAAATCCGTTGGATGTTGGATTGGATGCGGATGCCAAATTTGAAATCCATAGTGAATTGGATTGGATGCGGATGAGGTAAAAACTGGTCCATACCGGCCCATGCTCACCCCTAGTTTTTGCCCCACCCCTCATTTGTGTGTGGGACTATGAAGTGCTTAGGCCATCTGTCCTCCACTTATAAAGGATGTCTTAAAGTTAAGATCTGACTGAGCTATCCTTTAATTAAATAAATATATATTTTTATTTGTTCCTTTTTTTGTATTGTTTTGGGTTTGGCTAGGAGAAAAAGATAATTCTAGTCGAACTTGAGGTGCTGCTTGGAAAACACAAATAAAACGTAGCCTAACTTCTATGTTGTTCAACCCATTGAAGTTGGCTAGAATATAAAAAGAAACAAACAAACTATGTTTGGCTAGGAAGACAAAAAAAAATAAAACTTAGCGGAAATCCTATGTTGCTTTTAAAAGATGAACAACCCATCGAATTTGGTTAGGAAAAATAAAACAACTAACCGTATCCGAGGTTCATCTATGCAAAAAAAATCCTAACCGAACCTCTATGTTGTTTTTATATATGAACAACCCATTGAATTCGACTAGAAAAAAAAAAACTAGCCATCTTAAAAAAAATAAAAAAACCCTTGCCGAACTAATCCTAATAAATAAAAAGAAAGAAAAAAACTCAAGAAAAGTTAAAAAAAAGAAAAAAATTTAAAATAAGTAACAAATAACTAAAATAATAAAAGGGAATTTTGGCAATTAACTAAAATATGTGGATAAGGGATGTTGAATTTTACTTCATAATGACCTAACAAAAATGAAGGAATGGTCCTCGTCATGGTGCCCAAAAAATCATTCCAGTTAGCATAGGCACAGATCCGCAGTTCTTCATGTTAATCTATTAATAAACTCAGGCAGAAGCCATCGTCGGCCCGTGAGCTCTATGTATTAGAGCATCGTGCTAATGCCGCGAAGGTCGTAGGTGTGAGACCTGCATGGGCCATTAAAGTCCAGATTATCATATTTTTATGTCATTTTCTGATCCCTCTAAAAGTTGATTCAAGTGGTTGCATTTATTGTTTATGCACATCCGGATGAAAGAAGACCTCCCTCGCTCCATATAGGAAAAACTAGGTATCATTCCGACCTACGACCAGAGCTCAATCTTTTCTAGTTATCCAGTTTTATGGTGTTTGCATTTATTGTTTGCGCAAATCCTGATGAAAGAAAACCCCATTCAATCCATATAGGAAAACTAGGAATCATTCCGACATACGAACAGAGCTCAATCTTTTTCCAGTTAACCAGTTTTAAGGTTAGATATTTGGGGAAAATGCATGATTCTCGTCATCCAGAATTCTATAAAATTTGTTTGTGCTTAGCCGTAAGGTTAGCTTTATTCGGGCATGTCATGATTTCAATAGTCCTTTGTCAGAGATACACAACGTTTAATAATTTTTTCATTAAGAGCTCTGCTAATTGTGCAGATTAAAACGCTTGATTATATTTTGGTGATATTTTCTTTTTCTTTTCATTTTCTTTTTCTACAGGGGTTTAGTCAATTAGGATTTCTAGATATTTTTGAAGATATATAAAATCTCTTGTTAGTGGATCTAGACTCTTGCCAGGAAAACACCACTCAATTGAAAAACCCATATACCTAAGTATTACAAACAATTCACAAAAATCTCATATGGTACGAAGTATAGAATACAATCATTTAACCTTATTAAATTTAATTTTATAATATGGTTAAAGAAAACTTACTTGAAGCAACGATGAGCAAAGGATTTATGCTTCAATAAGTATCCATGTCAAATCTCAAGTGTAGAGCACCACAAACATCAAAAACACTTTGCATATCCAGAATCACTTCTAGATCACCTTGAATTCTGAAAATATGACAAATTCGGAAACACCATCTTGACCAAATCAAATGCAGATCACCTGACATAATTTCATTCCTTTGAAAATATGCTTTACTTTGCTTTGTAATACAAATTAATGAATTTCAAATCCTCCACATACTTGATCACATCAAATCAGTTGCGTCTTCAAAAAATTTGACGAACCAGAAAACCTAAAAAATAGTTATATATTTAAATTTTCAACCTAAAACTCTGATACAAATCGTTGGGGTTCAGAGCCATCTACACATGCTAATATTGCGCAATACAAACTAGCGAACAAGAAATCCTAGATTTCCCTGATCGCCCCATGAGCCTAACTACGATCTAGGATGGAAAAAAAGAAGAGAAAGAGAACAATAAATATTGCAAGTCATAACAAAAGAAACAAATATAGTACTCACAAATTCAACATGG
Organism: Papaver atlanticum; assembly: GCA_023531105.1. NCBI lineage: Eukaryota > Viridiplantae > Streptophyta > Magnoliopsida > Ranunculales > Papaveraceae > Papaver > Papaver atlanticum. Next base: position 1,631,232 of record JAJJMB010002020.1, read on the forward strand.
TTCAACAATGTACATAATGTGTGTATACCATCTACATCTACTAAAACGTCTACGACCTCTATCTTTACTATAGAACCACCAACTGAGAATTACACAAGAACTGAATAATCAATTCATCGACTCACCACAATGTGACCGAACACGAGAAACTCTCGCAAACGCTCTATGACTCCAAAGTAGTATCCATCATACGAGTTAATGTTTACCATATTATCTACCACAACGAGATGATCTTCTCTGCACACCCTGACATAAATTATCATGGACGCATTCTGCTCAACACCAATAATTTACTCCAGTACCACCAAGATGATCTTCTCTTTTTCCAAGATGTCTTACCAACATCTCTATATGATACTCCATAACAACATATCTCTCAACATCGACAAGTATTCATAAGCGCCATAATGATGCATTCCTTCAACCATTAATGGTATCTCACATCTATATGGGATGAATTCCTCACATCTCTAATGCTCACATCTCTAATGAGAATTTCCTTGAGAACTCATAGCCAAAAATCAAAGCCTATACCCATTTTATACGAGTCACATTACTTATCCTGCAAGTTTAGGGTTTCATTAACTTAGCTATTAAACTGCAAGACTTTAGGATCAAGCAAACAACTAAGAGTTATCCCAAAACTCTTAATTATAAAACTAATTAATCGCCGAGTAAGTTTGGGATATCCCAAACCCATACTGACTGACCAAATAAGTTTGACTTCTCTCAAATTTAAACACCGACTTAATTACTTACATATTTGGGAGGCGTTTACATGTAATTAGGATACCTGCGATTTAGATAGAATATTATTTAATCTGTGGGTAGGTGTAGTATAATTTTTTGGGAGTGCTTCATTCAATCTGATGAAAAGCCAAAAAGAAATCTTCACCCTGCAAGTTTTATTAAGTTGGTCGCCATCTCATATTAATCCCTTTAGTTTTAGGTCCTTGGCTTAAGTTGTTTTTCATGGAGTTTGTCTTAATGGTTTTCTTAATAACCTCAACAATTGTTAAATAAAAAAGACCCTTTGTATACAATATGAGTTACAAAAAAAATCCAAAACGCTATTGTTTATGAATTGTATTTGAGCGATAGTTGTTAGAAAAACCTCAAGGAATAAAAGAAACACACAAAATCTAAAAAGTGCCTACTTGAACTTACGTTGACTAAGACTTACCAAGGAGAAATGAAAGTGGTATTGGACAATGAGGAATGAAGGGTGCATCGATGGTATCACTTGAGGGGCGATATGCAATGTGTCGGATGTTTTTGGTTGGTTTCACATTTTGTATTCCAATTAATGGATACTAGGACGTGACCGCTTTCAGAAGGAAAATTATATTGATGCTATCTAACTTTTTCTTAACTGTCCGAGAAGGTATTTCCAAAACATATGAGAATCAGAATTTGTGTTTCTGTATACGCCTATACGGGTAAAAGTTGGTAGGAACTCTATATTTGATAAAACCAGTGATTTGGTTTTGATGTAATCAGAAAAAATACAAAATAGTGAGTCTGTTATTAACTGTCAATATGCCGCAAAAGTATGGAAACATGTGTGTAGATATTTGAGAGGATGAGACCTAGTTTGATCTTTCTTCTTATGATGTTGGGTGGCCATGTTTTAAGGTATACCACATTACAAATTCCATTCATATTATAATATTATTACATTGCCTGACTTATGTGTCGATACGGAATACCAGCCATAGTTACAAACAAAAGTACGACAACAGGCATTACCCGGTCATTTACAAGAACCTAAATCCCAGGCCGTTACTGCGAGTCATATATTAGTATATAATACATAGAAAAATGATTAAGAAAAACTGAAATCCAGTTTGTCTCTAATTGGTTATTATTAGGATCATAGTTAGCAAGAGTATCATTATGTCGAGACAAATAATACTCCAAATTTTTCCCGCACCAAACTATCTCTATCCATCAAATTGTTAACTGAGCCTGGTATTAGTCTCCTAAAGATCTACGCTTACATGTCTTTTATCTTTTCTTCCCGAGGCTTACCAATAATGTGACCACATAACTTTTGATATTCGGGCTTCGTAAGACTTGAACCACTTTGTAGAAGGGGAAATTAGGCTAAGGCCCAAAAAAATTATTAGTCTTATTGTCAGGCCCAAAAAGTTTTTTGTTTCTGTGACACCCATAATTATTTGAAGTTATGAAAAAATCCTGCATAGCATGTTATGCTTCCTATTTTTCCCGGGGTATAATTGACAAGCAAATTAGAATATAGCACATTTAAAAATTCGTGCCTTGGAATTTCAAAAAAAATCTCATGGGAAAGCTTTTGAGGAGATCTACACAACGACTACAAAACAACAATATCAAATATCAGTTTTTTCACGAAAAAGTTGATTGTTTTTTAGGAAAAAAATTCGAAAACTTGGTACATAACCATTATGTAGCTATCACAAAGAACGTGTACCACATTATGTAGACACCACAAATGATGCATAACATATTATGCAGCCATATTTTGGTTCATGCATCCGTTAATTTGTTATGCAACCACTAAAACGATACATATACTTCAAAAATATCATTTGAACAAAAAAAGAAGAAGATGTATAATGAATTATGCAGCCACCACAAAGAATGCATAACTCCTTATCCAGGTAGGAAATACCAATAGGTCCTAGAAATAATATATTAGAGTGAGTTTGGTCCAGTTGACCTAGTCAACTATCTGTTTGGTCATTTTTAAAAATACATATTACTATTTGGTCCTATAAAATATGGTTTGGTCCTAGGGTGATGTCATGGATGATGTAATTGTCATCTTGTAGTGGCAGAAATACCCTTTTGGGACCAAATATATACAAAAAATCTGTAGAAAATATCTCATTCTCAGATTTACTTTCTCTCTTCTATTCATTTTCAGATCTAGTTACTCTCTTTTTTTCTTCTTCTTTTCTTCTTCTTTTCTAACTGCTGCTGTAATAATGGCGTCTTGCAACTATTTTTTTATTCTTTTTCTTCCTGCTGCTGTAACAATGGCGATTCGAAGGTGAAAATCTAGATATGTGATTTTGATATGTAGATTGGTTGTTGTAGACGATGCTGCTGCTGCTACTGTTGAATACGTTGTTGCTGCTCATGTTGGTGATGATGAAGATGATTACAACGAACTCATGTTGTTGTTGCTGCTGCGGTTGTAGCTGATGAAGACGATTTACGACGAACTCATCTGCTGCTGCTGTTGAAGTTTCATCTGCTGCCGTTAAAGATTTAATTAGGTTTTTTTTCTGTTTCTCTGCTACTGTTATTTCTCTGCCGCTATTGAAGGTTTGAGTTGAATTAGGTTTTGTTTGTGTGTTCATTTCAAGAATGAACTGTGTTTTTATATCTTGAATTAGTGTTTTTTATTGAGTGTTCATTCTTTCGAATGAACTCTATATAATGATGTTTTCTTTTTCTTCTGCTGCTGCAATTATAGACGACGAAGATAATGATTTTTTTCCCCCTAGGGTTACCATGATGTTGCTGCCATTGCTATTTTTGGAGGCGATGATGTTTTGCTGCTGCTGTTGAAGATGAACTTATGTTGAAGATCATGTTTTGTTTTTGTTGCTGTTTTTGAAGATGATGATGTTTTTGCTGTTTTTTTTTATGTTGTTGCTACTGTTTTTGATGTTGTTGCTGATGTTGAAGATGAATTCGTGTTGACGATGATGTTTTGCTGCTGCTGTTTTTATGGATCTTTGCTGGAGATGAACTCGTGTTGAAGATGAACTCGCGTGTTGATGAAGATGAACTCGTGTTGATGAGATGAACTCTGCTTTTTATGGGTTTTTTTTTTATGTGTTCATGTTAAAGAATGAACTCTATTTTTATATCTTGAATTATTATGTGTTCATCTTAAAGAATGAACTCAATTCTAGGTTTGAATTAGCTAGTTTTTGATAGGTGTTCATTTTGACGAATGAACTCTGATTTTTGTTCATAATTATGAACTTTGGATTGGGTGTTCATTTGAAAAAATGAACTATGTTTTCATATAGGTTTTATCAGGTGTTCATTTGAAAGAATTAACTCTGTTTTCATATAGGTTTTATCAGGTGTTCATTTGAAAGAATGAACTCTGTTTTTGTCATAATAATGAAGTTTTGTGTTGTGTTCATTTTACAGAATGAACTCTATTTTTCATATGTGATTTAGTTTGGTTTTATTAGGTGTTCATTTGAAAGAATGAACTCCGAAGTTCATCAAACAGAATGAACTCATGTACAAAGAGTTCATATGTGATTTAGTTTGGTTTTATTAAGTGTTCATTTGAAAGAATGAACTCCGAAGTTCATCAAACAGAATGAACTCCTGTACGAAAATAAGTAGGAATTAACACATAAGGGTATTTTTGTCCATTTAATATTTTCAAATAATTATGGACCAAACAGAAAACGCGTTTTCCCGCTGGACCAAATAGTGTTGGGACCACCTAAAAAATGACCAAACGATTATTTCCCATTATTCAGCCATATTTTAGTTCATGCATCAACTAATTTGGCTATGCAAACCACTAAAACGATGCATATGCCTAAAAAAGTAACACTCCAACAAAACAAAAGGATGCAACAATTTTTTTTATTTCAGTGCTAACAAATAAGTGATTGTATAATGCGTTATGCAGAATTTTCTCGACTGCATAACAAGTTATGCATGCATAATGAGTTCTAAAGTTGATGCATAATTACAGTATCAAACAAATCGAGTTTATTCTCAATAACCTCAGGAAAACCAAATCGAAACGCAACGAAATCATAGTAACTTCACGCAAAAATCATATTTCTAATGAGTTCTAAAGTTGATGCATAGCGCGTAATAATTAAAATCATATTTCCAGAAACCTAGTTAACCTGAATCTGTATTCGCTCACATTCTTAATTACATATCATATTTCAATCAATAAAAATTCTAATTCCACTGGATTCTAATCAATCCCAGTTCAAACCTAACCTTAATTTCTCATAAACTCTAGTTCCCCAAATCATAATTACAGTATCAAACAAATCGAGTTTATTCTCAATAACCTCAGGAAAACCAAATCGAAACGCAACGAAATCATAGTAACTTCACGCAAAAAAGATGGAATTAGACCTAGAAAACCACTATATCAACTTTACTCATTCAAAATTGAAATAAGATCACAGATTTAAAACCTAAAAATGGAATCGATCTAACGAAAAAATAAAAATCGATAAGAATAAAAAAAATCAATGAAACCCGAAGAGAATCTCAATTACTCCAATGAAAGAAAATCAGATATTCTCTTTTCATTTCGCTTCTATTTATTCGAGAGTAATTTCACAAGGACTTGAAATAATTCTCTTAAATCAGGATATACTACAAGGACTTGAAATCACTTTGAATCTTCTTCCAAGAATCTTATCAATTAATGACAACAACATGATTATCCTCGATTAATTTCACCATGTTCTCTCGGCAAAGAAAAGGTAATCATAAAGAAAAGAAGACGAAGGAAAAACAAAATCACGAAAAAAAGAGAGGAAAAAGCGAAGAAATAATTTTAGAAACTATGAATGTGAGGGAAATTTTAACCCAGAAAATGGGTGCACGCGTGAACTTTTCCGACCGTGGGTTTAACGGTGAAAAAAATCACAGAAATGGGTTTGACAGTAGTTCACACTTAGTAAAATCTTCATAGTACACTTCAGGTATTCCGCAAATATGAATGATGTTTTTGGATCCTTCTGCTATAATTGAGTTCCCTGAAATTCTGAGTTGGGCCGTTTGTTGAAGTACAAATCCTCAGTTTCAATAACACCCTGGTTAGTCAAAATAAAATAAAATAAAATAAAATATTGAAGGGTAACTTAACAGGAACATTTCATGTGGTAGAAATGATTTTGAAACAAACTGCAGCTTTAAGCGATGACACACACTCAGACTCACCTTAAGAATCATAATGGCAGCACTCTTATCAAGAACTTCATTGTACTCGTGGCAAGATAGAGTCTGCAACAACCAAAGACCATGAGAAACGATAGTTGTGGAGGGAGGGAGGGAGGGACTCTGAAACTGATTTTGTTTCTATACGGGAGGGAGGGAGAGGAAATAACCTGAACACAGTTCGGGCAGCCAACATTCATAGAACAGCAGCCTCCTGTGACTAGTTCCAACGCAGCACCTAACAGTTCTCTAAAAAGTGGTTGTACCTAAACACAACATTTCCAGTTTCCACATTTCACAGGCACTCCACTGTACGAATTAATGGCGTGTTCATTGTTTACTCGTATAAATAAAGGGTTAACAACAATGCCCATGCATAGAAGATTCCATGTTACTTGCCTGTGCAGAAAGTCCAATCCCACCAGGGTGCTGATCATATAACAGAATTCTTTCTGGAAAATAGCGAGTATCGTGAGGATTTGCACACTCTGTACCCATGTCAGAGGAGTTGCACTGTATGAACCTACATGCAGTTTCAATATAGAATAAGTACACTCACGAGTAACAAGCAGTTAGGAAGTCAAATATGAATCAAGTTCACTCAAAAAAGGAAGGAAAAAAAAAACAGAACATCTTTGCGTAGCAGCCAATGCCGTGATTGAGAATAACTCCATCAAACTTTTTGCACCAAAAACTATTATTTCACAGTATTATCATCTAACAGTATAAAACCCACTAGTTCTGCAAAGATAGATTTGGTGAAGTACATGTTAAGTTTTACTTTTGTCAACTTACAGAGGAACCACATTCAGAACAGCATGTGAAGCAGCATGCAAGCCTGCACGAAATGAGTAACTCTGAGTTTCCACTTCTTTCTTTCTTGATTGTGGAACCCGAATCCAAACTGCCTGTTATTTAAGGTAAAGGAAGACTGCAATGATAAAATCATGCTTGAAGACACAAACTTTTGCTATGATTTTGGAACAAAAAACTGATTTCTAACCTGTGATTCATATGAATATTGAGGAAGTGTAAGATCAACCGAGTCAATGATTTCGCCGCTTCCTCGCTGAATGCGAAAGAAGCCAAACCAACTGGTGGTTACTTTGCAAGTATGAGCTTGAGAACTGGTTCTTGAATGCTGGGTTTCAGGAACCTTTACAGGATAGGCCTGAGCATCAAAATAAATACGGCGATTATAGTTTCTTTTCTACATCAGCGCCTTTATTATAATCTGCTGTCATTTAGAGACTTCTACTAGGCAAGTATTCACGGAAAAAATTGAACTAAACAGATTAAAGCAGATGCAAGTCTACAGAGTACAGAATGACTAAATCGAACAAGTACTAAACATACCACATCCCCACCAACCACATGAATGTCTGTGCAATCACGTGTTTTTGTGTAGTACTTTAAATCAGCTCGTTGACAAAAGGCAAGTTTTGACGATAAATCTAGGACCTTCACTAAATAAGTTTTACCTTGATGCAGACATACTGCACCTTCATAAATCTGCATGAAAAAGTAGATGTTTAAATGTCTTCTCTATTAATAATGTATTAATCTTCAATCCAACAAAAAATAAATAGATGTTTTAATTAAAGAGGATAATACACGCATCAGTGAATATTAAATGCTACATAGGGATGCACTACTGCAAACATGTGAAATGAGTGGAAACCATTTAGCGAACAACCAAAAAATCCAATTTAGAACAGCGACAAACATCTCAGCAAAGAATAACCAATATTCCGTGGGACAGAAAGCCATTTCTGTCCAAAAGGCATAATAACTCACATTCCTGTCAAAAGAAAGAAACCCATGATTTTTGGGCGAAGGCATGAAAACTACGCTGGCCATGCAGAAAGGCAGAATAACCATGCTACCCAGGAAAAAAAATCAAGGTTTTTGCAAAACTGGAGAACACATGCCTGGGTAAGAAATGCAGATGTTAGGGGGAAAATGAAAGCTAAACATTGAGCTCATAAAGAACTCCACAGATATACCTGAAAGAAAGCCTTACTTTCCTCGATTTCTTCAAGGACTTCATCTGTTTCGTTGTTTATTAATTTGTACTTCTCAGTCTCAATTGCCCGAATACTAATTGCATGTGAAGGTCTCTTCTGATAAACATTTTTATTTGAGAAAAGAACATAAGAAACATGAGAGTGCAGTTTTTAATTATCAAAAAGAGAAGAAAAAAAAGTTGCGTAGTGCAAAATTCAGTAAGACTTTTTTTGCTACAGGTCCTATACCTCATGGCCAATATAGCTCCATATACGGGTTGATGAATCATGCATCGGATGATAACTCAGACATCCTTTATTGGTTAGAGCCAATATTGCATTATGTAAACTGGGACCAAAATATTTGTCATCATATAACATATTTAGTGGGTGTTCCACAGCCGCACACATAAGATGCTGCTCAAGCACCTACAAAGATGACATAAACTATATAAAAGGCAACTCTGACCAAGCGATATGGACAATACATAAAACAAATGTAAAAGAGCAACAGTAATTTAAAAAGAATTATGAAAGAAACAAATACAAGACATCAAATGCTTTAAGTACCTGCTTGTTTTGAGAATCAACGTGACAACACTCGATTGGTCTCCCGAAAAGCTTTTGCGGAGATTTCATGAAGTATTGGTCAAGAGGCCCTTCAAATGCGACATATACTGCAAGTGACGGTCTTTCCCTTCTCCCAGATCTTCCAGCTTGCTGCCACAAACTAAATATCAAATAAACAACCAAATATCAAGACTCAAGAGGATGAAAAGAGGATCTTACATAGAAGATTCACAGACAGCTTAATCATTAACTGTCCATAGTTCAACCTTAGCAAGAACATAGATGGCTAATATTAATGAGTACCTGGAGACACTACCAGGAAAGCCAAGATGCAGTGTTGCATCAATGTGTCCAACATCGATACCCAATTCAAGTGCATTTGTGGCGGCAACCCCGCGAAGCTTCCCTGTAAAGAATTCATTCTCTATTCTCCTCCTATCCTGTGTTCATGTTTGAATTCACATATCATTTCGACTTATTCTAGGTACAGTGACAGATCTTTGGAAAGAGGATAACAAAAGCTTCAGGTTACAACTCAGAATCTTACGATAAATTCACTTATTTACTAACAGTTCTTTTCTTAAAAAAGACATACCAATGAACTACACCTGGCAAAGCAATTCCAGTTTATATGGTATCAACAATAATAACGCAATACGAATGATAAATACAAAACAAATAGGGTTTGCCTTCTGTGAGTTATAGGAAATATAACAACAGCGACAAACCTGAGCAATGTAGCCAGCACGATAAACACATATTGAATCAGCTAGATCAGGTGCCGTCTCCTGAAGAATTTCTTGCCTGTTACAGCGTAAAAGTTATAATAAACATCCGCTTTCATTAATCGACTAACAACTAAAAACGGATCGAAAACCGATTAAAAAAGAGAGATGGAAAGTAGTTTAGTAAATCCAGAAGGTCGATACATTTAGTGCATTTTAAAGAAAGAACTATATGAGGCTGAAGTAACATACGTATAACATAGGACAAGCTCACTGAGTTTACGCGTTTTACAAAAAGCGATGCATCGAAGCCCGTGCTGAACCATCTCCGCGAAGAGAGAGGATACCTCAAAAATTGGGCTGCATATCAAGAAAACATAAGAAATAATACACAAATTATTCTTTGTAAAAACTAAAGATGTAGTGTCCCTGAAATAAATAAATAAATATGCAATACATTTACAAAGCAAAAAAGCACGCATACTACTGTACTCAGAATCAAGGTATCATGCCAGACATGGAAAATTCAAAAGATGCCATGCCCCAAGATACTTTTTTCTACCTTGACCTTCTGGTGATCACCACTTTTTCCGGAGACTTAGTTGTACCCGTCCTGCTCCGAGTTTTTGAAACCTGTAATTAGACAACTTTGGAACCTAATAAAAACAGGGATGCAACTCAAACTAGAAAACCTTGTTTAAAAAGACACCTACAGTTTTCATATATAAGGGAGGATTCCACAACATGAAAAGCTTTGGGCCACAGGGGCTTCCATCATTCTGAATTAGTTCCATTGCTTGGAGGTTAGCAAGCTCCTGAAGCAGTTCACATTCTTGTAAGCCTCTAAGAATTTATAAGCTTTTATAAAACGATGAAATCAAGATAATAGTCATTTCTCTCTGCAACTCATACCATAGCATGCTCACGGGGATTTGCAGAGGTTGCCGTACAAAATATAAATGAAGGATCACTACTGTACACTGCAATCAAAGGCAACAAAAAATAGATTTTAATTGAAATATTTACAGAGTGAAAAGGAATCATTAATATCAAGAGAAATGATCATTTAATCCCAACAAACAGTGTACCATGAGCACAGAGCCTACGAAGTCTCCTCAGTATAAGAGCGGTATTGCATCCAAATGCTCCCTTATAAATATGAGCTTCATCAATGATGACAAACCTGATATAAGAATAGATATTTAAGGTAATTAAAAAAATTATAAAAAAAAATGAATGCAGTTAAACTTGCAATCAGAATGGGCACCACTGCTAAACTATCCACTTGAAAAATGCAGTTTATCCCATGGAATTATGGGTACTGGAAGACATACGAATCCCTGCCGTATTTGGCAACTCACAAAATCTTCATCAGTTGACAGCAGTCTCACATAAATCATTTCTACGGTACTACGAAAGCATCCTAAAAGTATCTTGGGTTACCTAAGATTTGACAAAATCCGCTGGAATTGAACATGGAATGGCAGGATTGACATGTGCAACATATCTGGATTTGTAATCAACTGCAGGAATGACGAACTCATCATAAACATGAGAAACTGTTAAGGTTAATAGAGAGAACATCTTTCAAAAGGTAACTAAACTGAAATAGATATACCAGTCTAGCATTGTCGCGAAGCCACATCCTGTCCCCTTCTGAAGTGTCACCGTCGTAAACACCAAAATTGAAGCCATTTTGCAATCCCTCTGTCATTTCGGACAAAGCTCTTAACTGATCTTGAGCCAAAGCCTGCAAAAATCGACAACTTAGGTTTTCATGAATGCTTTAGGAGAACCATCATGGAAAGCCCAATATATATATATATATATAGATAGATAGATATACATTCTTCTTACACAACCTTTGTTGGAAATATGTACAAAGCGCACGATAATAAATTATGAGACAATGCTTCCAGTACTGGTAAGTTGTAGCAGAGAGATTTCCCACTAGATGTCATGGTCGCCACAACAACATTTTTCCCAGCAAGTGAAGCTTGTATTGATTCAGCCTACAGTTATTATTAAAGAGGCAGACGTAAACAAAAATATGGATAGATAGAAGAGTGGAATATTCTTTGTTCACAATCAGAACAGCATATATATGGAGAGAGAGAGTAAAAGAGCGAGAAAGGTAGAATATCACGACCAAGGCCATACTTGGTGGCTGTACAATTTAGAGATTCCAATTCTTCTAAGAGCAGACTGTGTGATTTCTGAGAGAATGTTTGGGACCTCAACGTGTACTGCTGTTCTTGCACCAATTTCTTCTACGTGAACTATCTGCATGAAATGAAACTCTACAATGGATAAAACTTTCATTTCACATCTTGCTTCCTGAAGTTAAAACACAAAGTATGGACGATACCTGCCCATTAGATCCAATGCCCTTCTTAAGGTGTTCAACCATTTCAACTGGTGACAATGGGTTTGTTTCCTGTAGAATCAGAAGTTTTATCAATTTAATGAGACAAGTTCAATTTACGCTGGTACAGTAATTTAGAAGTCAAAATTACAAATGCAGTAGATGGGAAAGTTTTATAGGCAAAGACCAAGGTACACCATCCAATATTTTCACAAATTTATTTAACAATTAAGATTTCAATTTTTTGGCACATCAAAGAAATACTTGAACTGAGGAATTAGTGGAACATCATCTCCACAAGTGATTGAATTTGAGGAAGGAAACATATGACAATATCAAGAAAACATGAAAAGTGCTAAACGAAGTGTGGACACCTACACAACATCTTGTTTGCGCAGATTGCAAACTTGAAGAACGACGTTTACTCGCACATTTTGCTTCTCTGTCTTTTGAATCTGCAACATTGTAACCCGTAGATATGAGATCTTCCAGGGACATAAGGTTGTCTACCTTGTTTCCAGATACTGTTTTACTCTGAATATTAAAATCAGTGATTAGATTACTGCAGCAATACAGATTTTACGACTGGAGCAGAAATTGCAAAAGATCAATAAAAGCATCATCTGCTTATTGTATAGTGTTTCAGGGAAGGCAAATGCAGCTTTCCTACTGGAAGTAAACTAGTTTAGGACATTTTTTTTCCTAATTTACAAGCATTAACTAGTTATTTTTGGTTCAAATTTTTGTATCAACCTTCATCAAATTTAAAAAGATGCAAATTTACCATAGAATTTTTAACAGCCTTCAATAAATTTGTTCTAAAGGAATACTCCCGTTTCTTTATCAAGTTCACAATATTTGAAGCAGGAGTCCGTTTTTTGGCTTCTGCACCTGCACATCAAGTCAAGAATACCAAATCAAAGGAAACTGTTAATTCAAAGACATGGGAGGAGGAGATGAAACATAAGCATTATTGTCAACATACCTGCTCTGAAATTATTTGTCGAATTATACATCCCATCCTCTTCTGTTGAAGAATCAACAATAAGAATGGCATCGCGGAATTTTGCACCTTCAAACTCCTGATTACCAAGTCGCAGAACCTAAGAAGCAAAAGAAATAGAAATATGATTACCAGCAACAAAGAGAGGATCGAATACGAAATGCACCAAATTCACTTAAAACTCCAGTATCAAACTGACATTATAATGACATATTGAATTTGATAAATCCTTAAAAGATAAGAGGAATATGCAAAAGCTACCACAACATTATTTCCTTCATTTCAACACATACAATAGATTAACATTACTTGCTCCAAGTCAACAAAATTACCTTGGGACAAAGAACTGATATACGCTCCAAATAATCAATACCAACTTCACATTCAAACCCGCTAAGTTTCTCCAACAATCTTATTAAATGATCCCGCGTCACGTTTTCACCCTGCATTTGCATAAACCCCGAGAAAATATTTACAACAGAAAAGATTTTCATAGTTGTCTTCAACCACGACGGACATAAGCAAGATTTCATGACATCAGAGTACCCATTCACTAAGAACATACAGGTTCCAGTCTGTTCATTTAACAAACAATTCACTGATTCCAAAACCTTGGTCCTTTCAATTCCCTCTTCATCAAAACTTTTCCTCCTCAAAATACTTTCCAAAACTTCATCCGATAAACATACATTTCCACACCTTTCCCCTTTTCTCTTACGTTTCGTATTCTCCGAACTTCCTTCTCTTAATTTCTCCCTTTCTCTATCAAACAAACCTTTATCTGGAGGTCTCTCAGATAAAGATGAAATATCTTGCATTATATCATCCCACGCTGAATCCGCAAACGATGAAGATTTAGGTGGTGGTACTGTATTCTGATTAATCTCTGGTTGTTGATTCTGTACTTTCTTAGTAAAAGGAATTAGAACTATGAAATCACTATCTTCTATACAGTAACTGTTTATCTGATTTCCCAAACTCATTTTAGATCCCTATACACAAAAATAAAATACCATATCAAGAAAATGAATACAAAATGAAAAAACCTAGGAAATTTGAAGTTGTGAGGTTTTTTACCTTGAAGAAGAGATGGAAATTGGGCGAATGTTGGGCAGGAATGAAGATTGGCTTCAGTAGGAGTTTTAGGTCTTGTATCGTAGAGCTTGGAGATATTGAAAGGGTACAGGATTCACCATTTAGGGTTCTAATTTGAACATTTCTCTCGTTCTCTCCCATGTTTTTTTCCCGGGAGCCGTATTCGTTTGTTTCTTGATGGTTATTGGAAATTAAAACCCTAACGTTTATTTGGAACACCAAATTGGGGGATACATGGATTAATTGAGAGATATATTGGCGGTATGGTTTTTTGATGCTGCCAGCATGGTGGATGGATTGCCGGCATTAAAAAACTATGCTGGTAGCTACAAGTATCCCCCAATTGCATGTTCTTTATTTGGCGGGAGAACTTACCTACGCAGCATTGCTGACCGCTTTGAGCCTAGGTGAAGTGACTGCAACCTGCTTCAGGAGGCAACAACAGAGTTAGATCAGTTGGTAGTGTGCTGTGCTCGACGCATCTGAAGGTGAACCAAAAACATGGTCCAAATGCGGACAATTCCTCTCCATTGTTGAGATATATAATTGGTGAGTTTTTAAAACCAGAACGAGACCTCAAAACAATAATCAACGGTTAGATTTTATTGGTCCGTCAGTTTTGGTTCACCTTTAGCTTTTCTCGTGCTGCGTATGTCTACTTAATTGGTAGTGTTACTTGAAAACTTCTTGTAGTTAGAGAAAAGAAAAACAATAATGTTCTGTAAATCGTACACCTAAAATAGACCCCTGGTAATTTTGTGGGGTGAGGAGGGGTAGCGCACCGAGACTAGAGCTGGCAAATAAGCTCAAACCCGCGGATTAACCCGTGCCCAGCCCGTGAAAACCCGAACCCGGCTTGGATGGGTTATAAACAAGCCGGGTTCGGATTATAGAAATGGTGGCTTGTAAGTAAACGGGTTAACCCGTGCCCGGCCCGTAAACCCGTGAATAATTATTATTAATAAATTACATTTAATTTTCACCGTTGGATTTCGTTACATACTTAATCCTAGCCCTACATTCAAGATATAAATACTCCATCTCTAACCCTAGCAGACAGAGATTACATTTCTTCTCCCGTCTTACTCTCCACCGTCTTCTTCTGCGGCTGCGGCTGCCCTCTCAGAGTCTCAGAGTCTCAGACTCTCAGTCCTCTCCTCACCTCAGACGTCCTCACTCAAGTCACTCCTCAGTCCTCACTCACCGTCACCGAGTTCTGTTCATTTTCAAACTCCAGAGGGAAATCTTATTCTGAAAGATTTGAAAGAAATTGATATATCAACCCGTAACTGTAAGCTCTTTTCTCTATATCTATGACGTTGAATTTCTGTTTTAGTTTCTTATTCTAGTCTAGGGTTTAATTTTGGGTTTGTATTATACAATATTACCAATACCATGGTTCTCTGAACATGAATACAAATTGTTTGAATCGTTTGATGATATGCCAATTTTATGAGTTGGAACGAATTGATTTAGTTTTGTTTTTTTTTTTGTTGGTTGGTTTGAATTTATTATGGATTGTTAAGATGGGATTGAGGGTTTATGGTGAATTAGGGTTTTAAGGATTTTAGTGGAGTAATTGGATAAAACCCTAGAAGGGAAAAGTAGAATGATATTGTTGATTTTGTCCTAATGGTGTAATTATCTTGCCATTCATATATGAAGTTTCTGTTACTTTTGGAAGGAATATATAGTTTTGATTTGGAATCTTGGATGGATGTTTTTATTAGCTCAAACTATGTGGTTTTAATTAGGGATTTGCTTATGTATGTGAATATGTGATTGTGCATATTTTATTTTTATTAGGGCTTGGATACAGTATTACAGACACAGTTACAGTTGGTTCTTTACATTTACATTCATCTCCAATGATTGTATATTTGTATGCTTTGTTTGGAAAGACCTAGTGACTAGCGTTACCTTGAAAAAACAAAGTGGGGGTTTATTTTGTGAAATTCCTTGCTGCTGTTTCTTTGTTGAGTATCCAACTATCCATGACTGGGTTCTGGACCTTCTGGTTGTTAAGGCTTAAATTGTGTTTGTTAAATTCAACAATGGAGCATAAAATGTTGATGTACTACATTCTTCAGGCTAGTTTCATGTATTCAAGATAATAATGTGTATGGTGGATAACTGGATATCATCTTCTTGTGCTGTCCATTTGTGTGTGAAACTGTGAATTGTGATAAACTGATAATGTTACTGTTAGTCTGTGACTGTTAATTGAATGGGATGCAATGCAAGTAAGTAATGACTAATTTATGAGTATTTGACCTATTCTTTGTGGCTCCATCCAGGTTCTAGGATGTCAAGTGTACAAGAACATTATAACGATGTTATGAGTAATGATGGTGCGGATGATGATGTTGAGATGCTAGATTCTGTGAATGACTCTGCAACTGTTGGTTGTGCACTACACCAGTTTCAAGTGAAAAAGAACATAAACTTAGATCTGATGTGTGGGAATATTTTGATCTCGTTAAATGTCAAGATGGAACAAAGAAGGGAGTGTGCAAGGCTTGTAAAACTGGATATAAATATGATAGCCAGAGAGGTGGAACCTCATCTATGAAAAGTCATAAGTGCCTTAAGTGTGACTCTCAGGACATAGGGCAGATGATGTTAGCTGCAAAGAATGGCCAGCTGTCTTCCCGTGTACGCAAAATTGATCAGATGAAACTGCGCGATCTTTTTTCAGCATTACTCATTGCAAGGAATGTCCCATTTTCTTTGGTGGAGTGGAAAGAATTTAAGGACATATGTGCTTATTTGAATGAGGATGCTAAACCAATATCAAGGAATACTGGGAAAGCCGATGTTGTCAAAAATCATAAAGCCCGAAAAGAAGGTATTCGAAACAGATTGAAACTTGCTCCAGTTTAGAATTTCAAATCCTACTGACCCAAACCATATGTTTTGTTTTATACTTTTATATATGAGTAATTGATTATCATAAGATGTGCTGATGTGTATGACTTATCCTTACAGGTAGGATGTGTCTAACATCATACATGTGGACTTCTGTTACGACTATAGGGTACATAAGCTTAACTGTGCACTTTCTTGATCAAAATTGGGAGTTGAAGAAGTATCTTCTGAACTTTTGTGAACTTCCATCACCTCATACAGGTGAATCACTTATTTGAGTCTTGAGATTTTTTATTTTATTTGCATGTGATATTTTACTTAAGTCTGGATTCTGCTCAAAAAACTTATATAGGTCTGGTTCTGCTCATAATATGGTAATTTAAGGCCCATAGAGTTTAGTAATTCAAAAATATAACAACCCGGTTTCTGTTAAGAAAGCTCGATACTGAATCAATCAGTTCTGTTTGGCATTTTGCATTACTACTCAGTTGCTAGTGTTGTAGGAAAAGTGATCAGTATCTTACCTAGAGCTAGTAGTGGTGATTATAGTACTACTCAGTTGCTAGTGTTCTGTTTTTTTATTTTATAAAAACTCTTGGAGATAATTTACTGATGGGCTTGTTGCTGTTGTAGACTATATTAAAACTTATGATTTTCATTGTTGAAGTATGGTGAAGTACTTAATTGGGAGTTTAACTTTTCCCCTTTCCACTACCTCATACAGGTGAACACCTTTCTGACAAGCTATTTGCAATGATAGATGATTGGGGAATTGAAGACAATTTATCCAACATCACCTTGGATAATGCCGCAAATAATGGAGATTGTGCTAGAATTATGCAGAGTAGATTTGTTGCAAAGAAGATCCTGTTTAACAAGGGAAAATACTTTCATGTGCGTTGTTGTGCTCACATCTTAGCTCTTATTGTAAAAGATGGACTTGTGAAGATTGATCCAGATGTACTTAAGATAAGAAAGTCAGTGAAGGCCCTTAAGAAGTCCCAAGTAAGAAAGCAAAAGTTCTTGGACATTGTTGATACTTTAGGAATGTCTGCAATAAGAAGAGGTATTCGTCAAGACGTGAAAACAAGGTGGGTTTCCAGTTTCCACTTTTCTTTTGTTATACTTATACAGTTAGAGAATTGTATTATTGTTTATAATATTACTCACTGAAACTGAATGTTTGTTTTATACAGGTGGAATTCAACTTATCTTATGTTAGATAGTTGTCTTGTTTATAAAAGTGTTTTTGCTCATTTGAAGGAGGTGGATCCAGACTATAAAGACTGTCCAACTGATGAAGAATGGGAGCAAATTGAAGTAGTCACAAAGTTTCTCAAGACGTTTTATGATCTCACAACTTTATTTTCCGGTAGTAAGTATCCTACTTCCAATCTTTATTTTGAAGGAGTTTGTCAAGTTCAGGTGTTATTAAAAAAAGAAAGCACAAATGAAATTGAATACATTAGGGACATGGTAAAGGAGATGCAAATTTAATTTAACAGTTACTGGGAGAACTTGAGTCCTATATTGGCTATGGCACTTGTGTTAGATCCTAGATTGAAACTGAAGTATCTAAACTTTGCTTACTCCAAGTTGTATACTGATGTAAGACAATTAGAAAGTAAAGTTGATGATGTGCGTGAAGATATGAAAAAACTTTATAATGAGTATTACACATTGTCAAATTCAAGAGCTTCTGTCACTGGAACTCAGAATATGGGTATTCAAATTGGTGGGAATTCTGCCCTTAAGGGAAGTGAGTGGCTCCAGGTAATTTTAAAGCTTACTTTTTACTTATGAAGTACATGTGCTCTTGTATTATTTTATGTTTTAACCAAGTGGGTTTCTGAAGTTGTTTGGTATCTTCTCATAGAAGATAACTAGTACCTTGCACTGCACTCACTTCTTGCTTGTTTCATGCAGGAATATGCTGCAACATAGGAAAGTGGTGGTGATCTGCAATCTGACTTGTCAGAGTTGGATCACTATCTTACTGAGAAATATGGATGTTCTTTAGATAAACCATTTGATATCCTAATGTATTGGAAGGCCCAGGAACATCGATTTCCAGTACTTTCAAGAATGGCGGGGGATATTTTGTCAATTCCTATTTCAACCGTCGCTTCGGAATCTGCATTTAGCATTGGTGGAAGGGTAATTGATCGATTTCGCATTTCCTTATTACCTGAAAATGCTGAGGCGGTGATAACAACTCGTGATTGGGTTCATGGAATTGGTAAGTGTGCTAAGTGGTGCTGCTGTTGGTGCATAAGTCAGTAATTTTCCATTTAGGTGAATGTCTAAATTTAATATATAACTTTGATTGTTTTTATCCATGTAGAAAAGAAGATTTGGATGAGGACAATGGAATTATTGGAGAAGATGTATTAGGATTTGAACTTGGTGCAGTGGAGGATGGGGAAGTAAGTTCTTATGCATCTAATTAGTATGCATACTTCTTCATTCTTCAATATAAAGCGGGGTAATTATGCATAACTCCATGTTTTTGACTTGATTCTTTTTTCTTTTTTTTTTGATTTATTTTTGCTTCAAATTACAGATTCTTATTGAATAGTTGGAGCAACTCAATTCAACGATAGACATGGAAAATGAGAATGTTTTTTTGGACAGACAGTTACTTATCAGACCATCAAAGTGTCTCCAAATGTTGTATAGAAAAGAGATTGGAGATGTTTTCTAGATAGTTGTCACTTTTTTTGATTAACCACAATATATATTTTGTGCAGGAAGTGGTTATTAATATCTTTATTGTTGGACACAAAGTCACAAAGTACAAACAATGGTATTACTACGGTCTTGACTCTTGACTCTTGAAGGGTGTTTTTCTTTGTTTAAGTCTTGAAGATATCATGAACTGATGAAGTATTAAACAACTAATGATTAGTATATTGTGCAAGTGTAACTGTGTTCCTTCCTTTTATGGTGCAAATGCAAAAGTAGTGTCAAGTTTTGCAATTTTCTTAAATTTTGGTGTGAATTTGGCCGGAAATAGATCAGAAATCGGTTTCTGGCGAGTTGACTCACCATAAACGGGCTAACCCGTGAACCCGCAAGTTTTACCCATTACGGGCACGGGTTCAAGAAATGACAACCCGTGAAGAATATTGATGAAATTTTAGATAGTGGTAAGAATGAGTTCGTAAGACTTGTGAAAGCTAGATTTATTTAAACTAAAAGTAGAGAAAATTTTAATCCAAATTTGTTTTTTTTAGAGTGAAAATAACCAAGACACTAGATTCCACTATTACACATGAATAAATGATGATAAAAATTCCAAAACTCTAATTATTTTTAAAATCTCTTTTTCTTAATTCACAAATTATCAAGCATATTCTCAAACATTAATTGTATCCCTTAAGCATAGATTATCTAACCAAAGCATAACCTATCTAATTGAATCACAACTAATTAGGAAAAATTATGCAAATAATTAAAATTCTGCAAAGCAGTAATTTGAGTGAATTATAAATTGCAAAATTAGAGAAAAGTAAAATAATTACCAATTATTCATGCAACAATAGCTTCCTCCATGCCTTGGTTACGCGAGAATTAGCTCATCATTATCATGGAAATATGCTCAAAATTCATCTTTATTAATGCTCAAAAATGGTTCACAAATGATGAAATAGGAGAAAATTGACAAAAACCGGGTTTGTAACACTTCTGTTTGTTACAAACCGAGCTGTTACAGAGAACGATAAAAATGAAGTGTTGTTAACACTGTCGCATTACGACCCTCATCCTTTTGTCGCTGTCACTGTTGAAGAACGACGGTTACCTTGCGTCTAATGTTCTTCGCGTTTATCAGCAGCAGCAGCAGCAGCAGAAACCGAGTTCTGCAACTTATGATTTCTTCTTCTCTGGCTCTTCTCAGCTCCCCAAACTCTCCACAAACCTTCCTTGTACCTGTAGAACTCTATTTATACTCCTAATCCTCCTTTAATCCGGCCATATCTCCCAAATAATCTTCATTTATCAATATTATTCTCCACGGCCAAAATTTCCATTTTTTGATCTTCCACGCGTTCTCAGCTGTCAACCTTCGTTATTTATTTTCTTCACGAATCTCTGTAGTGCAACACACTCGAAACTCATGCATTACACGCCTCAAACTCGTGTCAAATTCACTTGAACCCGTGAAAACTTGTGTCCACTGTTTTGGATTGAAACACGTTATTAAGCCAAATTTGATCGGAAAAAACACCCATACCAGCTTTCTATAGTCATATCACGTCTACCCATTAAGTTTCAGGGATTTAATCTCACTAAATCACGTCCAAAAATTCATCGAAAATCTGACAGTGAAATGAGTTTATTTTCCCGCCAAAAATATTCTTTCAAACGATGAAGAAGGTGTAGTGCCCTGAATCCAAAACACGGGTGCCTTTAGCAGCTCGGCTGCCTTGGGGCGCCCTTATCCATTTTTTAGGGTGCCTTTAGTAATTTTGGTGGGTGCCTTTAACACTTTTTTTGGGGTTCCTCCGGTGTATTTCTGGGGTGCTTCCGGTGCATTTCTGGGGTGCCTTTAGTACTCCATCCTGGGGTGTAAAACACCACTTTACGAGCCAATTTCGTCGCAAGAGCTTATTTCTCTAAAAATACCTACAAAGACATGAAATAACAAAATAAATACAAAATCGAATACTAACAATATATACAATTGAGACATATTAGACACAATAATGCGTCTATCAAATATCAACCCGCAGGTTTTGGCCCGTGTTAACCCGAACCCGTGTAACCCGTAACGGGCCAGCCCCGACCCGCCCGTTTGCCAACTCTAACCGAGACCCCCTAAAAATTGTGGAGAAACTTGAAATTATTTTTCTTTGTTTCTTTTTCTTAACGTCCAGGTAAAGCTGTTGAAAGAAAAATGAAAAATCAAAGATGAAATTAGTCTCATCGCACGTACGACAAGGTATTTCGTATGTGGCTCAGTTACCATATAAAGCTTGCACATTGTTTGTTTGGGTCTGAGTTACGATCTGAACTTGACTCGGCAAGAGTCATATGTAAAATTATTTTATTTATTTTTTTCGTTTTTCTGATGTTTGACTCGAGATTTGGCTCGTCTCATACATCTAATTCGGGGTTATTTGTTTCAGGTGTCATTTTGTGTTCAATAAATTCAAAAAGTTTTCATAACTCTACTAATTAATAGTTTCTGAGTCAGATTAAGATGTAATAAGTCAAATTCATATGAATTAGTAAGTCGGATAAAAACAAACAACCTTTTTTTTTGTATACAAAGATAAAAGGAAAAGCTAACTGTTAACAACATTCAAGAGAGTAGTGATGTTAGCTGGGATAATAGAGTTCGTCCACTTATCTTGGACTTTGTGAGAGAGTGCATAGGCATCCAGGGTGTGGGCTACCGTATTAGCCAGTTTTGGCACAAAGGTGAATGCACTATCAGTGAAGTTGCCTGAAAGTCTTTTGAGATCGTCTCTGAGCTTCCAAATTCTCCAGGGAACAGTCCTAGCAGTACCATTTAAGCAGTTGACCACAGTTTCACTACCTCCTTCGATGATGATAGATTGAAATGTCATCTCAGTAGCTAGTTCAGCTGCCAGAAAAAAAAACCATCGGCTTCGGCGAAGACAACATTATCAGAAGTACCCGGTCTAGTAGCAGCACTAATGAAGTCTCCATAACTATTCCTTGCAACTGCTACACATGTATATGAGCCATTTTTCCAAGCTGCATCAACATTTATCTTTATGCATGCATTCAGGGGAGGAGACCAAGTAGCTGTTATCATCTCATTTACCCTGCTAGAATTGTCAGCAATATTATCAAGTTGATCCTCCATCTGAGAGTTATAGTAGAGGTTGAATCAGTAATACGCTAGTGTGAGAGTCCTTGTAACAGTAACAATTTTGTTTTCAAAAACTTTAAATTTCCGGGCTTTCCATATAGCCCATAGAATTGACATTCCTAGCGCAACTGAATATTCATTATCACCATTTTGAAGCCAGCTTTCCATTAACTGGGTGATGGACAGATGCAGATTTTCTTGAATTCTGAGACCCAATGGAGAAGCAAACCAAACAGCTTGAGCAATATTACAATGAATCAAAAGGTGATTTACCGTTTCAGAATCAGAAATACATACGGGAAAATTAATCTGGGGGTACTGTCTCAACAAATCTGTTGATCTTTTGGGCTACAACAAGTCTATTGTGTAATGCCCTCCAAACAAAAGTTTCGATTTTTGGAGTTGCTTTCTTTATTGACCAGAAACGTTTCCAAGGGAAGGAAATTTCACCAAAATGAGAAGCTTCGCCTTGATTGCTGAGTAGTAACTTCTGAAAGGACTGTGAAGTGAAATTCTCATGGTTTGTAAGCTTTCAAATAAGAATATTTGCTGCTGCTGAGTTGATTGGTACTTGTATTATAATGGATGCAGTGTATTCATCTACCACTTGAAGGATTGTTCGCATATCCCATGCACCAGTTTTTGCATTGATAAGCTGGCGAACCTTAGTAATGTTTATATCAACATCATCTCTTCTAACGGGAATTCCTCCTTGGACAGTCGGAATCCAGGGATCTGTGAATATCTTCACTATTACCAACAAGCCAGTTACAGCATTTTTATAATTTTTTCCAGTTATCCAGAATTTCCATCCATGTTGTAGAACATTTTCTTGGTTTGTTAGCTTCCCAAAAAGACTGTTTTCTCAAGTATTTAGCCTGTAAAATTCTCACCCATAGTGAATCCTTATCATGTAGAAATCTCCATGCCAGCTTTGCCATTAACGCTTGATTGAGATCTGATAATGATCGTATTCCCATGCCGCCTTTTTTATTTGGGAAATTGAACATTCCCATTTAAGGAAATATATTTTACTTTGTCTCTATCGTGCCCGCACCTGAAATCCCTTATGATTTGAGTTAACTTGTTGAGAATAGTCTTCGGAATTGTGGAGGTGGACATGTAATACACAGGGATGAGAGCTAGTACCGACTGAATTAGAATTGTTCTCCCCGCATGAGACAAATTGTTTCTTTTCCAAATTGCCAGCTTTTCAAGAAATTTCTCTATGAGAAAATTGAAATTAGATACTCTGGTTACCTGTTGCAGTATCCTGACTCCCAAGTACTTCTCATCCTTATGCATTCTTGTGACTCATAGAGTTTGTATAATTTCTTCTGCGCATGATTCTGGGACGTTTTTGCTAAAGTAGATGGATGACTTGGAGTAATTAACCAATTGGCCTGAGACAATGTAGTATTGTTACATAATGTAAGTGATCGAACTTATGGTGTTGGTATATGTATTGCCAAATAGCATAACATCATCAGCAAACATCATATGTGAGACACTTGGTGCCCACCTATTTATTTGGTAACCACTATATTGACCATCTTCCTCCATCTTATCCCTGACAAATAGTGAGAACATATTACAAATAAGTAGGGTGATAAATATAATGGACACCCTTGTCTTATTCCCCTCCCCCCCTTAAAAAAACCTTTTGGCTGACCATTAAGCAATATAGAAAAATAAGTAATTTGTACACAGCTCATTATAAGATCATGAGTTCTACCAGTAACTCCTACACTAGCTAAAGCTTTACTTAGAAATCTCCAATCTATTCTGTCATAAGCCTTGCTCATATCAAGTTTGAGAGCAAAGGATCCATGAGAAGTGTTGGAGGCATGCATGGAATGGAAAAGTTCTTTAGCAACAACAATGTTATCTAGGATTTGCCTACCTGGTACAAAAGCAGATTGGGTGTTTTCAATCAGACTATCTAGAAAAGGACTTAGCCTGTTTGTTATGATCTTAGTAACAATCTTATAAAGCACGTTGCAGAGTGCAATATGCCTGTAGTCAGATGCTGTGCTAGCATTCTTTTTCTTCGGAATTAAAGCAAGATAGTGATGGTTCAGACCTGGAGGAATGCATGAGAATCTGAAACAATCTTGAATGAGTTGAACCACTTCTTGTCCAACCACATCCCATCATTTTTTATAGAATAATGTAGGGTATCCATCAGGGCCTGGAGACTTTAGTGATCCCATGTTTTGAAAAACATTAAAAATTTCCCCAAAACTAGGTATTTACTTACACCCCTGCAGTCTACTTCCTTAAGTTTAGTAGAATTCTCAAAAGAAACAGAATCACGTAAAACATTAGTATCCTTAGAAAACATGTTTTGGAAATGAGATAGGAGGTGGTCGATAATCTGATCATGTTCTGAGATCCATTCACCATAATTTTACTTAATAGCAAATTTTTTGTTTTTGCTCCTTTTATGAATAACAAATGCGTGAAATACCCGAGTGTTCTTGTAATTAGAGTGTACCCATTTGGATTTGTTTCTCTGCTGCCAAAATATTTTGTCTCTTTTTTCTAGAGTGGCTATTTTCTGGCAGATTTCCTTCTCCTCCCCTCTTATGCCAGTTAAGTGTGTTGATGCCTGCAAGTCAACCAGCTTTTGCTTCTCACTCTCAATCTCTCTTCTTGTGTCACCGAATGTGTTTTTGCTCCATTTTTTAAGATCAATACCCAAACTATGTAGCATATCTGTCATGTCTCCTGAAGATGCATTCCATTTAATCTGAATGATTTCCTTAAACAGTGGATGTTCAATCCAGTAGTACTCAAACTTATAGTTTGGCTTTCTTTTTGGTGGTTTTCTCATAGTATTGAGAAGGATTGGTGCGTGATCACTTTCGATTCTAGGGAGATGTAATACTGCAGCATCAAAAAACAATAATCTCCATTCAGTGTTGCATAAAGCTCTATCCAATCTCTGACCAAGTGAATGCAGGTCCTGCATATCCCAAATCTAACTGATAGGTGTCCAAAACACCTAATTCTAGTATCGATTTCACATGCTTTTCTTATTAATTTTCTCGTAAATTTGTATATTATGTTTGCTTTTATTTTTATTTAGGTACAATGGCTTGAATCGGCAAAAAAGAAGAAAAAGCGTAAAAATGAGTCGCATCGAGAACCAGGAGGTGATGCCGTTTCTAGACAGCTATCGAAGTCAGGGCTCAGGCCAACTGAGTCACCATCCAAGCGGACCGTAAGGGTTAGAACAGGGAGGCCGACTCATGGGCATAATACTGGTGGAGCTAGATTGGACCAGCTGAAATGAAAGAGTGCGTCAGAAGTCCACTGAATTCGTTAGTGGAGTTCACCATCTGTGAGTCACACATGTGCATTCAAGATGGAGAAAACTTAGGTCTCAGTTGAAACCCAAATTGAGCAGAGAAGCATTCTTTTCTTTTGTCACTAGTTAACGAGCTGAGATGGAGATTGAGCAAGCTTGTTGCTGCCAGCCATGGGTATTTACCAGGGTTCAGAGTTCTTCTCACAACCAACAAGGAGGAGGATTAAGTGTCTTCAAATCATGGAGATTTTGGCCAGAATTGCATGAAAGAAATGGGGTTTCTTGCAGTCATTGATTCAGCTGCTGGACAAGGTGATTCTAGGGAAAATTCATAAATGGGAGATGAGCAGAATTGAGGGATTTGTTTCCTTGAATTAGATGGGTCTTGGTGTTCGAATTTGTTCATGTTCTTGAGTTGAAAATCAGGGAAGAAGGCATTACTGTGGTCTGAGATTTGTGACTGGTTTTGTACGTCAACAAAGGGAATAGATTGAGGTGTTAAAATCAGGGATCCTGTTGGGTTTTGGGTGAATCATTGGTTCATTTTTTTTTTGCAGTTGAACAGGGAATATGATAATGGTGCTGCCTTTGATCATTATGGAGAAATGGGTTGTCGTTTGAATGTGGGAATGCTACAGCAAAGAGAATGACATAGAAACTGCTCGAGTAAAGGCCTGACTCACCATTTTCTTGTCAGCTAAAAGTCTGTCTTCAAGGATTGTTGCTGCAATGGTATGTGTGGGTATTTGTAATGGGTTTTGAACTGAATTTGTATGGATGGCAGAGAGGATATGAACTGGTGGTGGAAGTGTGGGTTTGTGTCGTTGATATGATGTTTATTGAGGAGATTAGGACAGGGATTGAAGCTGAAACAAAGAAGATTACATGGGTTTCAAGTAACTTTGCAGAGGAAATGGAGGAGAAACTAGTTTGTTGTTACTAGTTTCCATGGTGTTGGTAAGGTGTTGAACGGGAGTTGCATGAACATCAACACTGGCTCAATTTTGTGGTGATTTGGTTGATTTCTCGCAGTCAACAGATTTGTGCTGCCGAAATGATGGTTCTTGGTGGTTGTGTTCGAGAAGGTTTAAGAGTTAACACTAGCACGAAGCTGGAGTATGAAATTGTTGGCAATTTGGGTAATTTTCTGGGCCGACAATTCAGCCAGAAATGTGTCCGGAAAACTGATGTTTTGGGGTGGCTCTCTACTGGTGTTACTGCCATGGTCCAATGGCAAGCTATAGCGTCTGTTACTGCTGTGATAAGTGGTCATGTGCGGAGGACTCAGGGCATGATTTATAAGATGGAAAGTATAAGGAATATTGGGTGCAACATAATCCGAAGATTTGGTCCGAGTTCGTATGAATTTGGGTCTGTTTTCTTGCCGAGAAGATGGCTATAAAGTGGAGCTGTAGCCATTGGTTTGTAGTGATGAAGGGTATGGATTAAAGGCATGTTTTAGAATCTGAATGAACTAAGAAAGTGGATATTCACCCAATACGACTTTGCAGGGAGACGAGAGATATATAAGAGGGCAATAACTACAGCACAAACCTGTTCGAGTAAAGTTTCCAGAGAGCTTAGAAGCAGCAGCAACTCTGGTTTGCTGCCTGGTTTTTCCTAAACTTCTCTGTTCCTTTAAAATTTATTAAGCCTTTGTTGAGAACAATTATTACTATGAGCAGCTAAACTTATTCTTTGATTAAGGGCGATTTCAAAGACCGGAATATGAATCTACAATTGATATGAAATAACTTGTTCTCTTGCACTTATTTTCGTTATTGTTCAATTTCTACCGGGCCAATAATGTTTATGGGCTATTTGTTGATTTTAAGCTCGAAATTGAATTGTTGGCACATAATCTTATTGCTAGTTTTGATTTTCTTCGACCCGTTGATTTTCTTCGACCCGTAATTGTCTAGAGAACTAAATACAAGTAGCGATATATGGGTATTGATGGTGGGACTTTGTTAAGTACCCATATGTAGAAATTGACACTAGTAGGTAATTCATGCATTTGATTTTTCACTAGGAGCAACCTTATCTCATAAAACTTAGAGCACTTGTTTGAATTATACCTAGTAAGCATACCTCTACGTAACTTGAATAAGTAGAGTCCGGTAGTCGAGCGCTTCCGTGTCCGGTGAGCTTAGGAGATAATAACGGGATAGTTGAGCGTACTAATTATCCTAGGGTTGTTACTAACGAGATAATGCGAAGAACATGGTTATATATCAATTAGGTTTATATTTCGTGGTCGAGAATGAATCCTTAATCAATTTCATCTCATATTTGAATACAATCTTATAATTTTCAGAATTTTACATCACAATCATCTTTGCTAAGAGTAATTCCATAACAACTTTTGCTCAATACCTCCCTTGGGACGAATCTGCTTTCATTATATTACTTGCTAGTGTAAAGAGAAGTAGAAAATATTATTTGTGAGTTGACACCTCGTCACTAACACATTTCCATCTTTTATCAAATTTCTGAACTCAATACAACTTATATCAGTGGATGGTGATCCCCCATGTTTCTCATATTGGTGTTAGAGAACATTAAGATCACCAATTATACACCAGGGATCCTCTATAGAAGTAGATTGCTTGTGTTTCGCCAAAAAACATCTTTGTGAGGGTGTGTAGGAGGACCATAGACACACAACAGACTCCACTTTGGGATGCTGAGTCGCTGGCCAATATTGCACTGCATAAGATTTTGAGTTTTGGAAACCACCTCCAGTTGTACATTATCTTTCCAAAGTATAGCAAGACCTCCACTTCTGTCATTTGCCGCATTAAAATCATAATGACTGAAGTTAAGTGAGATACAAACTCTTATGCTATTATTTTCATTTGATCTTGTTTTCGAGATGAAGAGGATAGAAGGTTTGCAGCTTCGCAGGAATGAGTTTAAGGCCAGAACTGTCGTCTCATTCCCTAATCCACGACAGTTCCAGGATTGTATTAACATCGATTTTGCGACTTTTCTGGGAAAGTCGCCAAAGCCTCTTCAGTGTTGTTGCAGTGTTGTTTTGTCAGTGGATCACAATCCATTGGTGCTGGTGATATTTTACTGCCAATTAGGGTGATGTTGTTTCCTGCTTCTTTTTTCTGCTGAGCTCTGATTTGTCTTCTCCACTGTTTCAAGCTCTTTGTATGTTCTTGTTTGCTATCCATACATGCATTGTCCTGTGAAGAAGAGCTTTCCTTTGGTTTGGTGCTTTGTGGGGGTTGGTTAACTGGATTTGAGAGAGGAATTTCTGGTTACGGGGTAATGTTTTGGTTGGTGGTGTTTGACTGAGAGATAGTCAGGTTGGTTGGATTTGGTTGTGGGCTAGGTGGAGACAATTATGATGTGGGTTTTGATGGGTGGGTGGAGCCCTGATGTGGTATTGGGGTATTCATTTTGGGTGATTTAGTGGTATTGACTGGTGGGGTGGTTTTGGATTTTGAATTTTCCCCTCCTTTGTTTCCAATAATAGAGTTTGAGATAGATAGTAACTGAATATTTTGAGATTTTTCAGTTGAATGTTGACTGATAAGGTTTGGGAAAGTTTCCGGATTAGCTGCAGATTCTGGTACTCTCTCAATATTTTGAAGAGGATTTTCCATCTTTGAAGTTAATGTGGTTGAGTGATTATAGGGATTGATTGCGGACTGAGATTGATCTGGTTGACTTGTAGACTGGAGATTAGGGTTTCCGCCATGTATGACTTCTATGTTTTCTTGGTTTTTCCTAGGGGTGGAAAGGAAATGGCTTTGTTTAGGCTTGAAACTGGCATTGATCTCTTCAGTAAGTCTGGAAAATTTCGTATCCTGCATTTTCTCCATGAACGTTTCTGGGGAGAAAAAACCCATCTTCTCACACTCTTTTGACAGTTCTAGACATTGCTTCATGATATGACCGAACCTTCCACAGAAATAACAGACCTTTGGTAGTCTTTTATATCTTAGAGAGACTCTACATTCCTTCTTGGATGGTAACATGAAGTTCAACTCTTGTTTTAATGGCTTTGTAACATCTATTTTCACTCTGACTTTTGCAAAACTCTCCCATTTGGCTTGTTCATCTGCTTGAATAGGATAGGAGGTCCTAATATTTGAGGCTATGAACTCAACCATCTTAATCTTATGATTACTTAGTGAGAGACCATGGACTTGAGCTTTGAAATATGCATAGATGAAATCATACTCGTGTAGGAGTTTGTCTGGATCACAAATTTCAATTAACATCAGGTCTTCATTAAGCTCCCATGGAGACCTCGTGAGTACAGTGTTGTAGTCACATCCTAATTCAAAGTGAACTAGATATATTGCTTTTCCATAACTAGATATATAGATAATTCCTGAAGGCCTCCACGATCTTTGTAGCATGTTGTATAGGATGTTTAATCCATATTCTCGTCTTGTAATGGTTGTGATGACTAAAGAATATTTGTTTACAGGGTTTTCTTCGACCTAATCTTCAGGAATCCCATATTCTTGCTCATCATCTTTGAGAAGAGATGCAAATCTTGCGGTGATTTCTTCACACTTTAATGTACTCGGATTTGATGAGGAAGAAGCCAATACTGTAAATCCAAAACAAAAGAAAACTCTCTGTCAAAATGAAACAGAGAGGACACAAGAGAAGAGAAAGAGAATGAGCCGCAAGAGAACTTGCTAACCTGCAAAACACAAACAAAACTTAAAAGCATATTAGAAAAAGATCAGGATCGTCTTAGAGATGAGAGATAATCATCCTAAAAAGATGAGAGAGAAAAAAAAATCGTCCTGGAGATGAGAGAAATTTTCGGCTTTATAATCGTACAAGTTGATTTTCTGTTTTAAATACCTATTAGTCTTACAAAGCTAATTGTACCTTGATAATTTTTAATTCCTTATATATATATATATATATATTGCGTACGAGACAACTTCTTAGTGATTTCCCAGTAGTGAATGTGGATGTTTGATATGTCGCGTCACTTTAAGACATTCTTTAAGTATAAACTTCTAAATACTAAAATTGCTTTTAGTCTCCAACCTATAATGCTTTCTATCTTCTTTTTTTTACTTATCAGTAGGCATTCAATTGGTTAAAATTATTTCCATTATAATTTTTCAATGACTTTTATTATTAAAAGTGTGATTATGATGGGAAACTAGAGATTGACCTAAAGGATGTCTAATTTTTTCTCGCCACATCATCCTTATATCAATGGGTTGGAGATGATTTTTATAAATAATGTTGTGGATCCTACATGGATTAATACTTCTTTCTTACCACGCATTCCATTGGAGAAGCTCTTAAAATTGCGATCATCAGAAATAGGTAAAACTCTAGAAGCACATGATGTTCAATCTGTTAGAACAAATGGCGCCCGTTCTAGCACAATAAATCAAGAACAGAAATAGGAAACAAAATCAAAGTAAACAAGCACATGGACAACACAAAGATTTATAGTGGTTCAACCAAGATGATCTACATCTACTACCAAAGACAACGAAACAATTTCACTATATATCAAACAAGATTACAAGGATATGATTCAACCCCCTCTCAAGATCCGTCCCCATTTGCGCATCACACATTCTATTACATGAGTTTCTTTCTTGTTACACTGAAGAAGAGGAAAAGTTTATTTTTCTTGTGATAGCTTCCTTTTTTCCCCGTGATGCTTTTAGGGCACAAAACAACTAATGGGCTTATGATCAAAGTTGTAGCAAGCCCAACAGAAAACGAACTCATATTCCAGGCATATAAACTACAAATCTCCACCTTGACTTGAATACCATTAAGTCGCAACCTGATTGCTTAGCTCCCCAATCCAATTGACACATCATTTCTTCTTCATTGTCTTCGGTCAGCCCTTGCAAGGTCTCTCAAAACTTGTTGACACCAACTAGGTCTTAAATAATGCTTGAACTTGATACTTGGAACCGGATTAATCAACATGTCTACAAGTCTATCAGCTATAGGAATCTTGAGCATTCATGTTTTCTCTTCTTCAACTGCATCCTTGATAAATGATACTTGACATCGATATGTGCTTTGTTCTCTCATGATACATTCGGTTATTGGTTAAGTGAATGGCACTTCGAATGTGTCGCGATACAAAGTTGTACTTTCTTGCTTGAAACCCAAATCACCAACCAAATCCATCAACAATACAATTCCCTTCACTGCTTCTGCGGCTACCGTGTACTATGACTCAATTTTAGATAATGCAACCGTACTCTATGAAACTGATCTTCAACTGATAGTACCATCACACAATGTAAAGGTATAACCTTTCAGTGGCCTCCTTATATAAAGATCACCTACATAATCAAAATCTACATAATCTTTGTTGAATCACTACATTGTTGGTCAAACACCAAACCAACATATGTACTGCCATTTAGATACCTCAAAATAAACTTTACAGCTTGCCAATGAGCCTTCCCAAGACTTCCCATGTATCTACTTAACGCACTCACAACTTGTACAATATCGGGCCTTGTACAAACCATAACATACATTATGCTACTAACTGCAATTGCTTATGGAACCAGAGACATTTAGTCTGCCTCATCTGCAGTTTGAGGTCATAATATTCCAGAATGTCTAAAATGAGATGCCAAGGGAGTACTTACTGGTTTCACATCCTTCATACCAAACCTTTCTAGAAACTTCTAAATGTAATCCTTATGGGATATATATAACTTCCCTTCAGATCGATCTCTATGAATCTCCATGCCCAATATCTTCTTTGCTGCAACCAAGTTCTTCATCTCAAACTCACTACTCAACTTATGTATCTCTAACATGTCTTTGCAAGCTATTAACACATCATCTACATACAAAAGTAAATACACAAATGAACCATCTTGGAGTTTACTATGATACACATAACTATCGTAGTTACTCTTATCATAGTCATTTAACGACATAAACGTATCAAAATGTTTATACAAAGATTTCTTTAGACCATACAAAGATTTCTTTAACAAACATGAATGATTTTCTTTGCCAGGAACTTCAAAGCCTTTTGGTTGCTAGCTTGTTACATATAAATACGCTCTTCCAAATCACCATAAATAAGAATTGTCTTAACATCTAGTTGTTCCAATTCTAGATCATTCAAAACAACTATAGCAAGCAATGTTCTAATAGAATACGTTTAACAACATGAGAAAATGCCTTCTCTTTGTATAAACCGGCCCCTTTGCCATAACTCTTGCCTTGAACTTGTTCCTTCACTATATGAAGTACCTTCTTTCTTCTTGAGACCCATTTTCTTCCAACAATATTTTGTTCAATAAACCTAGAAACTATATCCAAGTCTCATTCTTGTCAAGAGACTCAACTTCTTCAATCATAAAAGATCCTCATTCTGCTGATTCTTCTCCACCGATTGCTTCATGATAGGTACACTGCTCATTCTTATCTGTCCTGTCACTCACTAGAAGTGCATACGCAACCAAATTAGCATGCCCATATCTCTGAGGTGGTTTTACTTGCCTCCTTACCCTGTCTCTTACAAGATTGTACTGATGATCTTGTGCTTCATCTTCCTGGGAAGGCTCTTGAAAATTTCTTGATCATCCTCATCAGAAATAATAGTTTCATTGTTTCCCTGGACTTGTATCTCAAGTTCTAGCTGGTCACCAAGCTCCATCTTATCACTAATACTCTCTTCAGCTCTTCCATCAAGTTCTTCATTCTCTGGCTTTAATACCGATTGCTCATCAAATGTCACATCTCAACTGATAAGAAACTAATTTGATCTTTCTTCAGGACACCATAACTTGTAGCCTTTCACACCCTTTGCATACCCAAGAAAGATACACTTATTATCTCTATACTCAAGATTTCCCTCATTCACATGAGCATAGGCTGGACATCCAAATATCTTCAAGTCTTCATACTTAGCATGTGAAGCTTTCCAAACTTCATTTGGAGTCTTGTACTCAATAGCATTCGGTAGAGATCTAATCACTAGATAAGCTAATGTATTAGCAGCTTCTGCCCCAAACTCCCTTGGTAACCCAACATGGAGAGCATGCACCTTGCTTTCCCCATTATGGTTCTGTTCATCCTTTCTGCAACACCAATTTGTTGTAGTGTTGTTCTGGCTATGCGGTGTATCACAATCCCTTCATCCTTGGAGAAATCATTGAACTCACCCCCACAAAACTCCAAAATATTGTCTGTTATCAAGCACTTGGCTTGTCTTTCGGTTCGCTTCTCAACCATAGTCTTTAATTGCTTGAACTCTACAAAAGTTTCATCTTTGTGTTTAAGTATGAATACCCATAATTTTCTTGAGAAATCATCAATGAATGTCAACATACAATAGTTAGACTCCACGCACACGCGCACACAGTAGGAACTTCACGCTGGTCGTTTGGTCATGGACATGCCCTGTAGCACTTGAAAGCTGAAACCGGCATGTGATTTTTAGAAAAAAAACTCCACTACACGCAAACGCACACCCAAAACCCCAAATCAAGCTAAAACTTTTTGGTTGGTTTCATGATTAGGGATATGCGTTGGTTGTATGGGATTTTGTACAGTCTAGCACTACTGTTTCATGATTAGGGATATGAGTAAAAAATAAAGTTTGTGGATTAACTTGACGTCAGAATGGAACGTGTACAAATTGGTATTGGTATGTAGTTAGAATATGCTACATCGAAGAGAATCGAAGTGTTTTATTAATAAATGAAACAGGGGGATCATGGAGATGAAGATGATCCCAAGCACTAATAAAAGAAGCAGCTAGTATCCATGATTTTATATATGTATACATGACTGGATAAAAGTTTTGAGACTGGACAAATGTAAAATCTGTTTTTACAAAAACAACAATTGTTATAAAGGAAATGTCCTAAAATTCTTTAGTGATTTTCTATTCTGTGTGTTAATTCTTACTCTTCATCGCCTCGGGTAGCTGTTTTTTGTTTTTACCTTCTCTGGAAGTTAAGGATCTTGATAGAGGTAGCAAAGATACCAAAGAACAAAAGGGAGAAACATAGAAGCACCCCTGCACTGACACCAATCATGCCAGGACCATAGCCAAGGTTCTTCTGGATATACTCTTTCACAGTCCCGTCGAATCCAGCACCCACAATATGATCTTCTACATCACCTAACTGAGACGTTATAATGCCGCGTAGTGTCCAAGCGACTGGGCAAATATAGTAAAACCAGAGCCACCATATTGGGATCATCTGCACCAAGTGAAGAATAAAGAGTAAAGACAATGAGAAATCGAGAAACATGTTCTTGTGGGAGTTCATTAGCATTATGGTAAATGGTATACTTACAGGCTTTGGAACAAGAAAACCGGAGAGAAGATTCCACAATGAGTAAAATGCAGAAGAGAGCACAGCAGCCAAGTGCGTCGAAGGTGTTAACCCAACCGCCATCATCCCGTAGAAAGTGAAATACATGAACGTTAAGAACATAAACAACACGTATAGCAGGAATTTTACTGCAAAAAAAGAGAGAAGTCAGTTGATTAACACCCACCTAGGAAATTATGATATTTTTACTATAAGGATAATGTAACCTGTTTACCTAAAGTTCTCTCAAAGTTGATCATGAAGAATGTGATGAAAGCATATACTAATGTCTGTACGACAATGTATGGAATCTCAATAAGACCCTGTCGATAAGAAAAAAGAAATGTTAAGCACCAGCTTTGTCTATAAAACTTAATAAAACCGAAAAGGTGAGATTTCTATAGTTGATATGGAACTTACTTGGGCGGCTGCATAAGGAAATGCAGCATACATTCCAGCTGCTTTCTCTCTGTAAAAGACCGTTCGTTCAATAGCAACTACTGGCTGTACTGAAGAAGAATTATTCACACCAAGAAACAAGCACGCTGAATATAGAGCTCCCATAACAACCATCAAATCTTGTGTTGTGCTCCTTCTCGAACCAACATTCCAAAATACCGAGCCAATTATCAATGCACTAATTGTAGTAAAGACTAACCGCACGACATTGTATTGAGGGCTTCTCCAGTAAACAAGATGTTGTTTCCATAAACAAGTTATGAATTGAGTTAAACGAGTTGTTGCAAATGTTGCTGAAAATCTCAATGGTTCTGAACCAGGGGGTGGAGTACGCAATTCCTCAATCAAAGCTTCTACTCCCCTAAAGAAAAAATTGGAATAGGTTGATAACTACTTGTTGAAGAGAATTTGATACAGTATAAAAACAGCAACTGGAAATTGTTGAGCATAGTCCTAGATGGAGTATGAGAGCACCCCACATGAGGGGCCGGTAAATAATGCCACAAGTACAGTAAAAGATTATTAGTGCCCCAAGTAAATACAGAACTTGGGCCACTCACTTGTGGCGCTCTCAGCTTCCATCTTGGACTAAACAGAGGTAATACGTAATTACCAACTCTGCGATTCATAGTTACATAATGAGAGTACTCTTCCGCTCTCACCTGAATTGTTGAGAATCCCTGTATATATCCGCAAAGTCTTGGCCAATTCTGTCTTCGGTCGCTGGTGTAGTGACCTCCAACACCCAGGTCGCTGGATTGTAGTCATCAGGTATAGGAGGAATTCCCTCAATACTCTGCAAAGGTTGGAAAATGATCCGAAACACTATCAGCTTTGACACTTTGCAAGGCAAGCATTATGCAGTACATAAACACTTGGTCACGTATGGGTGAACCGATTATGTGCGTGGGAAATATTGCAAGTAGGAGAATTTTCCAAGTACCTGGAAGTAGTCGATCAAGATATTCGAGCGTTCACCAAGCTTCCAACCGTATATAACTCGACCTCCTCGTTTCATCAAAAGTAGCTAAATCCAGACCAGATACACAACAAGATATCAGTGAGTATGAATATGTTTTAGGAGTTTGAGTACTAATTCACAAGATGAAAAGGCAAACAAATGACCAACCTCATCAAATGCTTCAAATATGTCAATGCTAGGTTGGTGTATGGTACAAACCACAGTCCTTCCCGTGTCAACAGTATTACGTACAGTACGCATTACAATAGCTGCTGCCCGAGCATCTAATCCAGAAGTGGGTTCATCCATGAAAATTATAGAAGGATTTGCGACTAGCTCCACCGCAATGGTCAGACGTTTTCTTTGCTCCGTTGACAAACCAGTACTCCCAGGCAAACCAACCAGAGCATTTCGTAGACTATTAAGCTCCACCAGTGCCATAACTTCTTCAACAAACTCCTGCAGTAAGTGTGCGTTCATGGATTAATTTCCCCACTACAAGGATCAACAACAAACAGAAAGAAGTGCAAAACATCATATATGTAGTAACTAACTTCTTTGGTCTCTTGGCTGACTTCGTTTGAAAGACGAAGTGATGCAGAGAACCAGAGTGACTCCTCAACTGTTACTTGAGGTGAATGTATATCCGTTTGTTCAACGTATCCTGAGATTCTAGCAAAAGTTTTTTGCTCTTTTGGATACCCTGATATCCTGATATCACCTTCTATGTATCCACCAGTCTTCCTACCAGCAAGCACATCCATCAATGTTGTTTTTCCCGCCCCACTAGAACCAACTAATGCGGTAAGAACACCTGGTGAGAATGCTCCACTCACATTTGACAAGAGTTGCAACTTCTTTTCTTTGGTACCTTTCATTTCCTGAGGGTATATGCACAATTAACTACAAAAAACTTCGAAAAAAGCAAGCGAAGGAAAACCAGAAGATTTAGATATATACCTTGGGCATGTCAACAAAGTAATTGACATTATGAAATGTCATTGTTAATGGTTTAAATGGAAGAATCATCCCCTTATCAGAAGCTCTTCTTTCCAGAGGAACCTGCTTCTGTTTTGAATTACGATCTATTGCTGCAATTGTCAAGTTACTCTTATTGTGAGAAAAAGCAAGTGTAATTTTCTTTATATAAACAACCAATTCTGATATAAGAAAATAAAGAAAAAGAGTCTTGAACTGACCACTAGTTTCATTAGCATTTTGTTCTTTGTCATCGGGAGTAATCATTGCTTGCGCCTTCGAAAGAGCTATTTAGCAAATCACATACATCCATATGTTAAGTTGTAATAAAATGCGAAA
Source organism: Papaver atlanticum (assembly GCA_023531105.1). Classification (NCBI taxonomy): domain Eukaryota; kingdom Viridiplantae; phylum Streptophyta; class Magnoliopsida; order Ranunculales; family Papaveraceae; genus Papaver; species Papaver atlanticum. The sequence continues at coordinate 1,669,010 of JAJJMB010002020.1, forward strand.
AATCCAAGAAACAAAAGATTTTAAGATCTAAAGTGAAAACTTAAAGTTGTATACTCACGATTTAGGTAAGCCAAAGCAACAGTCACCAGGTTATTGAACAGAAGTGCAAAGCCCATTAAAACACCAACCCCAATCCAATACCAGTAATCTTCAGTAGGGAGACCATGTGATTGGAGAACATTATCTCCTACTGTGGTGTTTGCATATTTAGAATGCTGTCATAAAAGAGTGGAGCAATTAAAAGACTGGTCGATATTACTCAAAATTAGCCAAGTGTTTATTGATTAAAACAACATAAAGAAACGAATAATTAGCATAACTAATCTGTTACAATACCTGCATCCATCTTGTTGCAGTAAACTCATTGACGGAAATTGCACGTTGTCCATATGATAACGGGGACAACCAAAAAGCCCAAACCCACCATGGCTTGATCATTGCTGGAGATGGAACACTAGAGCATTAGGGGATCATCAAGTAAGAGTGTCACTATAACATATTGAGTCAGGATAACTGAAGCAAACCTTTTGGAAGGACAAATCCACCCAACAGGAATATAATCAGAATGGCAGCAGACCCATATGTATTAGCAATGATCATATCCCTTGCAGTAGCAGCCATCAATCGGAATAAGCCCAAAGCCATTTGATGTACAGAAAAGAGTAGGAGTATGAACCGGAAGAACCTACAATAAGGAGTTGATAAGTTAAAGGAAAGTGAAAGGTGCAATTAAATGATGCTGGTGACGTTATCAAATAACTTACCTTCCAGCACCAGGGGCAAAGCCAACAGTGTAATATACCACAACTGCCCATACAACAGCTTCAATGACGGAGTAAGGTACACGCAAAAGCCAACTCGGTATAGACCATGCCCAGGCAGGATGAAAGTAATTATCTCTCTGCTTGTAGAATATCGGGAGACGGGATATCATAATAGGTAATTCAGAGAATCCATTGAACATCATATGCACCAGCGCAAAAAACAAGCATGAAAGATAGAGGTTTCCGTTTATCTCATCTGTAGGATGTATTCTTGTTCGTAGAAACATTGTGCATGTGATAAATCCAACAATCGCAACCTGCAAAAGCCGCAATGCAAAAATGATACGCAGTACTTTAATGTGAAAAATACACAAGTTTTGGTAGTAGAGTAGTGAAAAGGAAAAACAAAGAGATCTGTATATAACTTACTTGGAATGTTCGGAATATATAAAGAAAGCGATGCCTGCTGAGCAGTAAACTTTCTCGAGCTAAGCATGTCTTGAAGAGTTCTTTCTTTGATACAGCATACTGTTCTTGAGAAAGAGCTGAAGGAAGAGACTTTTGTTTATCATACGGAACAGAGAGATTTGAAGCCATAGCCCTTCCATAAATAGAATTTTCAAATGCTTCTCTAATTTTTAAAACAGGAAGAAATTCATATGGTCTTGAATGATCAGCCCAGTATTGCTCTTGGTCTTTTACCGAAGTAACCTGAAATTCTAGTAAAGTCACATACTGGGAATGATATGAGTAAATAACTGTAGGTGAATGATCATTTCAACAACTCTACCTCTTGAAGAAAATCAGCAACACCCTTGCGAGGTGGCAGTTTGAAGCCTAATGATTCAAAGAACTCTACAACATTTTCTAGAGGACCTTGATAAACAATGTGCCCTTCCGATAGTAGAATTAGATCATCGAACAAATTATATGTCTCAGGTGCAGGTTGAAGTAGAGCCATCAATACAGTACCGCCCATTTGATGCACAAAATTTCGAACACATTTCACAATTTGATATGTTGTAGAACTATCAAGTCCAGTGGAAATTTCATCCATTAAAAGCGTCTTTATTGGCCCAACTATCATTTCTCCTGCATGTATGGAAAGAAACTTATACAGTTAACTGAAATCTTTACACAAAGTTAATTGATAAACAAAGTGCCAACAAAAACAGCAAAATTCAGTACCTGTAGTAACTCTCTTTCTTTGACCACCTGAAACACCTCTAAGCATATCATTACCAACAAGGGTATCACCACAAACGTCGAGGCCAAGAACTTTCAAAATGTAATCCGTTGCTAGACTATGTTTACCGCCAACAGAAGATGCCTACACGTTTAAGTTTTATTTCAAGGTAAACAACATGGAACAAGAAAGGTGAATTCTGAAGATCAATATAGAGGTAACACTAACAGAATTAGTAAATACCTTCATAAATGCATCGATTTCTGGATTTGGACGTATATTCTGTTCCTTCTCTAGTCTAACTAGATCTTTCAAGTATGCTGAGGATGTAAATTAACCACCAGTTAGAATCACGAAATGTAGCAGCAAGTTATTGAACTAATCTAAATACGAGTACATATGAAAGTTGCGTAAAAGCAGTATATTTCCTAGAAACTAGAACGAGGTTTGATATGTTAACTTGGAAGTAGAAAGAGACAAATGATAATTCACCTCCAAACCCATCGCTTGCACCTTGAAACCTTGCAGCGTAATCTAAAGTTTCACGTACTGTTAGCTCTGCAATATGATTATCTGTTTGGCCAATGTATGCGGCACTCCTTTTCACACAAAACTCATCAAATGTTTGACCATTGAATGTAATAGTCCCACTTTTCTGATGCACAAATGTGATGTATACGTTGTGTCAGTTCTTTCAAATTAGAAGACAAAACTTTTCCCAAAAAAAATCGATAAATATCCTTATTTGAGAACAATTGCAAGCAATCCATTTTCCGCTGGTTAAAACCCCCTCCAACATTTTGGTAGAATGCAAAATTGGCGGGCAAATTTGTGTATACATAAATTTACTAGTCAATGAGTCTACCTTTAGGAAACCATCACCGTATCCATACATGCTACTAACCTGTAATGCTGATTCAAGCTTTCCGGCAAGAGCTTTTAACAATGTTGATTTACCAGAACCTGGTGGTCCCAGAAGCAATGTCATTCGTCCAGGTTTAACGAAACCACTAGCATTGTTCAAGATAGTCAAGGAATGCCTTTGTGGGCGAAATATCTTCAGACTAACTAATATATCCTGCACAAATTATACTTAGTAATCAGAAAATTGTATAAGCGAAAGACAATAAGAATCAGCAAGTTTTGGTATGGTACCTCCATGGTGTCACGAACATAATTGACAAGAGTAGGTAATGCTCTAGAGCTTGTTTGAACATCAGCTGTGATGTGCAGTCTCTCAAACCTTACTTCAATTTCCGGAATCTCCAATCCAACTCTATTAGAAAATCAAGAATCAATAAAAATCGTACCAAAAAAATAAAAATAAAAATGGAAATATGTTTTAGAGTCCAGAGGCAACAGTATTCCATTTTTGAAAAAAATCTTCATAGCTAGGACCGAGCTCTCTTTTTGTTGCCCTACTGTAAGCATTTTTGGCTCCACCACTATTGCCATTGAATAATCTTACAGGCAAAGTGAGGAAAGAAAAGCAAGCCTTAAATTTTTATGCAATAATACTGAGGTTTGTGTACATACTAGATTAGGTATTGCATTAATCAATAAAGACTTCATTGTGCACGAGAAAAACAAAATCATGCATGAAGATTTCTCTAACTAGATGACCTAAGCGATTAGCTCTCACGCTGGTAAAAAAAAATTCTAAAAAGAAATTAGACACATAAAGAATGTGAAATACAGGTGCTGATCACATAAAAGCAATAACAACAAAAAAAAGGAAATATATAGACGTACGTACCGGTTGAGTCGATCTTTAACAGCAGATAAAAGCTTATAATTGTCTTGTTCATTGGTAGCAAAAGCTTTCTTAACAACAAGTTGACGACCAAAACGATCAAGTTTACGAACATCAATGGTTTCATGAGTAGATTCCTGACCATCTGATTCAGATGGACTTTTCTTCAGTATAGCAAAATTTGATCTCTTTTGTGTTGGTAATCTTTCAAGTGCTGCCCATAATAATTCCTCTTCATCTTGTGCATATGATTCTGCATTTGATGGCCTTGCAAATGATTCGTTTCCTGTTTCTAATTCTATCTCAAAATACTCTGATCCATTGGATGCAGCAGCCATCGTATGCACAATGAATTCTGCTTCAAACTAGTTAGGGTTTTTAAACCAGTCTCTCTTCAGACTGGAATTGCATGGTTTGATCGAAAACAGGTTTTTGGGAATATCAAGTAAAACAAACTCTTCAGTCACCCCTTGCTTATAGGAGTAAAAATACCGGATCACACACAAAAGCTTTTATTTCAACAAATGACAAGGGCTGTTATTTATCATCCAAAGGCTAGTATTAATAACAAGCTATGTATGGAGTCTACGCGTCTAGCCGACTACAAACACACGAAAATGCAGTTATGATGCGCTTTAAGTTGAGCATTTTCCCATTCCCACGAGTCATATCCGTTTGTTTCTAGAAGTTTTGTACCTGACCCGGTTGGCACATATCTGTCCGGATTCACGCAAAACAAAACTACTAAAATTAGCAATGGACAGACGATGACCATTACATGCTAGCCATATATCTGTCGGTTGGCACATATCTGTCTGGATTCAGGCGTTAGAACTTAGACGTGTTATGTACCAGGTAAACAAAACCACTAAAATTAGTAATGGACAGAAGTCGGTTTGAATGTGATATAACAACACAAATCTTGACAGACAATGACCATTACATGTTAGTCATATACGAGTTACTACAATCAAACAATTCAACATTGCTTATTTATTTTATCTAGAAGAAATTTTAGTTCCCAGAACAAAAGATTGAAGCCGTAGTCTTGCCTTGACAGCCAATGCTAGTGAATCCTCATCTTGGTTTTCTTTTGCAGTTGCAAGAGCAGAGATATATGCCTCTCTTGCCTCTTCCATTTCCTGCATCTCCCTCTCATCCATGTAACCCTGAAACCAAGTTTGACGTTTTGGTGAAAAATCAACAACTGCAAGAAGGCTAAGTATCAAACATCTAAATTTCCATGGTCACCTGACCAAGAAAAAAAATGAAATCAAATAAGTAAACTCAAGATAAAAATAAGATTACCATATACGGAATATCTGAATGATATGGAGTGGCATCATAATCTTCAGCATAGGGTTTGGAGTCATTCTTCGATAATCCTTCAAGTAACAACATAAAAGCGGAAACCTCTCCCTCCATTGAATCGATTTCCTCTTGTAGCTTCTCAGCTTTTTTATCAGACATGGACGCTTCCCACTGCAATTTTTCCAGGGAGGCTTGCCTGTCTGCAAGCTTGATCTGAGAAAAAAAAACACAAGGATTTGGAGTTACTCTTTTCTGTGAACAAACAGACGAAAAAAGTTTACTAGACCAACCAAAGGCAGTCTCTAACAGAGAAGGGGAATATGAGCCCAACTTCGCTAGACTATGCAAGAAATAATTTAGGTGACATGTGGCACCATCGAGATGGTTCAAGCCAAACGATAAAGAATAAGTTAGTTGGTGTGTTTATATCCATGCTCTAGTCTAGGATTCTAAACCAGTTGTATCTCAAGAACTCTTGGTATTCGAGTAGTATTCTGTGTAATTTTCACAAGATCCTACATTACTAGAATTTGATGGATTTGAATTTAATAAAGCTCAAGACATTTCATAAGACAGTTGGCTTTTTCTGATGAAACTGGAATAGTGTATTCATTTGGATTTGCACTGAGATTATATGAGAATTTACATACCTTTGCATCAGAAAGCTGCAAATGAGCAGATTTAATTAATGAATCCTTCTCTGCAGCTTGGCGTCTTAGTTCGTCAAGCGTCACATTCATTGAGTTCATCTGATCCAGTGAAGTCTCTGTCGATTTAAGGAGTGCTTCTTTCTCCAGTAATTTCTTCTGTAAATTTTCTACTTGTTCCTGTAAAATAATCAAATCTTCTCTACCCTTTCCTGGCGAAGCCCTTGATGAGAACATCTTAAACTCATCAGCACAACCATTTTTGCTTGGGTCATTGTCTCCAAGACCCCTTCTCTTTTTACCAGGTATAGATTGAGTTGCTTTCCTTCCTTTTGGATCCCCAATCTGCAACATGATAAGTAAAGATTCAGCTGATAAATCCAAAATCAATACGTTAACTAGCAATAACAAATTCAGCATATAATGTGTCACTTCCCCTCAGTGATATCCGACTGAAATGTAAAGAAGCTGAAAAAACATGCACAGAATACCAAATATTTAAAAGTCTCAAAACCCTTGTATTAGTATCATACTATCTGACAATTTAGTTCACTCTATCCACTACATTGTACTCCAGTTGTACGCCTATATTCCAAACTTGGCTACAATTATTATGAGAACATTCGAAACTCAACAAGGTATAAGAAAAATGTATCCCCCTTTTGTCTCCACATTCCAAATTTTGAAGTCCTTATTGAGCCATTTTATAAAGAAATTGTTGAACCACAATTTTGAATTGCGAGTAACAGCATAAGCTGCATAACCAAAACTGAACCCTACTCCTCTTCAACCACATTGCCAAGTTACAAGTAAAACAAAACCCTAAACCAGTAAACCATGTATTTAACATTTTCTCTTGCTACATACTATCATTTACACTACTAATCTCAAGTAAAATTAAGATGCTAGCACATAATTACCCGAGATTACTAAATGTTCAATTTACAAAATTTACTCCAATACATTAAACACCATACCTTCAATTTAAAAATCTCCTAAATGAGTAAATTCTCTCACCTTTTTATTAAATGAATCTCCAGATGGAGTCTTTGTGCAGATCAGAGACGCTCGCCGAGTAAATGACGGATTAGTTCTACGATCCTGAATTAAAAAACACCAATAAATTTAAACCCCGCGAAAATACAATCATAATAATAGGGAAAAAATAAAAATTCAAGCAAAATTGGGAAAAATCTAGAAGTGAAGGGGTACTATACTAACCATGAGAGATTCAACCAGAGGTACCATTTCAACAAGGTTCTTGTACAGTACTTTATCAAAATTACTTCCATTTCCAGAAGTAGGAGGCTTTTGATTTGGTGAAGATGACTGATCTTCTCCAGATAACCATGATTTTGGGTCTCCACCACCATGACTACTCCCATTATCTTGTAAATCTACAAAATGTTGTTGCTCAAACATTCTTTTTTCCTTCAAATGTAAGTAGAAAAAAAAACCCTAGAGAAGTTGGGTGAAAGAGTAAAGTTGAAAAGAGACTGAAAACGGATACTCTCTTCTCTACTCAAAACGTCTAATTCTTTCCGGACAAGAAGATCTATTTTTGGAGAGAGAATATTGCGTATGTTATATCTTTTGAACGATGCAGAGTTATTCTTCCGAATATACCCTCAATGTTTAATTGTATTACAGTAATGACACTGGTTTAGATTAAGCTAAATTATTGGATTTTGCCGTTTTGGCGCCTGTTTAATTTGAAACACAAAGAGTAGTATTGTTCGAGTTCGAGGACGCCCCTTTGTTGGGTATTATGTGAACTGTGTGAATGTGAACAGAGCTAGAATTTGAAATACAAACCTGATTATGACGTTGTACTATTAAGTTATCAGTGTAAGGGTAGTGATGTATTTTCAATGACTTCATTAAAGCCGTCCCGCCTGCTGTTATCTGTCATCCTCTAGGCATACGCTACGGGCATAAGAATCCTCTCCTTTTATCAAACAAAGTCACATGCATTAGATGGTCCACGCCTTGAAAAAAGAGAAATGTAGATCATGCATCAAATCAAGTGTCGATGGTGTACATATGCTACGGTCAGTAGCGCAATAGTAAGCATAACCACCAGTTATGTTCTAGAGGCTAGAGCTGCAAAAGAAATCGGCCGGTACTAGGGGTGAGCAAAATACTCGAATCTACAGATTTTACTCGATCGAATCTGTATTTTGACGGGGAAACACATGGTTTGTCTCTTGAAATATTGGACGCAAGTGGATTTTTAACATCCGCAGTTTTCAGGGTCGGTCGTGCGTTTTTTTGTGGACTCATATAAATGTATTTTTGTGGCCGTTATTAAGGTATGCTTAATAGTGGTGAGCCATCTAGACATCCGAAACTGATGGCAAGAGAAAAAATCAAAGTTCACCTGCTCTTAGAAATGTTGCTTCAAAGTATACACTAAAACTTAACATGTCATTCAAGAGTTGGTGTCTAACAACGAAGGGTTGTAGATCTTTTATGCACTAAGGCCAAGCACTATGGTGCAGGACATCTCTTCCCTATCCCTCAAATAAAGGGAAGGGATATCACAGGGAAGGTAGCCTCACTATGGTGCATTTTTTCATTTCCCTACACGATACGGAAACTCAGCAGCCATATGAATAGTGTCATACGGCTACTTAGTTTCCGTATTCTAGGTATAAGTCATCAGAAACCCGCTCGGATTTCCCATTTCTTTTTCTTCTCTAGTTTTTCATCCTCTCAAAACCCTTTCAAACCCCTTTTATCCCCTTTTTTTATTTTCATATTGATTCATTACGATTCGTTGGCTTAAATTAAAAGGGTTTGATCGTTACTCCAAGGTGAAACAAATCCATTCTTCAATTTCGAATTTTATCCAAAAAATCATCAAAGGTGAGTGATTCTAATTTTAGGGTTTAAAATTAATTTGATTTTGAATTTGATTTTTATTTTGATGAAATTGTTGATATTAGATTGCTTAGGTATGTAGTATGCAATTCAATAATATAATTAAAACATATATTTAGTGAAAAATCCATGATTAATTGTTGTGTGTCTTGATTTATGTTGAATGAAATGTTTGTAAACTACTATATCGATGTATAACATTGATTGACTTGTATTTATGTATGGTATACACAAATTGATATTGATTTGGGGTGATTTGAGTAGAGAATTAGAGTGGTATTTATAGAGGATTTTGAAAAAATGACCGTTGGGATCCGACGGTGGAGAAGATAGAGCTGTTATTAATGATGGATGGTTAGGATCGGGTGTGAGAGAGGTGTAAACGAAAAAAGGTCAAACAAATATATTTACAGCAACTGAGTAGAGGTGTAAAATGCTACGGCAACTCAGTAGCCGTATCAACTGCCATACGGCTGCTGAGTTTCCGTAAAGCGTAAATTTCTACGGCTACTCAGTTGCCGTGTGATTTCCCTTTCCTATAAGGCGGATCAGATCTGATCCACTTTGCCTTGTAGGGAAGGGATATTCCTACTCATGTAGGGATATGAGAGACCATAGTGGTTGCGAATTTCGTTTTTCCATACATATGAGGGATATGATAGGGAAAAGGGACACCATAGTGCTTGGCCTAAAGAAATAGTTCGCAACACATGACATATACTAACTCAAGAACAGATCACCTAGTACACCACAAATTATTCAAAATGTTGTTTTCGGGTTCTATAACATATTACAGTCGTCAGCATTTCCTTTAGAGAATTAGTGCATTATACAAAGACTACACGCAAATGAAAGTGCAGCAAAAGAAGTTATGTTGCTACAATGAACCAACACAAATGACACCTTAAACAACAGAAAACCAATGATCATAGGACCATAAGAATATTGTTTGTATATCATAGTAATTATACATATATATGAAGGTTATTATTGAAAATTGGTATGTAATATATAATGTGTCTCCCTGATCAGGGCTTAATCTTTTCTTGTCGTAGACCTTTGTTCCCTGTTGTTCTTATTCAGCGATTATCCCCCTTTTTCTCTCTGGTTAAGTAATATGTATAGTTTCTTAGTCCTCGTACCGTTGGATAATTTATTTTTGGTTGTTAAAAGTCCTCGGATATTTTCAGTTAGTTACTCTTATTACGTTGTGATTATAAAAATTTAGTAATCTAAGTTACATTATTCTTGTAAAATGTTTATTTATTTATTTTTAAATCCGCCAATCCATCCTATCCAATTCGCTCATCCGTCCACCCGAGGTGGACTGACGTGGATGAAAATCTCAAATCTGTCTCTGGGCGTGAATGATACCAAATCCGCATCCACCCATTTGTTGCTCATCTCCAACCGATACCGAGAAAACTAACCAGAATTAAGATAATCGATGTGTAAGCGAGATCAACGGTTTAAGTAACGGTTTCAAAAATCCTTAACTGTTGATTCTCAATTTAGGTAGTAGTATTAGTACATAGGCCAACCGAACCGAACTGAAAATACCAAAATATATTAGCCTTAGATTATGTTAGTATAAAACTTAATCTTAGTCGTCCACTGATTTAGTCATTTAGCTAACGGGCCTAACTCTAACCACTCTCATTCGACTGCCTCTTTAGTCTCTTCTATTTTCATTTCTTCTTAAAGACAACCATCACCACCATCTACCATTGATACGTATGATCTCTATACTTGGGTAGCTATTATTATAGAGGTGGAATTGAGAATAATAATAGACGAAAAACTTAGAAAACAGAAGACACAAGAAAGTAATTCGAAGAAATAAATCTTCTCTAGACAATTCTCTCTTTGTTATGTTCACAATCTCTCTAAACCGTAGTTAACCCTAAACTATTTTCTAAAGCTTGCCTTTGACAATAACAAAGGAATTTGTCTACAAGCTTTCTCTAGGTCTGTGTCTAGTTAACAACAAAACCTCCCTATTTATAGACTTTCATCGTACTCAGCCGATAAGGTCTTCTATTAGGAATCTATTTCCTAAACTAAAAGTATTTCCTAAAACAAAACTTTTCCTAACTAGGAATTCTGCCCAAACAAGGTTTCCTCCCTAATTTAGGATTCTTCCCTCAACTTAGCATGAGGTTTACTAAGTCCCCCTTTTAAGAACTTGAACTCCTGTGAAAGTAGAAAATGAAGGTTAGGGGACTCAAGAGTCCATTTTTCCTTGTTAAACCACTTGGCCTTGCTGGGAACTTGGCCTTTACATCCAATTAGAAAAGCTTTTTTCTCTCCTTGTCGTGTTTTGGTCGCTCTTCGCTCCAATATGCAGTCTTCCTTGAGTGGTTCCTCTCTATCAAACCATAAGTCTTCTACTCATGGTAAGATCATAATGTCGTCACTGTCATCATCTAGTAATGGTGGTTCAAACAACTTCAAGTATTCGGCATTTATAACCGAGTACATTCCTAGATAAGGTGGTAAATCCATACGTAAGGCATTGTCACCAATCTAACCGAGAATACGAAACGGTCCATATCTCAATGGCTTCAACTTCTTACCTTCCTCTTTCGGTCGTTCTTTACCTTTTAACCATAGCAAGTCACTAATACCGAAATTACAATGCACAAGATGATTGTCATGTTTTTCTTTGTATTTGGCTTGTGACTTCTTTAATTGTTCTTCAGCAGTCGCGTGAATCTGAGATATCTTCTCCAAGAACTTCTTTGCCTTTTTTCGTTCACTTCCTTCCCTCCCTCCCCATTGAGGTGTCACTAGAAAAATACTAGATCGAAAGGGCTAGGTGGTAAGTAACCATAGCACGTCTTGAAAGGAGATTTTCCCGAAGAACTGTGAACTACTCTATTGAAAGCAAACTGTAGATATGGTAAACTCTCATTCCAAGTTTTAGGATGCTTGGAATTATATCCCCTTAACATGTGAACCATAGTCCCGTTGACCATTTCTGTCTGTCCGTCTGTCTACGGATGAAAAGCTGTATTTTTTTTCAACTTAGTGTCCATCATCTTCCATAAAGAATCCAAAAAATGACTAAGGAATCGACTATCCCTATCAGAAATAATCGAAGTGGATAAACCAAAATGCTTCCACACATGCTCAAAGAAGAGCTTTGCTGCACCGGCTCCCGTTACCTTCTTTGTAAATGGAATTAATGTAATCATCTTGCTGAATCGTTCGACCACAACGAACAAGTAATCATAACCAGACTTAGTCTTTGGTAACCCACCAAGAAAATCCATAGAAATACTCTCCCAAGGTCTTGATGGTACTGGTAATGGTAAATATAACCCACGTTTCATGTTGGAAGGTTTAGATGTGATGCACAACTTACACCCTCTAACCAACTTAGCCAAATCATCTTGCATCTTTGGCCAAAAGACATAACTGAAAGAGCGGGGGTCTAACAACCTCACCCAATATTTCGCTTAGCAATCTGTATGGACTAACTCCAATATACTTTTAAGAGAATCAACTAGACAGTCAGACTCAATCTTAATAAAAAGTATATCAAAGAGTTATATCTCAATTTCTCTATTCAATCCAGACTCAAACAAATAGAAATCTGCGAGTCTGATTGAATACAAGAGAAATAAACTTGGACGATACCAAAGACCAATGTTCAAGGATCAATCAATTTCAATCAACAACCAAAGATTGGATTTACCAATTGATCGATACAAACGCACAACCTGTGATATTTCAATTATATAACAATATATAATGCGGAAAATAAATAACACAGACACCATAAGTTTTGTTAACGAGGAAACCGCAAATACAGAAAAACCCCGGGACCTAGTCCAGATTGAACACCACACTGTATTAAGCCGCTACAGACACTGTATTAAACGCATAACCTGTGATATTTCAATTATATAACAAAATATAATACGGAAAAGAAATAACACAGACACCAGAAGTTTTGTTAACGAGGAAACCGCAAATGCAGAAAACCCCCGGGACCTAGTCCAGATTGAACACCACACTGTATTAAGCCACTACAGACACTAGCCTACTACAAACTAACTTAAGTCTGGACTGTAGTTGAACCCCAATCAATCTCACACTGATTCAAGGTACAGTTGCGCTCCTTACGTCTCTGATCCCAGCAGGATAGTACGCACTTGATTCCCTTAGCTGATCTCACCCACAACTAAGAGTTGCTACGACCCAAAGTCAAAGACTTTAATAAACAAATCTGTCTCACACAGAAAAGTCTACAAGAATAGATAAATCTGTCTCCCACAGAAATACCTACGAGTTTCGTTCTGTCTTTTGACAAATCAAGGTGAGCAGGAACCAATCGATAACCCGGACTTATATTCCCGAAGAACATCCTAGAATTATCAATCACCTCACAATAATCTTAATCGACTAGCGAAACAAGATGTTGCGGAATCACAAACGATGAAACGAAGATGTTTTTGACAACTTTTATATCTTTCCTATCGGAGAAATTAATCTCAAGACAATCTTACGATTGCACTCAATCACGATAGAAACAGCAAGATCAGATCACGCAACTATAGAGAAAATAGTTGGGTCTGGCTTCACAATCCCAATGAAGTCTTTAAGTCGTTAACCTACAAGGTCTCGGTAGAAACCTAAGGTTAAAGGAGAATCGACTCTAGCTTATACAACTAGTATCACACAGGAGGTGTGGGGATTAGGTTTCCCAGTTGCTAGAGTTCTCCATTATATAGTCTCCAAATCAGGGTTTGCAATCTAAGTTACCTTGGTAACAAAGCATTCAATATTCACCGTTAGATGAAAACCTGATTAGATTCAAGCTAATATATTTCAACCGTTAGATCGAACTTAGCTTGTTATACACAATTGAAATATACGTCATTTAGGTTTGAGTAACCGTACCTAAACGTGTACACTTAGTTGGTTCAACAGTAGTTAACCAATGGTTAGCCATATGAGCACTTTCATATCAACCTTATTCATCTTCACCATAACTAGTCCAAATGACTAAAATGAACTAGTTCGAGAGTTGTTCAATTGCTTAGATCTTATAGAAGTATACAAGACACAATCGAAGCAAAATTGGTTTTGATTCACTCGAATCGATTCATGAACATTATAGCTACGGTTTGCAAATTGCATTCCTTAATATATATAAATGTTTTAGTTCATGAATAAACCAATTTTAGAAAGTAACACACTTAAGTATGCATACGGGTATGCGTACTTAAGTAACAGGATTTGAGTTTGTTTTGGTTTCCAAACTCAGTAGAAATTCACGGATGTGAACTTTCTGCCAGTATGCGTACGGGTACGCATACTTAGGTAACCGGATTGAGTTGGTTTTGATTTCCAAACTCAGCAGAAATTCACGGTTGTGAACTTCCGCCAGTATGCGTATAGGTACGCATACTTACCCAGTCTCCATCAACCATTTAGTATACACACAAGTATGCATACATTTGGTTCTTGGTTTTGGACTTATACACTAATGCACGAACACATTATATGCTTATATCCAAAGATGGTTACATGTTCTAAACTCTTTATTTCAATCATTGAAACATTCTTAGAGGATGTTAAATAGAGGTTATTCACACACTATTTTTCATCAAAGCAATTTTCAAGATATTGAAATAATCAACATGAATTTCGTCACTTGTAAAGATGAACTTGGCCAAAGCGAAAGCTTACCAACACATATTTCGAGAAATAGATAAGCAAGATAAACTCGGCTCGAAATAGCAAATGTGTATAAACGAAGTCTATATAGCAATACAACTTTTGTCTCAAGATAGGAGATAGAGTAGATAGACTTTTGAGTGATAGATAAGTTCAAGTCTCCACATACCTTTTTGTCGATGAAGATACACCAGTTCCTTGAGTAGTTTTTCTTTGCATGATGAACGCCGTGGAGTCTAGAGCTCAACTACACTTTCTATCCTAGTCCGAGACTTAGCTATAAGTAGACTAGAAATCAAGACTTATAGTTTTTGCAACTAAACTTGACAACAAGCTTGAGATAGCAACGCTTGCGAGTTCGACCGAGCAATGCTCTAACAATAATGACAAAGGTTAAGAAGAGTCTTATTCATCCCAAAGTGACTCGGGATGTATGTGCCTCTCTCATGTAAACGATCTTCATCTTCTGGAATGCAAAGTAACTGACCTTTGTACAACAATCCATCCCGGAGTTCAAACTCTCCTTTCAAACCACTCTTTACACCTTCTAGCATCTTCTTGAAGTCTTTGCTAGATGCGTATGACTCTGCATACTCTTGAGGAACAACCGGATGAATTCTCATGGACATCATTGGATTTTCCTCTCAAAGAGGCAAACGCTTATGTAAAAGAAAATGAGACATTTCACGCCTTGTCAATAGCATCCTTTTTCAATTTGATCATGGTTGGATAAATACTGATATAACATGCAAGTTAATTAACACCAACTTTTGCTGGTATGCATAATCATCCCCTGATTATGGTGAAAATATTTTCATCTCATAAAAACTAAAACAAATTTTGTAAAGTATTATCCGATTAATTCGAGGACATATACTTATAGTAATTTATGGATGTTAACAACACCAGGTTGGACAGTAGATACTGACTCCGAGAGCCGTAAAAATATTGTCCTTAAAAATTGTAGTCTATTTGACATACAAATCTAACATCAACCATGAATTTTAATGGTTACAACCAAAAACATATAAATATGTAAATAAATCTCCAAATGACTGGTCTCTAAGGCCAACGAGATAATGATTTAGAAATGGACACTTTCTTTTTCAAAAATAAAAAATAAATTCAAGATCAATTTAGTCACTACAAGGACTAATAATTTAGGCTAACAAGCCGGGTGCGCACCCTTTGATCTTTTGTGTTCATCCATATTCCAACGACAAGTGGAACAATCCGAATTTTTGAGATTATTACCACGAGGAAAAATTAAAATTGCTAAATATCCTTCAGAAATGCAGCAATTCCCCATTAAATTAGCATTTGCAATTGGCTTAACCAATAATAACGATATTTCATCCTTTCATGAATGAATGAATGAAATAGAGAAAACACTTCCTTAAAAAGATAATGAAGCTATTATCCTTATTCAGTTTTTAGGGAACAAAAAAAAAATCTTCTTTTTATTGGTTGATGAATGGTTTCTTGTAAGGAATAGAAACCAATGCTTTATTATTATTAAATAAAACCATATTTGATTGTAAAGGCTTGTTTTGATGGACCATAGCCATTCTTTAATAGACGAAAATGCGAAACCAAATAAATAAATAAAAATTGCCAATCTATTTTCTCATCTTATAAGTACGACAGAGAAAACCAAATATTAATTGGTTTGTACGATTAACAATATCGTATCGACAAAATAAAAAGATATTGTCCTTTTGGTCATCGCAATTGGAAAATCCACTTTATGGTGGATAAGTGATTTCTTGTTATAGAAATCATAGGAATAAGTCACATGATCCTTGTCCGTTAGACAAAAATACCAAATTGAATTTGCCGTAGGTTTTTCAACCATGCACGTGATTAATTACCGTAAAGGTAATTAGATTGTGATGCCACCAATTTTTGGTGATTACAATTTCATTGAAGGAATAGTAATTGTAAACCATCTTGTGATGGTTTTTTTTCTCTATAAAAAAAGAATTAGAGGAGAAAGGAGATCAAACTTTTCAGAAAAATTGATCACCCACGTCCCATAAATATAGACAGTGTCTTTTAGGACTAATCAATGGATTTTAATTTCACCCGAAAGAACAATGAGAATAACCGCATCACTCGTAGTTGGGGTTGCATAGTTATATAAAAACCCATCATACGGAGGAATACACGACGGTGCTTGTTGAATAGACAAAGGAATCGACCATTAATGTTAGTCATTAAACAAAGAAAAACTCTATATTTAATCAAATAAAATAGAAATAATAAAAGAAAATAACAAATCTCTTATTATTAGTTATCGCCATGGCTGCCCGTAAAAAGGCTCCTTTGATGCAGACGGAAGCACTAATCCACTACTGCACTTATAAAACAATAAAAACATGTTAGTTTGTTTAGTTATGGTATATGTCAAACCATCTTAAGGAATTGGTATCGAGTTCATAGTGGTGGAATCTTTAATACACCATAAATATCAGATGATTTATTCCTTCAAGTATCCAACTGAGATGAGTGGGTACATGCAAAACATGAACAGAAGTCGATGTTAGAACTAAACAAATCATATCGCGTTATGATTGAATATGTAAAACAAAATAGAGATTGGACCAAAAGCTTCCCTTTTTTATGGTGCTATTTTATGCGGCTTGGAGAAAAAAAATCAAAAATCTCAGAATGCATTTTCTTCTTAAGTTTAGAGAAACACTCAGTGTAGATCGTGCTGATAACGTATTGTAATATAGAGAAAGAGGAGAAGAAGACACAAAGTAAAGGGAGGAGAAAGAAGAGTTCTCATTAGATGTGTATTGTAGACAAACATTAGAGCCTCTATTTATAGGGATAGACACAAGGGCATCCCATTAATAAACGAGATTCACCCTAGATATTCTTAACATAATTACACGTTTATAACATTACACATTAATTTGAATTGAAAATAATATCTCATTATATTTTTTATTATGGGAAACCTTTAAGTTTAACTTAAATATTTTATCTTATTTTATTTTTGAAACTTAAATTTAGAATGTTTCGATAATTTAATAACTTATTAATTTATCGATATATTAATACTTCGCTAAATTGATAGAATTTGGTAGTCCCAACATTATTAATTTATTGAAGTTTTACTATAAATCTTGGGTTATGGTGGTACCTTTTTGTTTCATAGGTCAAAAATTTGGCTTACATTAAATATTTTGAACAAAGTGATAGGGTATTTCGCACTCCCTCCTCAAATAAAATAACTATTTAGCATGTCTCAAATACACCATTACAATCACCTCTTGATATGGCAAATGCAGATGATATCTATGATTATATTTAATTCTCGATTTTCTTTTTTTGTTCTATTAAATGATGGTTACCTGTAATATAATATCTTTCTATCAAATTAGTTTTCCTTTTCTAGCTATTTTTTGTTCTTGGATTGTTCCTGACGAATTTTTTGTATTCTTGAAATGTTCTTGATCATAAAAAAAAGAAGGTAAATGGCTTCAATTATATTCAACTTTATGATTTTTATCCCCAAATCGTTCTAGTGTGTTTTAGGTAGAGTTTTCCTTTTTGAGATTTTATTTTATTTTTATTTTTATTTTTTTTATAAAAGGAAAGAAAGTCATAGATTACATATTAGCAGCGATCTGCAATTCATCCAGCCAATAGTACTGAAGCTGGTGAGAAAGCATGTCTCTTAAGTGTTGGATTTTAAATCCTTACAAAATAAATTCATAAAGCTGTTTTTTTAAAAGTAAAATAATGTATACAGTGGCATTTGCTGTCCAACTAGTAGTTTTTCTTCCTTCCTTCGTAGTTCTGGTCAGCTGTTTATTAGCACCGTTTAGATTGATTCTTTGACACTTCAAAAATTGAGCCCACTTCAGGGCTTCCAGGGTTGCTAGAATGTCTTCTTGGTCTTTGGAGTGCACTTTGATTGCATAGCATATGCTGCCAATGGGGGTACCTGTTGCTGAGGAAATATATAAAACAACTACTGTAAGTTCAGTGGTCCTATCATAGACATTTGCATAAGAAAAATTTAAATAGTTGTTGATGTGTTCTATGGGGGGTTCATTACAGTTCTCTGAGTAGTAGTTTTCTTGTTGCATTGAATGAAGCATTCAAAATGGTCAATGATTTTATTTCCAGTATGGACATGGTTGGGATGATTTCGTTGGAAGGTGTTGTCACATCTTGCTTTCCAAACAAACCAGCTGATAGTCGCACCGATTTCAGCCCAACTACCCCAATGAGTGGGGCAGTTATTCCTTAGGAACCATTGAGTGCACCATTTTGTAACATTGTTAGCATACTGAGAAGCTGTCTCTAGGTGTATCCCACACCTATCCCAAACAGCTTTAGTGAAGCTGCAGTTCATGAAGAGGTGCTCTCTGGATTCAGGGGAAGAATTACAGAGTTTACATATAGGGTCTATGGTGGGGATGTAAATTGAGAGGTGATTACTAAGGGGAAGGATATCAGAGTAACGCCAAGCAAATATTTGAATTCTCAGTATAGTATTCATACTCCATATCTTTTTCGCAGTTCTATATATAAATCTGGTGTCTTTTCGAGCAAGAATAGTATACATGGATTTCACTGTGAAGACCTCTTTGAGGTTTGTGTTTCCATCTAAGAGTGTCCTTTTTATTAGGATATAACTGGATTTGAGTGGCTAGGAGGAAATTTGAGCTAGATAGCCAAGTTCTAAGAAGGGGATAATTCCGAGAGTTGTTATCGATAAGATCACTGATAAGAGTGGGAGAGTTGGTGGAATGTTGATAATGAGTGTTTAAAGGTTCTGATTTCCCTGAAAGCCAGAAGTCTTTCCAGAAGTTGATATCTTTCCCATCTCCAACTTCCCAGATACAATGCGGCTGAATAAGCTTGATTCCTTTGTGGACTCCTTTCCAAGCCCAGGAAGTAGCTCTAGCGTAAGAGGAATGGAAATGGTTTGTCTTAGGAAAATATCTCAGTTTCATGGATTGGGCCCAAAGAGAATGAGGGTCTTTAAAACGTCTCTATGAATTTTTGGCAATGGGAGCAAGATTCCATATCCTCAGATCTTTCATCCCATTGCCTCCATTCTCTTTGTCCTTGCACAGGCCAGACTAAGCTTTAGGGTGATAACCCTTGGAGTTGTTGTCCTTGCCCCACCAGTATTCCCTCATAATACCATAGGCTTTCTAGGTGGTGGCAACTGGAAGAATAAAGGTAGACATCGTGTAGACAGGTATAGTTTCAAGGACACTTTCACCATAACGTTTCTCCCAGCTGGGGATTGGTGTTTACCCGGCCCTCCATCCTTTAAGTCTATTTTCTATGTGGGCAGTTACTCTTTCAAAACTTTTTATCTTTGATCTACTTATGAACAGAAGGGCCCCTAAGTAATTGTCGTCTATAGAGATTCGTTGAACATGAAGGATGTTAATTATATCCTTGGCTAGGGTGTTGGAAGTTTTGGCAAAGAAAATACCCGATTTGTTGAAATTTATCATCTGCCCCGAAGAAGTCCCATGGTTATTTAAAATATCCTTTAGGTTTTTAGATTGTCTAATGGTAGCTTTACAGAAAATGAGGCAGTCATCTGCGAAAAGCAAATGACTTATAGATGGGCATTTGGGAGAGATTTTGCAACCCGAGATCATGCCTCTGGATTCTGCATAAGAGAGAGTCCTAGAGAAGGACTCCATGCAAAAAATGAAGAGGTATGTATAGATGGGATTTCCCTGTCTCAAACCTCTAGAAGGTTTAAAACAGATGCAGGGGCTACCGTTTAACATTATAAAGGAAGAGCTGGTTGTTATGCATTAGAAGATGAAATTACACCAATGTTCGCTGAGGCCCATTTTCTTAAGAATAACTATGAGGAAAGCCCATTCGAATCTGTCAAAAGATTTGGCCATGTTTATCTTCAGACCCATAATGTCCACAACACTCTACTTTTTCTTCATAACATGAATAATCTCACGTGCAATCAGAATGTTATCAGAGATCGGACGTTGGATGACAAAATCCGTTTGGAAGGGAGAGATTATTTCGGGGAGGAGGGGTTTCATCCTATTGGTGATGACTTTAGAGATAATCTTATAGACTATATTACATAGACTAATGGGCCTATAATCAACCTCTTTGGATGGATGTTGAATCTTAGGTATGGGAGTGATGAAAGTTTTATTCAGGTGTTTTAGCATGTGACCATTGTCAAAGGAAGAGTAACAGTATTGAAGATCTCATTTTTCACCAACTCTCAGTTTTGTTGGAAGAAACAGGAAGGGAAACCATCCGGACTTGGACTGGCATTCGAGGGAATTCCAAAAAGAGTTATTTTAATCTCCTCTTCAGTAGGGATAAGCTTAAGTTTTAGATTATCCGAATCAGTGATGGTGGTAGGTATGAGATTTACAATTTCCTGGTTGATGTTGGGATTGGAAGTAGTTAGTAGCTCCTTAAAGTGAGAAGTAAGGAAGCTGCTAATTGCTTCCCTTCCCTCAATCCACACATTATCAGCATTAAAGAGACCAGTTATATTATTCCTTCTATTCCTAATCGTGGAATTCAAATGAAAGTAGCTGTTGTTTTTGTCATCTACATTTAAGAACTTTTCTTTACCTTTATTTTTAGCATTTGTTCCTCATAGTTGTAAAGTTTAGTGAGGCCGGCTTTGGTTTACAACAGGAACGGATCATTAAGCCTACTAGAGTCATTTGCTAGGAAGTCATTTATGGTGAGCTTAAGCTGATATATATTATTTTGGATGTTTTCGAAATGCAATCTGTTCCATAATTTAACAGAATTTCTAACACAGGAGAGTTTATGGGTAAGTTGGAAAGCAGTAGAACCCTGGCATTCTGCTTTCCGATCTTCCATAATAACATCTCTACAACCCTATTCTTGGAGATATAACCCAAAGAATTTGAAAGCTTTGGTCAATTGAGTGTTAGGAGGATCAGTAGAGAGAATTATAGGAGAGTGATCACTTCCTAGAGGGAAAATATGTCTGACTTTGGCAGCAGGGAAGATAATGGTCCAAGAAGGGTTGGCCAAGCCTCTATCAAGTCTTTCTTCAATAAGATTATCACTTTGATGGTTAGACCAGGTAAATGGGAAGCCACTAAAGCCTAGATCCACCATTCCTATTTGGTTAACTAACTTGATTGATGCCCTTGTGGATAATCTCAAGTTTGATACAATTATCCAAGAAAATACCTAGACCACCAGTCGCCTTGACTGGTGGAAAGAAATCAAAGTTATAGTAAGCATGAGAGTGGAACACCTTTTCCACAAAAGCAGAGTTATTCTTGGTTTCCGATAGAAAAACTATATTTGGGTTTTATTCATCAATGACAGTTTTTTGATGTTTTCTAGTTTCAGGGGTCCAAGGCCTTGGCAATTCCAAGAGAGAATTTTGACAAACTGCCAAAAATAAGATACTAAAGGATAAGGGAAAACTATAAGGGGATTGGAGGCACAATCAATAATTTTAACTCTAAAAGTTTAAAATCTGGATACCATAATTTCACAAGAGAGAGGTAAGTTGCATATTATTAAGCACATTGTGGATACGATCTAGGGTTTTTAGTGTAAGAACATTGCATAGTATGTCGATTTTTAATATAAACAGGGGTTGTAAGAAGTTATCATACCAATTCAGGATATCTCCAGAAGTACTAACTTGTATCTTGAGAATTTTCTCTTTGTTGATAGTCAATGAGCCACCATCAGAAGCCAACTTTAAGCCCAGCTCTTTCTTTGATTTCACCAATTTGGTAGCAGTAGCCGATTTCTGGTTTTTGGGAGGTTTCTTGCCCTTGGAGATGGAAGAAGTGGGAGCAGAATAACCTTGATTGAAGATTTGAGGTTTGTGAATAAGATTGTTGTCACTATCTAGGTTTACAGGGGACCAATATAGATGAGAAGAGTCTAGAATAAGGTTTTGTTTCATCTTTCGATGAGTTGAATAATGATTGAGAAACTCCTTTCTTTTTGATTCTGTAGCAACCAAATATTGGGTATCCTCAGATGGAGAAGATGAAACATGGATGGTTTTCTGGTTTTTTGCCCCTAATCTATTTTCGAAAGTTAGGGTATTGGGAAGAAGTAGAGGTAGAGCTAGATTTTTGGTATTGTAGGTATGGCCTAAAATCCGATGGGTGAATAGGATCGGATTATCTAGTGATTTCGGGTTTACTTACAGCTAGAACCCGATCCCTAAAGGGGTTAAAAGAGCAATTTCCAAATTCTTGGGCTTGGAGAAAGACAGACTTGTTGTTAGCCAAGACACAATGTTGGCCTTCCTGATCTGCAACATTGGGATGTTTAGAATTTGTTTCAGGAGGTTTGATCGAGAGAGATCCTAGATGAGGTTTTTGGAAGCCTCCAAGAATTGATATCATCTGAAACTGGTGTTGTGTTTAGGGTCAGAATAGCAAAAGGGTTTGTCGTGATCACCATATTTTGGTGGATATTTGGTTGAACATGATCAGATTGAGGGGAGATGTTAGGTGCATTAGCATTCTGATTGTGAGATACCTGGATGTTGGCTTGGACCGTATTCGTGACAAGTTTAACAGCTAACAATTCTCTCCTTCTTGGGGTACAACTTTGCTTCGAACGGTCAAGAATTCTGCAGAACTGACAAAGATCAAATGGATGTAGATCATATGAGAATTCAATCCAAGTTTTAACTCCATCCACTAAACAATCTTTACCAAAGGGAAGACAATGAGAGATTTTTATATCAACCATAACTTTCACGTTCTTTTCATAATAATCTGTACCATATGGATTTTGAAGATGAGCATTGTTCCAGCAGGCTTCGCAATGTCTTTCAGAACAGAGTATGTTATGTAGTCATTTGGATCTTCGTTTCATTGTTATGCTTAAGAGGACTCTTTCAAACTCTTCTTCTTTGATTTTCTGAACTTCTTCAAACGGAACTTGGATGATAGATAGAATAACATCATAAATGTACCAGGGTTTTGGGTAGTTCACTGATAGAATATCAGCCGCATCATGAAATCTGAATTGAAATAAAAAAATTATTTTTTAGGAAAGGGGAGACAATAACCTCCTTCTTGAGATTCCAGAACTTTCTCGCAATTGATTGAGCTTCATGGGGTAGCACATTAGCATTGTTGTATAGTTTGCCAACTGCACACCATTGTTCATCTTGAACATGTTTGGGTTTTAAAGAGGATTTGTTTAGGATGACCAGGGGTCTTAGAGGATCGGGAATAGTGAGATTGGCTTGCATAGCTTCAGATAGTTCATCAACAGAGAAGGAAACTGAAGAGATGGACATGGTGATGATAATAATATGAAAGTGTTTAGTAATGGCTTTGAAGATGTTAGAACTTTTGTTGTGGGTTTGGACTATCTTATAGAGCCAGCTGACAATTTTGAAATTATTTGGAGAGAGAGGAATAATAAGGATTTGAAGCTCGAGATTCCAAATTGACTCATGATCTCTGGGATATGAAGTACTTTGGTGTTCAGATCTCCACTGATACAGGTTCAAACTTTTGGATTTGTTTGACTGGTGATGCATGCTTGGGGAAGATGTGCCAAGTGACAAAACATAGTTCCAGTCAAAAAGGTTCTGATTGTATTTAATGCTCCTTGTAGAGTAGCTAAGGTTTTGTGTGGATGCAAACTCTTCGACTAAATAAGGAAAGGCTTTGTCTCCATTGTAGTTAGGTGAGTGATTTTTTCTCAAGTAGGGTGTGGGTTGGTCAGAGAGCGACTGTAGAGATAATTGGACAGTGAAAACAGTAACACCAGTTCACTTGGTTTGCCATTGAAGGGCTCCCGTGAAACGAAGCAGAATGAGCTTGGAGAAAGTGAACTCTGGTGATGACTCTTCAACTGCAACATGAAAGAAACCAACAAACAGATCATTAGTTGAGAATTCTAATCGGCTAAATAACTCAAATTTTAACGCAATTAAGAGATTTAGGAACTGGGGGGGATGAATATGATAAGCTTAAGACTAAGATTAGTTACTATAAATTGGATTAGAGGAATCCCTATGGCATAAGCATCCCTAGATAGTAAGATGAATAGGCAGACGGAGAGAAGATACATATTCTGTATGAAATTTATATAATCAATTCTTGTAATCTAGACATGGGTGCCGACAGAGGAGATATAAATAATTGCACAGGCCAATAATTTGATTATCCCGATGACATGGCCGACCTTCATAACATCAGAGGTTGGATGGAAGGAGGTTATTGATCTTGATGGAGATGAAGATAACAAGACTTCAGAGTGCAAAGAGAGAGGAGGTCCTGGACAAGCCGAACCAAAGAGAGAAACAGCTTCAGAGAAATCAAGGAAAGATGAGAAGGCATCAACTTCCAAACAACATGATTCATAGATAAACTGTGATTGTTTTTTGTTTTTTTTACTTTCTTTTTCTTAGGACTATAAATTTCACAATGTAACTGAATTTCAGGAATCATTAGGAGGAAAAAAGTTGTATATCACACGACTTTTGGGTTTTGGGGTTGAGACTTAGGTTCCTTGATTTTTAAGTTTCTCAGAGATTGTTTGTGTTGGTATAGATGTTTAATGGTGTTCGTTTCTGTTATTTTGAGAGCTTGGTTGTTATTAATGGACTCTTTCTTATTGCTAGAATGATTGATGAAGGTTTTTTCTGAGTTATTATTGGTTTTCTCCATTATTTCTACCCTTTAAAAAAAGGTAGCTTGGTTTACTTGAAATGCTCTAGCTTAGGGACTCAAATAGCCTCTCGGCCTAGCCCTCTTGGGTGCAGTGGCGGAGCCAGCCCAATACAAGGTGTGTGCACTTGCGTCTCAGCCCAGTTGGCTCCAAAGCGTAATTTGGATTCAGTTACAGAATTAAATATATTTATAAGCATAATTTTATTTTTTGTACCCTTAAAAAAATACACACTAAAATAAATTTTACACCGGTAACCTGGAAATCTTATTTCCCCAGTTGCTTGAATGTGGGTTCTTTCCCTCGGTTGAGCAACGACCCCTCCACACTCTACCTTAAGTTTAAATTAGTGGGGAAGATAGGAATAACATTTTCTACAACATTCGATTCCCTCAGTCGCGTCTTATGGATTTTCCATTCTTTAAATAGCTTGTTCCCACTGTAATCTGGCAATAGGTCCACTATGAGGAAAATTATACATATATGGAAATGGGAAGAATCAAAATCTTAAATTTTCAGAAAAAACAAACAAAATATTGTGTCTTGTGGGTAGGCATATCTAAGGCTGCACAAGGGCCGGTACGGGTTTCTTATGGAACTGGTCCCTGTACCTGGTGTTGACTGGTACCTCATTTTGAGGACCGGTACCTGTACCTGTCCCGATGTTGTCCCTGTACCGGTAGTACCAGTCCGGTTCTAGACCGGTACCGGGTTTTTACTCCATTCCCATTACAGTGATTATATCAAACATCATCTAATATTTTCAGTCCTAAAAACTAATTGCAAACACAGTCAAGAACTCATTCATGCACACTCCAAAAGGAAGCAAGCAAATATAAGCAAAACAGGGAAAAAAAAGCATTTGATAGAGGGAAAACCACCCATCTTCAACTGAGTTCAAATCAGTGAACTGCATGAAATCATCTAGCACCACCAATTTGAAATAAAGACCTTTGAACTTCATTCTACATATCAATTACTACTACTCTTTACCAGAATCATCTCCTCTGCCTCAAATCACTCAAAACCTTCAAAAACAAAACCCTAATATTACCGGAAAACCAATTTCATCACCAAAAACTGGGTTTTACCTGTAACTTTAGTCTAATCCATTCAATTGATTCAAACCCCATCTCAAATCACAATTTTCATCTCCTTAATCAAACCCCTTTTCATGTCCATCGCCATCACCAGGTAGTTCAACAACAACAATAATTGAAGAACAGAAGAAAACAATTACAAAACTGATTCAACATTATCCGCATCGTCATCAATCTTATACCATGATTCGTGTCAAACCCAGATGTAATCAACCTTTCAGACCTTCAATTTGATCTTCCAAGTCTTATTTGAATTCCTTTTAAGAAACCCTAAACTTCTAATTCATCATCAAATCAACTTCACAACATCAATTAATGATAACCCTGTGCTATTTCAACATCAATCCGTAACTCTACTATATCAATTAATTTTGTTCAATCTACAAAATCGTTCTCTTCAACAATTTACATCAACCTCATCTGAAACCCACAAAGGCCAAAGCAAATACTTTGGATGATATTAATTGTTATTTATGTAGTTTAGTGATCGAAAGAATACTGATCGGAAGAAGAAAAGTGGGTTCTCATACTCGCAGCAGAAGAAAAATGGGAAGAAGAACCGAGAATTAGATGAGGAAAAAAAAAGTGAAAGTCAGATGAGAATAATTTATATCTTAACCTTAAAATGAACGGCTAGGATTAGATATAGTTTTAGTTGGACGGCTGGGATTAATCTTAATCTAAAAATCTAATGGCTAATATTAACTGGGTTATTTGGTCCGATACTGGCCGGGAATCCATTGGAACCGATTACCTGTACCGATACAGAGCCGGTTCCCTACTCCATTCCCGTTCCATGTATCTCCTCCCCGGTTCCGATCCGATTCCAATTCTAGTCCGGTACACCGATTCTGGAACGGTTCTTGTGCAGCCTTAGGCATATCCTCTCCAAATGCAAACAATTTTTAGGTTGAGAAGACAATGCAAATACGGGAAATTAATGCTTGCTTCACCTCTAAATCGACGAACTTTAATAAGTTGGTTGATGTTAGTTAGACTGTTACATGCTTTTGGAATTGGACCTCAACTACTGCAAACATAGTACACAAAGACCTACACATATAGAAAGAGGAGGTTGGATGTATTAAATTTTGCAATCATATAAAGAAATATTCGTCCCAACTCATATAAATTCTGCCAGGGTCAAATTTGACCCTACAAGGAAGAAACACAAAAATGAATAACGGTCTGGTATCGCTTCTACACCCTGCAGACAGCGAGCTTGATGTGAGTGGTATAACACATTACAAATGGGTCTCCTCCACGGACCACAGTGGTTGAATTGGTAAATAATACTATGTACACGTGACTTGGTAAATAAAATGTCCCTTTGGAGACATCCGGTAAAAAAAAATCGTAAATAAAATGTTTGCACCATAAACACAGGCAAGAAACCTCGTTTAATTGGGGGCCTCTCACTAGAGGACAAAAAAGGTCACCCAAACCTAATTTAAGTCACCCCTTATCCAAATATTTTAGTAATGACTAATATACCCCTTATCTAATTAGTGATAATCTCACTTAATTAATGTTAATCTTACTTAATTAGAGTTTATCTTTTTTTTTTTCTTCAAATTTTCTGTTTGCAGTTTCCTTTTTTTTTTTTTTTCCCCTGCACAGATTTGTATGAAAAGTCATCATGGTATTTTTCAAATTTTTTTTTAAAACAATGACGACTCTAAAGAGTTGTTAATGTTTCCAATAACGACTCTAAGTGTCGTTACTGTTTTCAATGACGACTCTAAAGAGTCGTCAATGTTTCCGTTAACGATTCTAATGAATCGTTACTGTTTTCAATGACGACTCTAAAGTGTCGTTATCGTTTTAATGACGACTCTACAGTAACGACACTTTACAGTCGTCATTTAAAGTAGTAACACTTAGAATTGTTAACGACTTTTTTAAATGGTCGTTATTCAAAACATTAACGATTCTTTAAAGTCGTCATATAGACCACAACGACGCTTTGAGTCGTCATTGAAAACAGTGACGACTCTAAAGTGTCGTTATTAACGACTCTTTAAAATTTCTAAAAAATAAGGGGTAAAATAGTATTTTCACAGTCGGTTTAATAAGCCCCTGGAAATTTTGGCGAGGCCCCTAATTAGTTTTTAGGGGCCCAATCAAACCAGGTGGGCAAGAAGGTGTGGTCTTGGATTCTTGTTTGACATTTCGTAGGCTTAAAAGGAGACCGATTCAAATCTTAGTTTTTACTTATATATCATTATGATTTCTTTACTTATATATATTGATCACTTGTACAATTAAGTAATCGTCCATGACTCCATGCGGTTGACCTCCTTGTTTTGCTATCTCGATGATTATTGAGATATGATCCTGCTTCAAAAGATTTTTTTTTTTTTTTTTTCTCAGTTGTGAGTCAAATTTATTTTCATGGTTGCATATGAAACGTGGATGAAAACTCTGATATGACTATATGAGGCAGAGATATTTACCCTCTTCCTAAATGACCAAGAGCAAGACTAATACTTTTTTTTTTCCTGAAACATTTTGTATTTATATAGTCGCTTGCGATTAGATTCCTAATTTTCGACTCAAAAAATAAATAAATTAGATTCATTATTTAACTTGAGACCAAATTTATAGGTGGAAAGTAAAAGTAAGCATGATAATCAGGATTTTTTTTTTTTGATCTCGCAGTGCGATTTCAAAAAGGAATTCGCAGCATCAAAGCCGTTGGATGTGGAGATGTGACCTCATGACTTAACCACAGTTACATATTTAGATTTCTAAATATATGTCGTATCTTTACTAACTGTTTTCGCAATAACAGAGATGAAATCATACCGATCAAAACAGAGACGAAGTCACATACCGATCAAAAGAGAAAACAGAGATAAAATCATCTCATATATGCATATGAATGATTGATAACTAATAAAAAATTTATCAATCAAATCAATTATTATCAAAAAGCAAGCATGCTTAACACTTTAATCTCCCAGTGCTAATTGCAACAACGTGTTTCTTTATCGGTAAGTAGTGATAGGTCTCAAGAACAGATGAAATAAAACGACATATAATTTAACTTTAATTATCAGAAGACCTATAATATGGTTTATTTCGATCAACAAAAGAATGGCTCGTCAAATTATATAGATTACTAGTATTAGTATTTGATAATAAACTGATTAATTATGCTGAGATGATGGATTATTTCACCTTCCATCATAATTGGTTCGTAGGTAAATATACTGTAAAATCATTAACAATACTGATCAATTCTGTCGTCGATACCTTTTTACTATCCAAAACTTCACTCTGATGAGGTCTATACGTATAAGATACTATCCAAATTTGGTTGAACTGCTGGGCTACGTACTTCATCAGTTCTATTAATATTAATGAATACACAACATATATTTTAAAAATCCAGATATGTAACCGTGGTTAATTCCTTGGTTAGGTGATGTCATATCTCCATCATCGAGTGGCTGTGATGCTGCGAATTCTTCTTTGAACTCGCACTGCGAGATCAAAATATTTTCCTAATAATCATTTTCTGTTGCGAGCTGGATCGTGTAAGCTATTTCTCAGCATATGGTTTCTCAAAATTATCGTTACATGAATTTACAGTATACAGGTTGGTCTAATATTACCCCTCAAGTTGGAGTCTTATCGGGATGACGTGTATACCCAACTTGCTGATTATGCGTTGACTATGTACTTCGCCTAAACCTTCTTAGAAAATTAGGCTAAAATAGAACATGGAACACAAAGATAAATGTTGTACTACTCTAAAAGAGAATTGTTGTACTTCCCGCTTAAGGCCTTTTGATTCTTTTAGACAAATATTTTGACCCTCCCAATTAAATTGGCGATTACAAACGGGTATATGAAATATTGCCGTCAGGATACGATGAAGCCTTATAACAACGTTATGGGATTCAAGGTTAGTGCCCCTTGATCCAACCAAGAACACACATCAATAAGGTTACAATGATGCTTAGAAGAGAGAAAACAAAAAACTCATGATGTATCTCATTTTTGAATGAAAATCAATCATCACTACTTATAGGGAACTTATATCTATTGGAGATGACTTTCCATTTCCAATAGACATCCGTAATGTCTAATGGGAATATACATGTTTTATGTGAACCATCACGCCCTGTGGAGATGCCTTTTCATCTCAAACAAACATCCATTGCGTCTATTCAGCAGAGGGTGCTCCCCAATCATAGCGGCAAACCAAAAACCAAAATCATTTTTTTTTGATATTGAAAGTATACAACAATCTCCCCTATTCACAATAGCCAAAAAACATAAAAATAAAATAAAATAAATAACTTACGAAACTGGAGTGGTTGCATCACTCAAGTGACTTCCAGCGTACCCGAGTGGGATCAAGCCAACGTAGTTCAACCAAAGTTGGGAATACGCATCGTTGTAGAAACCACTACATAAATGATAGGTATCTTTTAGATTTGAACCTTCACTTAAGGTAAGAAATTCAAAGCCTTATCGAGGTTCCATGATGAAACCAGTCTTGAACCAAGTACCCCTTACGATAAAATCGGAATCTCCACATATATTGATTTCATGAAATAATGCGCTCTGTAGCTTAGAACGTTAATGACCATGTGAGTATATCCTGGATTCATGAGTCATCTTTAGAGAAAAGTCTTATTTCCTTAGGAAATGACCTGATTTCCATACTCATATAGATAAGTCTCTTAAGGTACCTTTCCGGCACACCTGTAATCAATAAATAGACTCATTAAGGATAAATGGTCATCCTTATTCTTTCAGAATCACATTAATAAACAGAAATGAGAAGTTTTTACTTAGTGCACCATAGTCACTTCCATAACTTGTTGGTACTCGTTGAACATTGTTTATCTTTTTGAAAACATAGGTTGGGCTTATATTATGAGCGATCAACCTTGTTTTACAGACCTTAGTCCCGTTTCTCTTTCGAAGTAGAAACATCATATTTTCGTTAGTGTTTTCATCCTCCTATTTGGGTCAGATTTTCCAACAAACCTTTTATGAAGATGTCTGCTAGTTGGTCATAGGATTTGACATGAATTGGAGCTATTAATCCTGATTAAAAATCTTTCACTGATAGAGTGATAAAGAGTTACAAAGAGTGAGTACTTTATCTTGATAAATAGAAGGTGGAATAAAAAAGAGTTCCAAAGAATCAAATATTCGTTACTAACATTTAGTAAAGTTCCCGTTAGATGTCTTGGTGTAGTTTTGAATTTTCAATCTTCAAGGATGTCTTTGGTTTTGTATTCTGCTACCTAAAGCTAATCTAGTCCGCAATCGGCTTTAATAGACAAAATCAAGAATGTACGTACTTTGGCATCTAAATTGACATACCAATACCAGTGGGTTCAAACGAGCATTGCTCTAGCAGAGAGGTAACTAAATCCAAACACAAAAATGCTTCTGTAAATCTAGCTAAGAAGTGGCATGCAAGGTTTGAAGGAAATGGCTAGTATATTAGGAAACAAATTCTATTCTTTTCCACAAAAATGCTTTGAGCAAGCAGATATCTAAAACATCAACTCTCTCATTGTTGGTGGATCTATTTGTCATGACAAAGATATTATCAATAATGAGGTTAAAAAATACTTTTCTTTTGTGTTCGAAGACCATGTATATTATAGGCCAAAATTTTATGATTTGGTTATGCTTCTATTAGTGAACATGATAAGATTATGCTTGAAAAACCTTGTGATGCATGACAAGATTAGGCTTAGCAGTTACAAGAAGTTGTATGTATCTAGTTATTAGTTTTATTTTCAAATAATTATCGTTACTGCCTATTTTAAAATTAATTGAAATTTGTTATTTTTGGAAAGATAAACTATTTTGTTTGTTTGAAGTCTTCATCACCTGGTTTATCTTTTGTTTTGTGGATTCAGAACAATACCGTGTGGATTCAAATGAACCTTGTGGATTCAAGGCATTTGTTTACAATCAATGACGTTTAGTGGATTCAAGACTCAATTCCTTGTGCATTCAAGGTTGATTGTTGTTGTTGATTCTAGTTCGTTGCGCCTATATCGTGTTCTCGTGGATTTGAAGCACCATCATCTTGTGGATTCAAGATTGAATTGTATTCCGCTGCGTCACCTTATAAGGAAGATGAGGTCAAAAAGGTTATCTGGCAGTTTGATTCTAACAAGTCTCTAGGTCATTGTGGATTCATTATGGACTTTTTTTTTTTTAAAGTTGCTTGGGATATCATCAAACACGAGTTGATGCAGTTTATTAAAGAATTTGAGACTTGTGCAAATATGGATTAGAGACGAACTTGCATAAATATAATTCTTATTTATACGTGCGAAGAAGCTGTTACAATGAACAATAATTTTAGACCCATAAGTCCAATTAGCGATGTATACAAGATTATCTCTAAGTTGCTAACATTCATATTAAAATTGGTTCTTCCCTTTGTACTTTCTATTTCAAGGGGTCTTGTAGATGGTAAGAAAATTACTGATTGCATTATACTTGCATCAAATCTCATTGATTCAAGAGAAAGAGCTAAGGTCCAAGGTTTAGTAGTTAAAGTGGATTTAGCAAAAACTTTTGAAAATGTTAGGTGGAGTTCATTAGACGTCAAAATTGAAAGATTTGGATTTGGTAATATGTAGAGAAATTGAATCAAATGGTGTCTAATATCATATTTAATGTGGCTATTAGTGGTCCGATCTCTCCAATAACGGAAAAACTGTTACACAAGGTGATCCAATTTTACCTTTTTTATTAAGGTAGTGGAGATTCTTTTTTCTTATGATAAAACAAGCTGCTTCTGTAGGTTTAGTGAATGTCTTCAAATCTTCTACTAATATGGTTACCATCTATCACCTTCAGTTTGCGGATGACCTTATAGTCTTTATTGATGATACTGTGAAGCAATTTGAAGATTAAATTTTGATGTCAAAGGGATAAATTTTTTAATAGAAAATGTTCTTTTTCTTCATCTTTTGACTTTCAAAAGTTCAACTAAATCGTTTAAAAAATATAAATAATGTTGTCGTTCAACGTGAACTAGTTTATTTTGAGAAATTTGAAAAATCTTGTTGGTTCAACTGGAAGATGAAGGACCAAGATTAATACCATATTTTTTTTTATATAAATCCAAGAAAACTTATAATATTCTTTTTTCATTATTTGGATGCCCTTAGCCCTGCTTGTAAGGTTTTTAGAACCGTATGAGTCATGAGTCCTAAGAGATCCGCCCTTGAAACCTGCTTGCATGGTTTTTAGAATCGTGCGAGTCACGAGTCCAAAGAGATTTGAACTCTTCTCGACTTGTTGTTATTAGTGTGCTAAGCTTTAAACCACCGTGCCATGTTATTTTATTTGTTATTAGTGAAATTATGTTGGAGTTTATGTATACACATCTTATAATATGGATGTATATTAAAAGTAAAAAGAGAAAGTACAAAAAAAAAAGACTGTAGTAAGAGTACAAGGCTTTAAGATAAATCAAAACCAGACACAAAGGTAATCTAGGCACAAAGTTATCGAACTATAACACAATTAAGTGGGTCTCTAGACAAAGAAGTTATCCCGATTACATACACGATCACCGGAGAGGAGCCGTAATTTATGGATGATAAGTCTTCATCCAGAGAAAACTAAGACCTTGATTGAACATGCCACCTGATGAGATGATAGATTCTTATCTAAGAAAACTCGATTTTTACGCTCCTACAAAACTTTCCAGAGAGTCGTGTGAAGTAGGTATTTTCCTAATGGCTCATCTATCGTTAAAACGAACTCTTGGCTAAAGGTCCACCAATCATTTTTTTTTATAACAAAAACCAAAACTTTATTAAAAAATAAAAAATCCAATATTACAGATCAAAGTGGCAGAAAAAAAAAGAGAGAAAAAAAAAACTAACAAAATTACTGATCAAAGGTCCACCAATCATATAACACTATCCGGCATAATCAACTCCAACCTGTAACTACAGGTTTGACTTCCCTCCTTACTGCAGACGAATATTGACAACGCAAAAGAATATGGTTTGTCGATTCATTGCATAACTCACATTGACCTGAAGTAACAATACCTCTCTGCACAAGGTTTTCCTTAATGCCAATCCTGTGAAGAAAGGCTTGGCACACAAAGAAGCATATTCCTGTAGGAATGTTAGAATATCGTTGAAAGTTACTAGCGACATAAGGATTAAATTCAATCAAATCTTTTAGTAACCAGTTGTGACAATCTTTTATGCCGAAGCCTTTGGTAGGAGATGACTTCCAGAGTGTATAAGCTTGGATGGGTAAGAATACGCCAATACCGTTGGCGTATAAAGTTCTTTTAAAACCCGTATTCTAGTTTTGTTGGACATCAACCACGATATGATCATTAACTGATCCATCCTTGTTAGCAGCAATTCTTAATAATCTCAGAAGTGAAAACAGTTAGTGGCTCACAACGACACCGAACATCGAACCAAAACGAAAAACTTTCCCCACTTCTGACCATAAAATCCAATTTCTTGTAACAAACCCCTGCAAGTTTCGCTAGAGCCACAAGCTAAATTCACGGGTTGAGTTGCGGTAGCAGCCTAGCCGGATTTACATTGAATTTTACCATAATTACTTGAACCCAAAAACTATCCTTCTCGTTAGTAACTCTCTGAGCTGATATAAAAATAATTCACCATTAAATACGTGATTTGATTTTTAGATGATAAAAACAAGTCGTGTTGTAATTTATGATAATACCTACTTGTTTTTGTTCCTAGAATGTTTGGTTCGCACATAATAATGCGTAACAATGTGTAAATACCATCTAGTCCAATTACTTCTTTTGAATAGATAGCGCTGGACTCGAACCTCTAACCTCTAACCTTTTAATATGAGAGCTCAACCCTGGCCAACTTGGCCATCCCCAGTTGGTTTCCGATTACATTATCTGGGCTAATTCTCATGATCTAAGGTTTCAAACAAACGGGAACACAAAAGACCACTGATGAGTGCTGAGATATGCTTGATATCACCATTTGCGTCACCCCACTTAAACACGTATGTAAAGCTCTTTTATCCAATTCAAAAACACTTTAAAGAGAAAGCTCCTACCATTCTTGAGTAGAATGTGAACATGCACTTTCGACGGCTTTTGCAGAGAACTACTCATCTAATAATCCAAGGGCATATCCTATCATCAGCCCAATCAAAATTGACTCAGTCTCATACTCCAAAACGCCATGGATACAGACAAAGTACTAAAAATATTCCGAGGAGTGCATTAACATATTCACTTGGTTGACCATTAAAGTATGACTGGAGCCCAGCCCCGCACGAGTCTCTTAACTCGCCACCTACACACTGTAACAGTATCTTAAGCCTCACACCACAAACTTCCACATGTCAACATAGCATTGACTGACAAAAAGAGGTTTAAATGGGTCCCATCATCATCGTTGGCGCTTTATAAAACGAAAGTATCTCTACACTTTCAATCTTCGACTCTTCCATTTTGTCATAAATTATCCGGCAAATTGTTATTTTCCGGCAACCGAAAAGGAAATCTTGTTTTGTTGTGTCATATTTCCGGTTCGTTGTTTTTGAAACAGTCGGGTAGTAGTAAGTTCATGAATTTTTAAACTTTAAACCCCCTATAAAAATGGTGTAGAATCCCTGAAATCGAGGAATATTTGGAGATCCAATAACAAACTCTGATTCAAAGTACAAAACATTTTCTGAAAAATGGAAATAATAGTTTCTCAGAATCCTGCAGTACATTAGAAGATCTGAAACTGAAAATCTTGGTGATGATCAAAACAAAACAAAAACCAGAGGAAATATCCAGGTCAGCAGTAGTAATATCAAAAGACAAACGCAAACGTTTTCTGTAATAGTAGTAGTAGTAGTTTGTCTGTTTTTATGATATTTAATGCTAAGAAAAAACTGCTGTATTTATTTAGAGATGATAAGTACTAATTTAATGAGTCTATCTATCTACCTCTCCATTTGATTATGTGTTTGTTCTCACTTCTTTCCTGTTTACAATTTATGCAGACCAGAACAGTGGAAAAAAAACACTCAAAAGGGGATAGATTTTTAAAGGTGCAATATTTTATGAAAAAAAGGTACAATTAATCTTTTTGTTTTTGTTTTGTAAGTGAGAATTTTGTTGTTTAGATCTGATTTAATCTCAATTTAATAGTCTTGGTTATGAGTAAAGGGTCTGTTTGGATAATCTTTGAAAGCGCCTGTAAATGGCTTTCACAGTTGCATTAGATTAATGCTGACAGCCTAACATTTAGAATGTTGGATTTGGTCCCATGATCTTTATCATTTAAGAGAAAAGCATATGTGTGTCCTTTTTAGTTTGTTAACTATCATTTTCGCAAAATTTTTGCCTTTCTTTTCTTTTATACTCTTGAGTGTACTCATCACTGATGTTAATTTGATATTATTGCTTCTTAAGTATTTGTAGTTGGTGGTTTCCCGATTGTAAAGCTTTTTAGTGTTGTGGAATTTGCAATACGCTTGCTTTGTTGGTGATCAATTGAGTGCATCTTCTTTTTTATACTATTAATCTTGATTTGATTGTCGAACTAAATCGGGGATAATTGTTTGTACTGTACATTACATTTGTTTTCTCATTTATAATGACTTTTCGTGATCTTTTAGCAAAACAAATGGCTAATTAAATAATTAGATGGTATTGATTTGAAGATTTGTAGTGAGCTTACTTAAAGAGAGAAGGAAGAGTGTAAGAGGGAAAGATATCATAATCTCTTGCTGTTTTTGGTATACGATTCGTAGTTTATAAAGGTGGTTTCCCTGCTTGGTCACATTATGTGCTGGTGTTGATCAAGTATCTGTTGTTTTCTCATATGCTGGTTTGTAATGGCATAAAATGTATGTTTCTTTCACGCAACATTGTTCGTTTGAGTCAATTTTCCTTGAGTATATTCTCTACCTTGTAGAGTTGTAGTTTCTATAAAAATGTCAATTCACTCATGTATAATGGGTATTTCTACCGCGAATTGAAACACAAATTTTAGATTTAGAACTGAAGTCCTGTATGTGCTCGGATAGTTTTGAGATTAAGCAGCTTGATTTTCTCCCATTATTTCAGGTTGGATAACTGATTGCTGATATCTGCTGGAGGAGTTCTGCATCTGTGCTTGTAAGAATTCGTTCCCAGTGTATGTAAAATCACAGATTTTACTAATACTCTACTCTTCTTTCATGGATTTTTCAGTATTCTAAGCATCCTATCTTTTTCCAAATGATAACTTTTAATCATCTTCATAGTCACAAAGTTATTTCATAGTCAGCTCTCAAGATTTTGCATTTACTGGATCCCTTGAAATGTTCAGCATGTTCTAAAGTACCTAAATTGAAATCTGTGTGCAGATTGTGGTGGTATGAACACTCTTAAACCCTTAATCTGTTGCTAGAAGAATTTAATGGAGGCTGGACAGCTGATCGAAGATAATGAGATTATTAGAAAGCACAGGCATGATAATGCCTCTGATTTTCAAGCCCAAAATCCTGAAAGCGATGAAAGTCCATTGAAAACTAGGGGGGAACACAATAATAACCTGCCAAGGCTACGCGATTTAATGGACATGGAAGATCGAGAAGATGTCAGAGATAACCAGTTAAGAGGTACGACTCCTCAAAATATTGTTCCAGTTGTCGACATCAATTTGTTTGAGAAAGAAACAAAAAATTATGCCCAAAAGAAAGTTACCCAGTGTGAAGTGCCTGAATTTATAGTTTATTTGAAGGAAACACCTAATCATGCTGTTAACATCCGCTTTGATGATGAAGTACCTTCTTGTGACAAGACTGCGCTGGAAAATAAAGAGGCGAACCACAGTTCAGACTTATGCTTCTCAAGCTGCACCTCAGACGTACACAGTGATTTAATAAAAGTAATCATGGAAGACTTAGCATCCAATTCAGATGCAATGGGCGAACATGATACCAAGAATTTGATGGAGGATGGCGAAGGCAAGTTCAATTTTACTGATGGACTTGGAAGTGTCTCATGCAGTGAGAAGTTTGTGACTATGGATGTGCTTCCTGTAAGAAAAAAGGAAATGGATAAACTCCAATTCGAGGCACTTGATGACGATGAAGATATGCAACAATCTGATCAGGTACTTGTTCCATAGAATTTATACCTTTTTGACTTTTGAAGCATTTATTTTGTATGTTAGCGACCAGCCATTTTATCGATAACCTTGTACGTTTGTTAACAGAACATGATAGATGAGTGTTCATGACCAATGACATCTAGAGTGTGGACTTACTGTGTCTGATTACAGGATACATATAAAGAGGTGAATTCATCAAGCTCCAGTTTGTTTTGTGCTGCCAAAGCAACCAACTACGGCAATATACAAGGGACCTCTCCAAATGCTTGTTTAGAGAGCGATAGTTTCACTATAAATCCTGGTTCAAGTGATATTAGCGGGGAACAAACACATTCGGAACTTGTTCACACCTTAACAATTCCAGCTGTGGAAGATAGTTTGGGGGAGCTCATATCAGCTTCAAGCAGAAGCATTTTAACTCAACATGGTCAAGGAGAATCAAGTTTTTCTGCGCTGGATAATCCAGCAGCTCTGGTTACTCGCTCAGGGCGGATAGCCTACTCTGGTAG
Source organism: Papaver atlanticum (assembly GCA_023531105.1). NCBI lineage: Eukaryota > Viridiplantae > Streptophyta > Magnoliopsida > Ranunculales > Papaveraceae > Papaver > Papaver atlanticum. Next base: position 1,707,647 of record JAJJMB010002020.1, read on the forward strand.
CATTTCTCTTAGGTCCGATAGCAGCACGACAAGCACTCGCTCCTTTGCCTTCCCTATGTACGTAGATTACTCTCTTCTCTCTTGGTCTCTCAATTTGGGAAACTAAAACAAATTTCACTGTCTACTGTCCACAAACAGATTACAAGCCGACTGGCACACCAGCCCTGTGAGAATGGCAAAAGCTGATCGGAGGCATTATCGGAAGCACCAGCGCTGGAAGCTATCTCTTCTATGCTGTAAATTCTGAGAATTATCAATTCAAATCAGTTATTGACATTACCAGCCTCAATCATATTTTTCTCATGATAGTTAAACTCTCTAATTTTATTTTTTGCTCTCATATCTTTCTTCAAATGCCTGCGCGTTTTTTTTTTTTTTTTTTTTTTTGCTCTATCAATTGATAGCAAATTCTGTTTCCTTTGGATTGCCCTTACAGTGTAAAACCCTGATATATTACCACTTTGGATTTGGCAGTTTCCTAGATATTTCTATGTCATGCCAAGATTTTGTGCCCATTCTTTGTTCGACACAGCTTATGCACACACGCTAGATACTTTGCAAGCAAATGCTTTGTAAGCTTGTTTCTAATTGTTAGAAGCAGGATCTCAAACAGTTGTGCACATGATATATCCATCTTTTTCTTCAAGAGCAGAGACAATTAATATCTTAAAAAAAGATGGATAAGATACTGCGACTTCAAGCACATTACACATTCGTCAGCCTAAAGCCTCTCTCAGGCTGGAAGATAGACACCACTCTTAAATAGCATGCCGAAACAACAATGTTGACACAGCCACAGCCCCCACTGCCAATTATTAGTTGAACTTGATGATTCCGACTATAACAAGCACACATCTCTTCTACTTGATTTTGAACAATGGTTCTCCACTACCATATTCATCGAATTTTCCAATTGTCTTGTGGGACTTGTGCCAGGGTCTTGTCTTAGAGACGTGAGCACTGTAACTCTTAGAATATTAAAATCACTTCCTTCACAATTACCCTACAAAAGTTCATCGAACACCCAATGCAGCAGAAAAGTCTATTCTACTGTAAAATTAAAAGCAATATCATTGTTATAAAAAGGTACGGTGTTTGTCTCCATGATGACAAAAACTATCAGACGGATGACGTTTAATATAGACCTGATCCGAAGGTCGGGAAGCTCCTGATGGAGTAGTCATTAGACGGCTGAAAAGGATTCCCGGACATGAGAAACTCGCGGTGTTTAACATAAAAGGGTCTCCTGCCACTTTTATGTCGAATACTTTTAAATCTCCATCTCTCTGGAACTCCACCTCAATTCTTTTCGTGCTTAGGGTTTTTTCTCAAGAAACTGGATCAACAGTTGCTGAAGCTGCCCAAAAAAGGTTATTTCTCTTCTTATTTCCTATCCTCTAACCTCAATTCTCTATACTTATTTCTTTTCCTCTAACCTCAATTCTCTATACTTCCTGAATCTTTTGTTATAATTCTTAGCAAAATATCAAAGATGACATCAATCAGTCCTTCTTCAGAATTCTTTTTGATTAATGCTGGTGGTTGTCGGATTAAGGTATACAAAGATTCTGATTTTGATTAGAAATAATAATTTGTTCCTTTGTGATTTATAGTAAGATGTTGGCAGGATGTCTCTGTTGAATGTGACCTCAGTATGAGAGCGAGCAAGGTGGTAGGGATGATATTCCTAGAAGAGGAAGGGAATATAGTTGATCTAGAAGTAGAAGTCCAGTGCATCGAAGAAATAGACCAAGTCCGGATAATGGACTGGAAAATAGTCAAGTTTATGACAGATAAGGGACCATCGAGGAACAAGGATTGAAGCCCTGACCATGGGCGATATCCATGGTAAGAAAGATAAGCAAAGTGGCAGAAATACCACTCGGTCACCAGTTTGCTGCTAATTCAATGGTTGTTCACCAATCATTTTAAACTTCTCTTTTATTTTTATTTTTTTTCTTCAATTTATTAGGTTTCGGCATACTGGGTTAAAGTACATCAGCTAATCGTAACTTTGATTAATTATTGCAGTAATTGTTTTAGCTGATTTCAGAAACATGTGTGAGCAAGTAATGTTATGAGATTACAATATATTAGGGCTTGTAAAATTCCTAACTGGGTTTACCGATTGATACAGATTTTCATCATATAAATTATGAGTTTATTGTAAGGTATAAGGTTCACATCTTTGTTTTTTTGTTGTTCGCAGTTGTTTTTTTTTTACAAGTTACTAAATCATTCTGATTAATCTCTTATGCTAATTTTTCTTCTTTGGGTATCAAATATTTTGGTGAGACAACAAGTCAGGTTTGTAAAGATCAATTTCTAATCGGAGTTTGATGAAGACACAAATAAAATAGTTAGACAAATAAATTTATTTACTGATTTTGATCTTTTTGATAGGAACTGGAAGGTCTTTGTGATGATTGACCTGGTGGTGGAGCTTGATGGTAATATAACTTATATTACACCTGGTGATCTTGATCTTTTATAATGTAATGATATCTTGATGGTACCTAAAATAATGCCTGAAGTTAATACTAATTGATATGTGCTCTTTGATTACCAGAGATTTATGTTTCCATCCTCCGGCAATATGCCTAATAACTTCAAGTTTCAGTCATGTTGATTCTGATTACGTTATTGCCATCCGTGGAACTCATGGTTATCAAGATTTCATCTAATGCCATTGGTATTATTAGTAGTATAGTATTTAGAACTTTATCCGGTCAAAATTTACTGTATCCAAGTTCTTTGAATTGTGTTTGAATTCGATATTGTGTGAAAAAGTTTGCTAGCTTATGTTTCAAGAGCAACGAGAGATGATCTCACTGGATGTCTAAAGGATTTTTGTTAATAGGATGAGGATCCTGCTTTGTTTCAGTAACCCAGGTCAATGTCCAGTACTCCATAGATGATCCAACGCCAAGTTATTCAGGTAACGTATCAGCAGATGGAATGATGGAATTAAGTACAGATGATCAAGATATGGCAATTGGTGAGTGTACTATAGCTTTTGCTAAAATATTGGCTTGGATTTTTTGGTATGTATTACTTAGATAATTAGCCAACAAGGGATAAATGACATGGTATTTGGGATCTTAGTTGGTATGAGTTTAGGTTGTGCTTTCCTACTTGGCTAATTGTTGACAAACCCTTTATCTGATAAAGAGCTTATAATGGTGCATCCAAAATTTTCCCTTTTTTTTCCTAAGCTACATTCAAGTCAAAACAATTCTTAAGAACAATCTGTACTCTAATTACAAAGTATCATGCAAACTTGCAATGTAATGACACGAGTGCCATAAAGCCATATTGTGCCCTTTATGCACAATGTTGAAGTACATGTGTAATAGAACAGAGTAACACTTGAGTTTTCTCGAGAAGAGGTGCCAAGAAGATAATATGTACTTTCTCTTGATAACTAGACTTTGTGACATCTGTACATTACAATTAATATGGTTGTCCGATGTAGGTACAAATTCAAGTTTTAGTTAATTTGCATTGTTTTTCACTCTAACTTTATATAGCTAGAATCTTAACTCTTCTAATGAATGTTTTCAACAATTACTGTTATCACACCAGATGGGAAAGTGGTTGAGGGACGAAAGTCCATGTTGCTGACCTTGGATATAAGTATGGTGTACACACTCTCGAACAAAAGGTAAAATGAACATGGAATCAGTTTGCCCTTTTAGCCATGCTTTATTTGTTCCTATGAATTTATATGTACAAATACGAACATTGGGTGGTACCATTCTTTTATTTTGTTACATATGCGAGCATATGCATAATGCGGGACGAAATAGATGTGGATCAACTTGAATATTAATGTTCTATGAAGGTAATTAATCTAAACATTCGCTTTTTAGTCTGATAATACAAGTATATGGTTATTTTCTTATTTTCTATATATACGCCTTATATTTCATAGCCTGAATATCAGAAAAAGAAGAAATAAATTAAAAGCCGAATTTAAAAAACTCATGGAAACAATATGAATTGTTTATAGTAATACTAATAAAGACTATAAAAATTCAATTAACTTTCATCTCCAGGTCGTTATTTTACTTGATTTTGATGATGATTCAGGTATTATTTTACTGGCTTTTGTTTTGGTTCTGGGGTGATAGCTGCAGTAACTTACCATGTTCATGCATTTATTTTGTGCTTCTACTTTTCTCGGTTTTCACATTGAACTGCCACTAAACTGTTTGAATCATATAAGGTGTATGAGAACTTACTGGAGAATCGAGATACGCGTCAATTAAAGCTTTGAAGAAGATGCCAATAACAAGAAAGGAAAGATGTGAAGGAATTCCTGACATGAGGTTTGTTTCGACTACCCTGAATCTGTCGCACTGTAAGGAAGAAGAAACAACAACGAAGATAATAAAGTTCCGGGAAATGTGGTGTGCACCCTTATAGAAAGTCCGTAGAGTTAAAAAGCTCACATAAAGAAGTTAAGGTTGGTGATTTTATAACCTTTAGTTTACAATAAAAATGTTTGTTTATTGTTTGTGTTGGACCAGTTAGCATGCTATAGTTTTGTCCAGGTCTTTATAAGTCGAACTCAAAAAAAGAAAATAAATAAATAGCCGAGTATTCATATCCATCAGCAGATAGGTGGCAAGTTTATTTGTAATAATTAGATTGATGGTAATAGACAACAATTCCAGCATTGATCTTCAACTTTCATTTTTCTTTTTGTTTCTTTCCTAAATGGTGCCACATAGCCTGATTTTTTTTATTAGATTTGCAGGTCTTAACGCTCTTATACATGTTTATGAGGCTTCCACAAGGAAAATTGCAAAACACCAAAACTAGCCGCAAGTGCAATAAAAGATGAACCAGACGATGCTGGTAATTAAATAGTTCATCATGGTTTAAATTGTACTTTTGACGGGTCTCAGTTACTTTCTTATGAATTACGGATTGGCCTCAGGATGTCATCCGATAGCTATTTTTAAATCAGAGAAGAAGGTTTTTTTCCCCATTGTTTCTCGCTACTGACACAACGATGGTAGCTACTCTAGCCATGGGTCTGATTCTGAAGGTGTTTGCAAAGGTCGAGTGGAAGAGGGAAACAATGGCTAGAAATTGTGGAGATTTGGGAAATATGTTGGACAAGTATCAATAGTGAAGATTATAAGTGGTGAATGGTTTTGGCAATGTGGGTTTCTGGAGATACACATCTTAATAACAACAAGATACACAGTAAGTTTTGTCAAAAACTTACTGTGTATTCTGCTGTTAAAGGACTTGCCTCTGAATCGGCATCTTTAACGTGGTTCATGTAGGTATGGGTTCAGGGTTATGAGATATTTGCGAAGCATTCACCTTTCATGGTTCATGGTTCGATGATACTACCGTGGGAGAAGGTTGTTAAGTTCACGTATGGGTCAGATTCCGACTATATTTTGTCTGTGTGCTGCAATGCATTAATTTCCATGATGTCTCAAATACGCTGGATCCAATCCAAGAGAAATCAAACCATCAAATACAAGGCAATTAGACGGATTCATTAAATTGAATCGAGGTCCAGATTAAACATGGTTAACCCTAACCTAGCCACTAATCCTAAATGCCTGATCTAACCTTAATTTCCATATATAATTAGATAATCTAACACGGTTAATTATATTTTGAGTTGTGCAACAATGATTCCAATATCCAAAGAGGGAAACCTTATATAATGTGTTGCTCAGGGCAGTTCCAGGAGATCATATTCACTGTAAAAGAAGACGGCTCCATAAAAAGTTCAAAAACTTATCCATCCTATGTCACTTTATATACAGTTTAGATGTAGTTTATCGTGTGTAGATATCGTTTACGAACAGAAGTATGTATGAAACGAATGTCCAAGGTCATGTAGTTTTTGATGGACGCCGGCTATAATGACCCGACTAATTAAAAACTAATGGTGCCGGTTATTATGACCCGACTAACTAAACATGTTATCATGACTTGATGATATCAAAACATTGGGCGGCTCCTGATTGCATTTTTAGTGACCCCCAACTACTATGACCTCATTAACAAAGATTTCGAGTCGTTCCGGATATTATAATCTCACTAAATAAATATGATGAAATAAATATTGGCCGTCCTTAATGGCCGGGCATTAGGCCCCGAATCCCATGACCCGAATAACTTCCAGGCTTAACCTTCCAAACCTAGGTTTCGGCTATTATGATCCTACATACAAGCTATTATGACCAGACATGACCAGACATACTGTACACAGCTAACTAAATAATGGGATCATCCCTAATGGTCGAAAGCCCCGACTACTGTGACCTGATAATGTTAACCCTGGACTAGCCACTAATCCTAAATGCCTAATCTAATCATAATTTCATTTGATATATAATTAGATTTCCTAATTAAACACGATTAACTTTAATACTGAGTATTAGTTTCCAAAAGAGTTTAAAAGGCACGGCGAACCAACAAAACACCATACGCCCGATAACTTATAGGCTCAAACCTATAGATTTCATCCTAATCAGAATTAAATTTTAATGTGGAGACTACATTTTATCCTAGATATTTTAATCCACGTTCGGGACCGTAGGTCCCGGATGAATTGACCCGACTAACAAAATTACAGGGTCGCAGGTCCCGGTTAATCTGCAGGTTTAACTCACAGCCCTAGAATACCTGACTAATTAAAACATGCTAATAAGACCCTACTAACACACTATATTATGTCACAGCTAACTAAACGACCCCTACACGCTGTCTAAAATTTTATGGGAGGATATTGATCGGCCGATCAAACAACCAATTTTATGCTAATGAGCACCATGTTACATAACAACAATTAAACCTAATTGCAGGCAACCCAAAGAGAATTCAGAAAGGAGGTAACAAGCAGTATAAAGGGCTATATATGAGTCTTTCGCTTAGAAGTAGCAAAACTCACATGGAGAATCATGTCTTTTGAAGCAAAAGAAATTATGAAAATAGATGCCACCAGAAAAACAATGAAGGTATTATTATTTTTTCTAACAACAAGAAGAACCAAAAACCAATAACAACACTGAATTCTTACTTTTTGAAACTGTCACAGATAACCCAAGCCTATATAAGAAAACAAACCCAACCCTGGTGATCATTCATATGAAACTTAAAGTGACGCAGAACAATCCTTGCAGGTGGACAAAGAAACCACACCATGTATCTTACCAACACAAAATATTATTAGTCCAACTAAGATGGTAGAAATCTATCAAGATTACATAGCGATCACGCATTTCCGTCACCATCAAGACTACTAATCAGAACAAGCATCTCAAACACCAACATCAATATGTTTCAACAACTTACTAGCTATGTTATAACACTTTTGCATTAATTTCTTTTGGGAACAATTTTTATTTTTTTTAATAACTGTAAGAGACAATTTTTACTATTTCAAGTTCTTAGTCTTTTCAGTTAATGTTCAATTCTATTATTGTTTAGGTATTAAATCTTTAATTAATATAAACTTTATATATTTTTATAATTTAAGCTATAATATATTTTAGCTATATTATACTTTAAGCTATATAAGTTTAGAACAACTTTTCAAAAATCGACAAGAGTGTGAGGATACTGACCGAACGACAAAAATTTGGTGTGAGGATACTGACTGGCTGACCAAATTTGTTCAGGCCAGCAAGACATCAGGATCTTCCTTATAGGTTCGACCCTCTAAATTTAAACCTAATCACAACTAATTTTAAAGTGACAGACTTGATGAGCGTCATTTACTCAACAAAATAATAAGATGTTTCCCACTAATTAACAAGTAATAAAGCGGTAGTAAGGATCGTTCCCACGAGGAGTAATGCAATTGATATGTTATGTAAATTAGCGAGAATATAAAATAAGGGAAGAATAAAAAGGGTAATAAGCAAAAGATGATGATAATTAAGAAATCCTTCGCCGTTACTAACCGTTAACTCAACATTGTACCTGTTTATCTCTTGTTAGAATCAATTGTCACCAACCGTAAAATAGCAGGTACGCTTAGCTATCCCCAAAATTCCTGTTGTCACTAGATACGGAAGCGCTCGACTACCAGATTCTATCCAATTGAGCCGCCCTGAGGTACGCTTACAAGGTGTAACTCAATCGAATGCTTTAGGGTTTGTGAATTTAGGTTTGATCCCAACAGTTAAACTCGGTACGCTCGGTCCACTTACTGGTGTTGTCTTTACTCGCAATTGCTCCACAGAAGCCCTCCGCAAGGTCTCGCGATTTCTACTTGTGTAGGAGATAAGCGATAATTACGGATCGCTCAAATCTCTACTAGCATTAGAATGATTAATAGACTAATCTAGTTGCGCACCCAAACCAATCTAAGAACCAATCATAAACCTTCGATATAGTGAAAACAATCCACAATGATTAACTTTAAAACTCGAAATAAACTTGTAAATAATTGAGCTTCACAATTAGAACTTTGAATTCATCCTTAACAATCAAAAGAATATAGAAAAGAGATAGTCTTCCCCCCTAAGGGGGAGAAAAACGGTGAGTAGAAGATATCTGAAATTGTATCTAAGCTTCCCTATATATAGAGTTTTGTAACCTCTTCTTGAAGAAAACTAGGAAACCTAGCTAAGATAGGAAAGTGCACCTCCTTGAGAATTATGTCCCGTGCATCGCACCCCGTGCAAAGTGGGTTGCCAAACTCCTTCCGAAACTTGAAATAGCCGCGCCCTTAATCTGATCGTGTAGAATAATTGGCTAAATAGCCTATTGGGCTCAACTATCAAGATCCATCCCATTATCACCTTTTCCTCCTGTGTAAGTTCCGGCCATACCTCATCCCTGATAACCTTCTTAAACGAGATAATCTCGTTTCTTCTCTCACTCGGACTCTCACTCGGACTCGAACCAAAATCACTATGCTGTCGTCACCAGCCACTGCCTCCATGGCAGCTACAACAACCTTAACAGCAACCCGTTGTCACAGCAACATCCTTCTTCCATTAACCACCATTCTTTCCGGCATTCACTGCTTCCATCTTTCTCTCCTGTCCTGACTTGAGCTCATTATATCTTTCTTCAACATCCACAGAAGCAACTCAAGTCCACTGCCATCACCGATATCAAATACCAATGGCAGTAGCGATCAAGAGTCAAGACTCCACATCTCTTTTCTCGACTACTGTCCACGAAACCCGTTTATAAGTCTTCTTCATACCATCTAACCACATAGTACATTCAACATCACAAACTTGTGTTACTTCTCCATCTCCGATCAACGAACAGCCACAGTACAACTCCATTTCAAACACCAGCCATTCTTCTCGTCACTGCCTTCCATCGTCACATTCGATAACTCCACCACAGCATCACCTAGTCTCTGAACCATTTACCATCTCCCCGAATCACCATTGCAGCTTCATATTCCATTCGTAACCGCAGCTACACCCATCACCAGTCATTCAATGTTATCTCGAGCTCAGCTTCATCTTCTCAGTAACCATCACTACCAGCTTCAAACTCCATTCGCTGTCAATGTCCATGCACCATCACTGCCATGAATCAATAACAACATCTCCATCTTTCTCCTTAACTCGTTACCACTGCCAGCAGCCATTGATCATTTCCGTGACCATCTCTGCATCATCGTTCATCAACAACAACCTTCATTCCTTCCTTGCTTCTCAGCTTCGAAGAACTCTCTATCAGGCGTTTTGTCAAAGAGTTACTGAGCATAATACAGTGTTGTTGCTGTTCATTAATAATCACCTTCTATGCCTCTCAAAATCCCTACACAATGCAAATTTACTCAAACCCATCTCTCACAAATCAGTGAATCATTCATAATCTTCACATTCATTCAATCTTTATTACAGCAACACCATGTCTTCTCTCCTTGCTTTCTTAGCTAAAACCCACTCAAATCTTCCAACTGGTTTGAGAATGACCCAAGTTCCTTCTTCATCTCGATTGAACATCCACACAAGCCATGGCCTGAGCACTGGAATATTAACCTGCAGATTCGGTCGACGGCTGTGGGAAACAACAACATACTTGGGTCTTCTTCTCTCTTGTGAACTGATGGTTTCTCGACTTGGTTTAAGGAAACCTGGTTTCCCTTCTCAGCTGTACGTGCCAACACTTAGGTGTGTCATCTTCCAAGGTCTGGCAAATAAAATGAAGCCCACCAACTTAAAATGGTTTCAGCACCACTGATCCACTTAGCCCACCATTGCTCTTTGGGAATTGCCAAGTCTCCAGCTCCCTGACCAGAAATATGAAGAGATCAAAATTCTCTTGTAATTCCGCCTCTGTTTTGGTAAATTGGACGATTTCTTGTTCTTTTTGGGAATAAGCTCCAAAATTCCCATAAAATATAAAAGAAAGTAAATAATACAATTTTACTAGAAAACTAGCTAAGAAAGCATAACCAATCGATACTTAGAGAGGTGTTTTTAAACACCTATCAAATTCCCCCACACTTAGACTTTGCTAGTCCCCGAGAAAATAAAACAAAACAAAAATAAAATACAACTCCATGTCGTTGAGGATACGGTCACACTTAGCATGTGTAACAAGCCTTTAAACCCCTAGGTGTCCCTAGTGGACGAGTTATAGTCTCGTGAGGGCTTACGAGAGATATACCCACAAAACCGTTATGCCAAAACAAATAACAAATCAATTAGCAATTACTCCTCAGCAGCGGCGCCAATTTGATGTGCGTCGTTTACTCAACAAAATAATAAGATGTTTCCCACTAATTAACAAGTAAAACACCGCCTCACTCATTACCGGATGGCTAAAATTTTATGTGAGGATACTGACCGTATGACCAAATTTGATCAGGCCAGCAAGACATTTGGATCTTCCTTATAGGTTCCACCCTCCAGATTTCAACTTAATCACGGCCAATTTTAAAATGGGGACTATATTTAACTTTAGAAATTCTAATCCACGGCCGGGGTCGTAGGACCCAGCTACTATGACACGATTACCTAAACACCACCCCAATCATTACCGGACGACTAAAATTTTGTGTGAGGATACTGACCAGCTGACCAAATTTTATCATGCCAACAAGACATCGGGATCTTCCTTATAGGTCCGACCCTCTAAATTTCAACCTAATCACGGCTAATTTTAAAGTGGGGACTATATTTATAAAGAGGTTATTATGGCCTGACTAACTAAATACTGGGACAATTTTGAATTGTTGTATGGCCCGGCTAACTAAACAAGCTACTATGATCTGACTAACTGAAGACGTTATTATGACTTGACTAACTAAACACGTTACTATAACACCATTAACTATATACTAAGATCGTCCTTAATCGCTGAAGTTTATGGCCGGGGTAATTCCTAGGAAGAAAGGATGGAATGAAAAACCATACAACATAAATCAATCAACGAAGAGGTTGAGCCCCGGCCGTAGGCTGGGGTGATACCTAGTAGATGTAAACAAATGGGGATGAACTTCTAGAAGAAAAAGCAAAGACATGCCTACAAAGAGCAAAAAAGCCATCAAGAGTACAAGATACCACATAAAACAGCAAAGCTTATACTCCCTCCGTCCCAAATTAGATGAGCTAGTTGGGTTTAAATTTTGTCCCAAAATAGATGAGCTATTTCACTAATCAAGGGGGTATTTCTAAAACTACCCTTTTAATTGATTTTTGTTACTATATGAAATATGTATAATTTGATACCCATGTTTATATTTGTTGCGTATGTGTTTTAAAATGCTTTTCAACGGTGTAAAGTTTACGAAAAACCGTGGTATAATTTAAGAGATAAATCATTTATAAGTTTTACTAGTTATTATCCATAAGGGTATAAGTGTAAAAAATACTTAAATATACTCCAATTTCCTCCCCGCCTTAAGAATTGTGCAAACTACAATCAGCTCATCTAATTTGGGACGGAGGGAGTATCTGGCAACACAGTGTACACACATGGCAGACAGAGGCAGACATATAATATAAACACAAAGTGCAACAACAACCATGTTCGAGGAAAATAGCAAAACTTGGAAACAGAAATAAAAGTACATCTCTGTCTCGACTGAAAAGTAATAAACGCGTTTTGCTGTAACTCAGTTCAAATGTTGTGCGAGAGCGTAGAACATTGAAATATCTGCATGAAAGGGCTGACATGGCGAGAAAAATATTGTCCAAACACGTCAATATGATTAACAATAAGATATTGAGAGAGGAAAAGACATTCAATGGAACAAACACAACTGTCAAAGAGACTCAAGTATGCAGAGCAAGTGCTGCTAATGCAAGTAAGTTAGCTTGCAAAGCATATCCGTCATATGTTTGGCTTAGCAGTCGTTCCAAAGACTACCACATTTCCGAGTTGACGAGTTCCCAAGAAGACTTTCAAATAATTACAGTACCACAGTTGAGATTAAAGAACTGACCTACAGAGTTACACTGCCAAAACAGTGATCAACTATTAAAACTGAGCTACCCAATCGATGCTCTGCCCTAATTATCACTTTTACTATCCATATTACTACAGAAAATGAAAGCCAGCGTACATTGACTATCTGTCTAAAGAAGTTAAGCTGTGTTAAAAATATGATCGTCAAAAGCGACAGATACAATAACAATAACGTTCCAAAAGTTGAGTGTAACTAACATCGAAAATTTAACATTTTTCTGCTTTAGAAGTTTCTCTATTTATATCTTTTCACTGATAAATTGCAGACCTACATCAACACGACGAAGGTAACAAAGTGCATAGGATATTTTACCTCTTCAAGTTTTCTTCTCGGGTTTAGCTCATGTTTCCATTGGTTTCCTCTTACTGGTTCTTCATTCTGTAATTGATAACCCCGTAATTCTCTATTGCGATCGATCTCTCAGTACCCGTAATCATCAGTTTTCCATCACTCTATCTGTATCTTCTGGTTAAATAAAACTAAACTCCCATCAATCTGCAACAAAATAAACTTTTCTTTGTTATTATACAGTATGGTCGGGGAATATATTGAGAGTACAATTTATTCACTCAACAGAAGGAAACAACACACTTTTTTACATTTCAATTGATTTGCCTCGCTTTTCTCTTGACATACTACTCTATCAAATCGATGAAAACAATATGAAATAATAACAAGTTGTACAGCAGTCTTGGAACCAATATGTACAGGATTCTACTGTTAGCTCTGCAACCATACACAGATATGATATGGAATATTTAACTCTTAAATAACAAAATAAAGCACAATCCATGTATCAGCAATTAGAGTCAGGTTTCGTGTGCATAAGGTTCCATTATCATGATTCAGAGAGACACCTTGCTCTAAAATTTAAACGGTATTGAAGGTCTGTTAATTATGAATGAATGGGCATGAATAGAAAAGAATGAAACTGCAAAGCATAAATAGAACAAAAACACCAATATGAACAAACCTGCAGTTTCTCAAGTATTGGCGCTTCAAAATGACCAAAATCATAAGACAGGGCTAATGAGACCGCAAAAGTAGATGGGACCACCACACGCTACAGAACGACAATCAAATGGACTCCTTCGTCTACTGCAGCTTCTTCGATGGAATAGTCGACCAACTCCATATGAAATATAATCCCAATTGTGGATTTCAAACAGTATGATTAATCATTTCAAAATTAGAAGGCAAGGAAAACTTGCAACTTTTATACTCTTAAAAGAACGTCAAGGTACCTTCTTCTGAAATACTTGCAGCTTGCATATAATTTGGAAATATATACAGTGCTCATAGTAATGCGAGAACTTGAAATGATTGGCAGATGTATTGCCTGAGGCAGGATGTAAATTGCAATTTTGATTTCAGATACATGCCAGCTACCAGAGAAGTTGAAAAACTAGAACAAAATATAAAAAAAGTTACTCTCAAAGTACTTTAAACTGTTTTCTTTTTAGGCTTCTTGTTTTCATATTTCAATTGATAATTTTATTTGTCCTTCTCCCTGCATAAGTACCAGAGTGAAGTGAAATGAAGCTCTCAAAACAAATGTGTTCTCTGCTAAAATTATTCTCGGTTCCTCCACTTGTCCTACTCCCCTCGCTTCCATGCTTTGAATCATATGAAGCAAGATTACAAGGAACCCCATTCCTTTGTAGATGAAGAAGACTCAGTGGAGGATGTTATAGAACACAAAAAAAGTTTAGTTTTTAAATTAATCTCTGGAAAAGACTACAATATTCAGATTCTAAATGAAGTAATAGCCAAAGCTTGGCGTCCATCTGGATCTCTGAGTATAACAGATTTAGGGAGTGGCATTTACAAAGTTAAGTTCTCTCTTCTCCGTGATTTAGAAGCTGCTTTACAAGGTTCTCCTTGGTCAATAAGGGATGAACTGATGTTAATGGGAAGATGTCAACAAGATTTTTTACTAGAAGGTTATGATTTTTAAACTAGAGAGCCATTAGGTGCACTGTCAGAAAGGAGGAAAAGACTTCGAGATTGCTAAGAAAAGAAATTCAAATTTAGTCGATTTCCTTGATTTGGGGTGTGACACTTCTAGCTCCTAATGGACCATTATCCCAAGTACCCTCGATGTCAGGACTGAGAGCACCCTATTGGTAAAATTTAGTTATGATAGGATTGCATATCTTTTCCAACTCGGTCATCTTGTCGTTGATGGCAGCTCTGTCGGCTACCTTACTGCACTTGCTATTCAACCACTGAGATACATTATGGACTGCATGCTCCATCTTCTTCATATCATCTGCTGATAGTTTTGATCTTATTCTATGAATTGTGTTCCTCGTCTCCTCTACGTAATCCACAAGAGAATTCATTGACTCCAGTTTCTTCAAGTATTCTTCATCTTCTAATTTACATTTCTGAGCCTCTAGGACGGACCTCTTAATATCATCCTCCGTCAACCTCCCCTTGTTATTTGTAATTGTGATCGTTCTCTTTTTCCCTGTTTTGTCCTCTTTCGCAGACACATTCAATATTCCGTTTGCATCCATATCAAAGTATACAGTGAACTTAGGAACACCACGAGGTGCTCGCTGTATTCCTTTTAACACAAACGTACCCAACCTGTTATTGCGACAGGCTTCAATACTCTCACCCTCATTCACTCTAAACTCAATATGAGTTTGTCCGTTCTGGCAAGTAGTGAACCCTTTTTCCTTCTTAGTAGGAATGCGGCTGTTCCTCGGTATCACCACACTCATAACCTCTCCATATATCTCAATACCAAGAGAAAGAGGGGTCACATCTAGCAGCAACAAATCCTTCAACTTCTCGTTGTACTCACCACTCAAAATAGAAGCTTGCACTGCAGCACCATACACTACACCATTTTAAGGATTTAGCAACCCAGAATAGCAACGGCATCAGCGCCGTTGCGAAATATTCGTTGCTAATTTGGGTTGCGAATTTCGCAACTGCGCTTGTACTGTTGTGAATAGCAACCTCGCGGATTTCATGCGTGTGATGTACGCTTGTGGCTGTGAACACCTTAATTTGACTTTTTGACTTGACCTCACATGTGTAGAATGCGTGTGTTATATAAAAACCGTAGTGATATTTCGTGATTCTTATCCTGAACTGAATCACTCCTCAATCTCGTTTCTCTTTCACCTCAGCTTAAATCTAACTCTCTCTCTTCCAAAATTTCTCTAAATCTCTGTAGATTTCATTCTCTATCTTTGCTGTTCTTCTACTACTTTTTACAAAAAAGACGTAGTAGATCTCTGGATTGATTAGATGAACCTATAAAATTCAACATCTAGGGATTCATAGATCCTAAACTTAGATCTCCACTGAAAACCCTAGATTTCGTCATGACCAAATTGAAAACTTCATCTTCATCTCGTTTTAATGGTGTATTATTTATTTGACTTCGTCGTTTGGGTTTCACGAATCAACATTAGTAAGTACAGTTAGGGTTTTCAAAGCTAATTTTTCATGTTTCTCTTTTGATTTCGATGCGTAAATTAATCTCTTTACAATTCTTTTCAACAGGTTGCTCAGCAACATCCGTATGATATTTAGGCATAATTTCATAACACTACTTCTCTTTCAAATCTTGTACTTCTTTGTCAATTTTTTTTGTTGGTTGCATGAGATGCCAAAAAGCCATTACTTGCTGCTATTGAAGGACTTGCACTTGGAGGTGGTTCAGAATTGACCATGGTTAGTGATTTCTCTAAGTATGGTTGTTGGGGTTATTGTGGATTTTTTCTTTTGTGATTAGTGGTGTTGTGGTATGGATTCAGGGTATTTAGATATAGGATTATTTCATTAGCTTATTAATAATTTTGAACTTGTTTAAGTTTGATTTTGGGTGAAATTAAGATTAGAGTTAAGTGGAAAATCTTTGGTTTAGTGGTATTAGGTAGTGGATTGTTCGATTTAGTAATGATATAGTAGCGTGTAGGCATACAAATTAATCTTTTATTTGGTTAGCATACTGAAAGTTAGAAGCGCGAGAGGAAGTGATACATCTTTTTCACTTACAATAAGAGATGTCTCAAACAGTTGGCTTGTTGATTGCTTATTTTTCATAACCATACATTGTATCCAAATGTCCAAATCTGTTGTAGTTTTACTAGCATGATTTTTTTTTTCAAGCATTGCAATCATGTAGGGTTTAATCTTAACCAAAAGAACCTCCAGCTTGTCTATACTAGTATACTCAAATAACTTCCTGAGACTATGTTAGTAGTACTATAAATTTGTCACACAAATACCTGTTACACATTGGTATTCAACGATTGTGCATCTACTGAGATGGTAAAATATGGTCATTTTTAGAATTTTGTTTTTGTTCCATTTCCATCAATTGGTTCATGAGGTATTTTTCCGAAGTGAACTAGATTTTAACGCGAAATATCTTGTGGAAATTCTCAGATGGTAAGACTTTCAAGAAGCCATGACATCCTTATGAGAAGGAGCGTTTGGATGCTGAGTTGAAGCTTGTTGGTGAGTATGGGTTGAGGTGTAAGAGAGAGCTCTGGAGAGTCCAGTATGCTCTGAGTCGTATCCGTTATACAACTAGAAATCTTCTTACTCTTGATGAGAAGGACCCACGTCGTATCATTGAGGGAGAAGCTCTTTTTCGAAGGATGAACAGGTATAGGCTTTTGGAAGAGAGCCAGAACAAGCTTGATTATGTCTTGGCCTTGACTGTTGAGAACTTCCTCGAGCGTCATCTTCAGACACTAGTCTTCAAGTCTGGAATGGCAAAATCCATTCATCACGCCCGTGTCCTAATCAGGCAGAGACACATCAGGTATACTTGTTAATCTTATTATCTGAAGTAGCAAGTACAATTACTAATGTTCTGTCTATGTTTGATTACAAGCTAATTTTAATTGAATTCAACCAATCTTTAGCTACTGATTGTTTGGCATATTGAACACCTTCAACTGTTCTTTTGTCATGCTTGATAAAACATATTAACAATGGTTTGGGTTGCAAAGATAGAATGACTGTTAATTGTCTTTGATTGCTGAGTGAGTTCTGGATCTCATTGTTTTTGTATCTTGTAGTGTAAAAGCTACTTTTAGGTGAAATTAAACATTTTTTTTTTGTAATTTATGCATTATATACTGATGTGACTGAACTGATTTATCTTGTCTATAGTGACTATACGTAACTGCATTGTCTGAATATATGATGATTTTCTTCCGACCTTCCTAATAAGTGTGCCTTTCGGTTGAATTCCATGTGCTTTTAATGATGTTACTTCCATGTTCTGTCATCTACACATCTTTTTGTTGTAGGTTGGTTTGTGGTGCCATAAGTGGTAAAAGAGGAAGCTATTCCAATTCCATAAATAGACAGCTTCTTGAAAAATATGTTTAGACAAAGGTTTGGGAATAAGATTGATTTTAGATGTTGATCTGTTGCGGAACCATTTCCATTAATAATATCTTATCCATTTTTCCCCTTATGCCAGGTTGGTGCATTTTAAGCTCTCAAAGAACTTGTAGTGGTCCTACCTGACTGCCTTGCAGACATCGATTAGGACTCTTGTTTCCAAAATTGCAAAAGCATTAAGGGTAAGTGAGACATCGATTGTAGACTTCCAATGGGATCGTACTGTATATTCTCTATTATTTTCTGCTTTCCGTTTTTATGATCTTCTTTATCTTTCTCAGGACCAATATTCTACCTCAAACTTGAAGATCGAGGCTCTCATCTTTACAGGATTTGTTATGTCTTCACATTCACTATCTGTTTTCCATCTTTCTCTCAAGGTAAGAAGAACTTTGTCTTATTTTCCATGTATTCTTCTTTCTGGATAACGTTGTATTTTTATTGTTCATTACTTGCTGAAAAGAGAATCACTTCAATACGCTTTGTTTCTTTAGACTGTTATATTGCAGCTTAAAACCTACATACAAATGGGAATCAATTTCGGTTTCCACTTGATATATGGGCAATTGATTTTGGTTACTAATTAAACTTATTCTGCTGGGTAGTTCACACTTTTATGAACAGAGCTCTAATATTTGTAGGAAATTAGTAAGTTGTTACAAGGTGTATTTACCGTGTAAGAACTTGTATGGATATTATACTTGTTTTTCTGGTCAATAATGTTAATTTGAAGGCTGTTGATTTAAGATCTTTTCTCCATTTATCAAGTCGGTATGATCATGTACCTTACGACATCAGATGCACGTCAAAGGAAGGAGATCACATGGGTTCAATTTTACTTAGAACTCCGTGTTTGTTTGTCCAGCACTGATTAAAGTGCCTAGGTGACATATGGTGTTATTCTGTGTGGTTCCATCCATTATGAGGCGAGGCAATATAAAATTTGAAAATTAACGTAGAAAGCTCATTTCATGTTTAGATGATTGCAGCAATGAAACATATTACACTAGGGGAAAATCCTGAAACAATTGTCAATTATAACACATCTGAAATTTCTATTTTAAGTATTTTCTTATGGTTGGCAACTTGCCATTGCTATCGCTCGTAACTGGTATTTCGTTCTTATTATCATTTGATGGTTTATCAGGTATACTCTTAATGTATGGGATATTGGTGGGCAGAAAACCATTAGGTCTTATTGGAAGGAACAAACTGATGGTTTTTTGTCTGTAAACAGATAGTAATCTTTTGAAGGAAGAGGTAATGTCACTTAATGTTCCTGTGTGACTGTGTCTATAGATTATAAGTACATTCTATTGTTATTTTGTGTCTGTAGACAGATAGTAATCGTAATTGTTGGTTTTTATTGCTTTTGCGCACATAGATTTCAAAGGATAAGATGTAGTAAACTTACATTCTCGATGTAGTTAAGTTGTGACAGTAGTCCCTTATACTTCTTATTGGTGCTCCTTGGAAGTGATTACACATACTTCATTGATTAATATAACCTAGTTGATTAACTTCGTGGAATGTTTGTTAGTTTAAACTTCATTTCACCTTTAACTTCATGATATTCCTCCACTTAAATCATTAAATTCATGGTATGTTTGTTAGGAAAATGATATACTCAAACGAAGGGTTGCAGAATTGGAGGCTCAAGCGCAGTATTGCCACCAAACCGAGACAATGAAGTAATTGAGGTGTCATGCATCATTCACTTTTTTTTATTGCAGTATTTCATATGGATTCGGAAGTATTTTACATAGAGTCAGGAGTTGAAATATTTTATTTTAACAGGCTCTCAGGTAGTTGAGTAAAATATTACCATATATACTCTGTTTTGGCAGAATACAACTTAGAACCGTCTAGGATGACACTACATAGATTTCATAATACATCAACCAGTAGTTTTTGGTATGTCTTAGGGTACATGGAAGCAAAAAAGTGACTCGAAAAGGGTAATAGGATTTTGATGATAAGTTTTGGTGCTGGTTTTAAGTGCAACAATTGTCATTGTGAGGTCTTTGGATATTTGGATGATGCAAATGTTTGGAAAGATTGTATTGAGCAGATTGATGTTGTTTTACAAGAACTTTTGTTTGTTGCAGGATATGTGACACGGAAATGTGCAGGAAGGGTTCTGATCTTCTACAGTATATTGTTCGGATTGATGAGGCCTTTAGGCATTTCTGATGCAGGAAGGGTTTGTTGGCGACAAGCAAAATAACACTCAAATGCCTCGGCCACTAATTGTAGTTAACAGATGGTACACCGATACACCATTAACTGTATATGAACATCTAATTTCTAGTTTGTTTTTGGGAATGAGCTTGAATCTAATTTTTAACTTTATGAACTTGGAAGTAATGATAATTTTTATTATATGTATGACTTTTGTTTTCAGTTATAGAGATGTTGAGTTGTCGTAACATTGAGAAATATAATTTTATGAGCCGTGGCTTAGAAATGAAGCCGTGGCTTCCTTTTAAGCTATGGCTTCATTCTGAGCCTTTTTTTCTTTTTTCTGTTCCTAATTTTTTTTAGCAACGGGAGACTTCGGTTGCGAATGACCAATTTAGCAACGGCAGCGGACGAGTGAATCTCCGTTGCTGATCGGGAGTCGCAGCGGATCTTATGCCGTTGCGAAAAATTGCAACATGGTGTTTTGCAACAAAGATCTGCCGTTGCGACCCCAGTCAGCAACAGCAAGGGTCCGTTGCTAATCCTTAAAAAATGGTGTAGTGATATGCCACAGCTTCATCAGGATCGATGCTCTTGCAGAGTTTCTTCCCATTAAAGAAATCCTGCAAGAGAGACTGAACTTTTGGAATTCTAGTGGACCCACCAACCAGCACAATTTCGTGGATGCTGCTCTTGTCCATCTTAGAATCCGCCAAACACTTCTCAACAGTTTCCATGCATTTCTTAAACAAATCCATGTTCAAGTCTTCGAAATCTGCGCGAGTAATGGACATATAAAAGTCAACACCTTCGTACAAAGAATCAATCTCCATGGTTGTCTGGGTAGTAGATGAGAGGGTCCTCTTTGACCTCTCACATGAAGTCCTCAACCTCCTAAGAGCACTTGGGTTTTCACTAATGTCCTTGTTGTGCTTTCTCTTGAACTCTTGAACAAAGTGATCGACCATCCTGTTATCAAAATCTTCTCCTCCGAGATGTGTATCTCCAGCTGTAGCCTTGACTTCAAAAATACCCTCGTCAATGGTGAGTACCGAAACATCAAAAGTACCGCCACCAAGATCAAAGATGAGAACATTTTTTTCACCTACACTGGTTCCCCTTTTATCAAGACCATAAGCAATCGCTGCCGCTGTTGGTTCATTGATGATTCGTAGTACATTAAGGCCAGCAAGGGCCCCAGCATCCTTAGTAGCTTGACGCTGCGAAACATTAAAGTAAGCAGGGACTGTGACAACAGCTTTCTTAACACTGTAGCCAAGATAAGTCTCCGCAATTTTGCTCAGGTAAAAATGTCATCCCATTCCCTTTGAAATTGACTTGAATCATGGGTCTCTCGCCTTTGCCAATGACCTTGAAGGGCCATACCTTGATATCACTCTGAACAGTGATATCACTGATTTTCCTACCAATCAAACGTTTCACATCTGCACGACAGACAGAATCAGTAATTAAACGATTTTGTGGCACAAATTTTTGAGAGCAATACAATGTCAATTTGGGCCACCAAGCAGAACGTCTAAACGTCCAGCTTAGGTATTTCCATAATATAACACGCAAACCAGTAACCCATATCAACCAACCAATGCAAATTTCAGATATCTGAATCAATACAAATTAGGACAGCGAAAAGCAACTGACCAAAAACAGTATTGAGAGGATTCATAGAAACTTGATTCTTGGCAGCATCACCAATCAAACGTTCAGAATCAGTAAACGCAACATAAGAAGTAGTAGTACGATTTCCTTGCTCATTAGCAATAATCGCAACATGATCATGCTGCAATACTGCTACGCAGGAATATGTTGTTCCTAAATCTATTCCTATTGCTGCTCCTTCTCCTATTCTTGCAGCCATTGTACTAGTCAACCAATACAACAACAAAGATAAGAAATATTGGGAAGAAGAAATTCAAAGTTTGTGAATTAGAGGGGAGAAGGATTAAGATCGCACTTATAAAGCTTTGTGACCCGTATTTTCCTATATATATATCAGCTTGTTACCTAAGTTTTCATATAGGTTAAGAATTCTAAGTTTCCATATACTGGTGGTACACCCGTGTGGTTGAATTGGCTCGTAATATTCCCTGGTTTAAGCTTACCATACTTGCACCAGCTACAAAGGACTGAATAAGTATGCTCTCATCCACATTACTCTCCCACATGCATTACGACTTCAGTGATTCTCCCAAGGATAAATTAGATAACCCCAAGTAGCATGCCACCCTGTAAATCATAACAATCTTAGTTCTAATCTGTACGAGTAGCTAGGTTCTTTTTTTGTTCTTCGTTTTTTTTTTTTTTTTTTTTTTGAGCAATTACTGAGTTAATCCGTCTATCTCTAGAAATAACTATGGGCCAGGTTTTCTCGACCCGTTACCGACATACGACCTACAGTTACTCTAAAGCTAACAAAATTAATCAAATACAGCAATCCAAATCCAAATCCAAATCCAAAGTCTTTTCCAGTAGCAAGTACCGGGTCGACTGGAGAGTATCTCCTAAAAATATAACATAGTTTTTACGCCGGCCTGTCATAAGCCTTGCACAACTCGCACCAGGGCAAGCAAAATACTTGACGCTACCCGCGCCGCGATTGTTTATGGACCAAGTTGTAAGTAATCACCGTTTCAAGGGATTACGAATTCTCGACCATTAATGCGGAAATGCTCACACCATGTCCTTGTTGCGGATGCTACGGGTTTTACCCCTTCACAATCCGCATGGTTGCCTTTACGTGTTCGCTGATTGAGTAGTAATGAAATTGACGGAAAATTTAGAAAAGGAGTTTGTTAGTTTTCGTACCTGAGACCTACCTCTCTTCCATACGTATCGCCGCCCTCCATGTCTGTCTGTCCAACGCCTGCTCTATTGAAAGATAGTGCTACTTATAAGGGGGATCGACCTGTTCGCATACTCATAAGGGGGATCGACCTGCTCGCATACTTGTTAGGGGGATCGACGTCTTCGCATACTCGTAAGGGGGATCGACCTGTTCACATACTTGTTAGGGAAAGTGTTAGACAATTCCCTCGGGACTGAAGAGGTAATCGGGCTTGCCGTTCGCC
This sequence comes from Papaver atlanticum, assembly GCA_023531105.1. Lineage (NCBI taxonomy): Eukaryota > Viridiplantae > Streptophyta > Magnoliopsida > Ranunculales > Papaveraceae > Papaver > Papaver atlanticum. The sequence goes on from JAJJMB010002020.1 coordinate 1,730,729, forward strand.
GCGCGAAGCGGAGAGCCAACCAGCACACAAGAACCAAACACCACTCATACGCCAACACGTATTGTCTCCAAACAACAATACGTATTGCAATGATCTATCCCCATCACGATGAAATTTTCGAAGATTACCCGGGCCTGTCGGCCAAGGCTATATACTCGTTGAATACATCAGTGTAGCGCGCGTGCGGCCCAGAACATCTAAGGGCATCACAGACCTGTTATTGCCTCAAACTTCCGTGGCCTAAACGGCCATAGTCCCTCTAAGAAGCTGGCCGCGGAGGGAATCCTCCGCATAGCTAGTTAGCAGGCTGAGGTCTCGTTCGTTAACGGAATTAACCAGACAAATCGCTCCACCAACTAAGAACCATGAAAGGAAACCATGAAAGGAACCAGACAAATACAGCAATCCATCACTATAAAAACCATGAAAGGAAACATACCTGAGAAATAGAATTGAAATACCCAGGACAATTAACCAATTCAAAAACACTTTTCGCAGGAGAAATCAAATTATTAAGAATGTGAATATCTTCTTCTTCAACAGACACCCAGTGATATCCATTTCCATCTCATTTAACAACCAAATTTCTTTAAATGTATTCTCTACAGAATCATAGAAGAACATGAAACAACCCCATGATTGAAAATCAATTGGTCAGAATCTTTTTATCGATCAAATCCGAAGAAAATGATGATGGAGATGAACAAAAAGGTAGCTCTTTTAGTTGAGAGAGAGACAGAGAAATGAAAGAGGTGAACATGGTCATCTAACAATCTAACGGATGTAAGTGAGTGGATGTGTTTTACTTATAACGTGGATGAACAACACCTTACCACCTTACCAGTTACCAAAAGTTGTTGGGTTTGAAATGTTAGGGCAATTCCTATGGTAACGTACAAATCCAATTTTTTGTTGAGCTAGGTGGATGGCCAAATAGGTTTCTCCACTATAGAACAGAAGGGGGCGATTGATCATCAAGCGTCAGGATTAGGGACACTCGTTCACATGTGTAGGTTACACGCGGCGTGTTAACGTTAGACGTGGCGTTGGTAGCAAAAACGCTGGCGTGCATGACACAAACTCTGGCGCTGGTCACACAAACGCGGGCGTGATAAACTAAATCTCCAACGGTGAATTATCCAACGTCCATATTTCAACTTTATAATTTTCAAAACTATAAATTCCTTCGACTGAATTCATTTTCAGTCACACCACTACTATTTCCTTCTTCTAAAACTCTTCTAAAGCAAAAAAATTTGATACAATATGATCCACTTAATAAGAAAAGCAGTCAATTTGTAAAGAAGTGAAGAGATCGAAGAAATGAACCGGTACCGCGGCCTATCACAGGTGTAGATTATTCTCAAAATTGGGAAGCAGAGTTTGCTTCGTCGAGTGTCGTTGCTGCTCCATCATTAGTCCAAGGTCATGTGTCGGGGCATCAAGATCGTTCTGAGGTTTATTATAGAATGAGAGGTGGATTTTCAGACTTAAAGGCTGTTTATGAAGGTCTACCCCCTGAAGTCCGAGAAAGGGTTGAAAGATATCCCTGGCGTGCGCTTTATAATGTGAAGCCTAGAAGACACAACAACAGAATTACGACAACATTGATAGAAAGGTGGTGGCCAATGACGAACACGTTCCATTTTATGGATTTTGAAATTGGTAAACTTGTTTAACTTAACTTAAATTTTATTTTTTAAATAATTATATTAAATAATCAAAACAATTAATTATAGTTGATATTATTCTTGTAATAGGAATTACGCCCCTTGATTTGTATTTCATTTGCGGGATCCCAAGTGGAGTAGGAGATCCGGCACCATACAACCAAGACGAATGGATATCAAATAGTTAATGGCAGACGCTTCTTCCCTCGTTTGTAGAAGCAGATATATGTGAAGATCATAAAGAATTGAAAGGAGGTGGGGTATTATGTTCAGCGTTGAAGCTATTCCTTACCCAAGACAGAAACTCAGAAAATGTAGATGACTATCCTGAACTCGAAAGGGCTTATGGGTACTAGGTGAGACGTTCTTTCCAAACTCAACTTCTGTTGCTCATGTTGGTTGGCTTGAAGCATTAGAAGATCTTGACAAAGCACCAGATTATGACCGGGGATCTGCAATTTTTGTAGAAATGTACTGTAGGTTGGATCAAGCGTCCATGGGTATAGCTAACTTCACTGGTTTCTGGGGCATCATAGAGGTAAATATCAAAATTATTATTTTTAAATTTAAATAATTTTTATGAACAAATGTAGATTAAGTCAAAATACTAAAATTATGGAGTAATTTGCAGTATTGGTGGTATACCTACTTCCGTGTTGGTAAACCAATCCTTAAAGACGATACCCATAGATTTCCAATCTTGGACATGTACGTCTCGACCAACTGGACGAAGGACACTGGCAGCGACGTCTCGGGTTCTAGTTTTGTTCAGAGGTTTCAACAGATGACTCTGAGCCACAAGAATGTTGTTGTTCACCCTTACATTGATTTTCGTGAGTATGGTGGTAATGATGGAGAACGTATTCTTGATTATTCTCTCCGTAGAGTTGTTTTTTACACTCCAGATTTGGATAAAGGGGTTTGGTACCTGGGAGAAAGACTGCAATATCAAATACAAGGTATAAATGCAATTGCAATTAACCCGCCATCACAGATGCAAACCTCTGTATTAGATTTTGATCGGTTGAGAAGAATCAATTGGGAGAGGTATGAACTAAATACAAAGAGAAATATTGGTGAAGCGCAATATGCTGGGGCGTAGCTATTAGGGAGGTGGGTGGGGCCCTGGACCCACCCAAAATTTCATCAACCTTAATTAATTATGTATGTAATATGGAAAATGCAATCACTGAATTAAGTTAGTTTTAACTAACTGAGTTAATTAAGCATTATTCACCGGAAAAGAAACGATCATATTTATCCACATCCCAAAAAGATCATTCACTACTTGGCTACCAAGGAGTAAGCACTAAGTATGCATCAAATACTTAATTTCTATTTTAATTTGGCAGTGACTAAATACAACTCATAATTGGGTTAAATTCAACCCGGACTAAATTCAACCTCCATAAAAATATAATTAGCTAAATACAACCTAACTTAACTTTAACAATTATTTTAAATACAACCTAACATGTTGACCGATTTAATTTAAGATTTTACAAAAAAACTTTTTATGTTAATATCTAATCTCCTACTTCTTTTCCTGATTCTATAGAGTTAGGAATAGATCACCATCGCGGACAGTCGGACATGGAACTTGAAGGAATCAATTTGAATGATCGCCCAAACCCAAGAAAGAAATTGATATTAAGAATCGGCTTAATCCTTTCCGAAAATCCCTTTCATGTTCTCCATCAAAAAGAATAGAGAAGAGAATAAAACACTCACAATCCTTCTTTTTCCGATCGAGTTCAACTGATTAGGATAAGATAAATGGTAACCACGTAAAGTTTCTTTCAAATTTTTGTTTTTAATCGATTCTTGAATTTTTTTTAAAGAAAAGGTATGAACTTAAATGGTTTGCATGTTTATAAGATCACGTCTAAATTAAAAAAGGACGAAGACAGTATACGATCCTTAGGGAAATAAAGAAGAAGACAGTATGTGCTAACCATGCCATTAATGGGTTTGGGATCTCCTGTTAATATTATGTTTAATATCCTACCATTAATAAAATCACTTAATTAATTTTGGCAAGTTATTTTTAGGGTATGAATAGGATTTGACGTGACTTTTTTTTTTTTGAAAATAAATCGATTTATATTAATAAACCCGCTAAGTGACTTGGATTTGATCATTAAAGGTTGTCCTAGGCAGGGATATGCCTCCAATGTCAACCCAAATCACCCGCTTAATAAGAAATACATAGGCAATAAAGTTGAAAATTTGGAAAAAAAGTAGGACTCGCTTTTGTTGCCTCATTAAAAACCTTGTCAAGGAAAACCCATCGTGGTAAACCCTTGCTAAGGAAAAGAGTGCAACGCCGAAAGTCCATAAAGCTATAACAAGACTACCTAAAAAGAAAAAATTACATTTATAATTCCTCAAATTCATTGAAATTTTTTGTTCTCCATCGTACCCAATGAGCTGTCTTCTAATGTTGGTTGTATGTATGTCGCCACAAGCAAGTTGTGGAAGATGAGCATCTTCACTCGTGATAAAACTATCAATGTATGGTCCTGAGCCCTTCTATCAATAGCAAGACTGATAGAAGTGTCACGATGGCTTGTACAGGATAAAGTATTCGTCCTCTTGGCGATTGGAGATACCATTTTAGGCTTTTCTGCAATCAAGAACTTATAAAATGAGAAATGTATCTCCGAAGAAATACAAGTAGAAAAGTCACGGTTTATAAAACCGAACCAAAACAGTACATAACCAACATTGATTTCAACATCATGCTGTTTCACAAGAGCATTCATATTTTCATGAAAGGAAGAATTACCCATGACTACACTAAATACTGTAATACTAGAATAAGAAAGGCCAACTTTTAACCACTGTACAAGAGAACAACAAAGGAAGATAACCAAAGTTTTCTAGGGTCCTAAATAGATCAAAGATCACTATACTAAACACCAACTTAAAAAATACTCCTTATCTAGATATAAATATGGATTCAGAGCCTATGAAATGAAATTTCTAAAAACTAGTAATAAAAACAGAATAGGCTTCGAGATACAACCAAAAAAGAGAATTAAATTCTAAGCAGAGACTTCAAAATTATGAACAAAGATTCGAGACAAGTTTAAAGAAAACGGCCCCTGAATAGCCCAGACCAAATGCTTCTCAACACTCTTTAGCTAGTGAACTTGAATAATCATCATCTTAACAGACTTAACCATGACTGCTCCTTTGATAATAGCCTTAGAAAAACAAACTGCTTTATCTCCGATCACTCTTTGATCCAAGATTAAGCAAAAAAGAGATACCCAACGATTAAAAACTAGAATCAAGACAATAAGAACAATAAATTTTAGTCTAAACACAGAAACAAAATGAGAAAGATAAAAAAAAAAAAAAAAAAGGTTTTTATGAGCAAAACTTTGGGGTATTTTTAGAGTCAGCGGAGCAGGGTCTAGATCTGAGACTCTTTAGGCCAAGATGTGACGAAGAAAATCCAAAAAATGATTGTCGGAAAATTTCTACCATCTATTTAAAAGACCCAGTTACCAACGATGCGCATATAAGAGACATTTCTATCATGGTTAAGGCAAAAGCAAAAACATGGAATTCAGATCTATCTATCTAAAGGGGATTAAGACCAAATCCAGGATACACTAACAAACACAATAACACATCATAAGCGAATCAGATGAAACTATATCTTAATATGTTGTTACAAGCCAAACACTTCACTACTATTCGAAGACTTGAAAAGAGAAAAGGGGATAAGATGCAAACATGGTAAGGGACTTTCATAATTCAAATTCCAAACATAAACCACCTTTTTATCAATACGATCAGAATCAGTATTGAGATTTTAGTCAAAAAAATGTTAAGATTTTAAAAAACAATATTTATATTTCAAAACAATCTTGCATCAGATGTGATGCCATAAGAGAAAGAGAAGAAGGGAAGCAGACTAAACAGTAAAGAGTCTTAACCCATAACATTTTAGACAATTTAAAATCAAAACTTTTTAGACAAACAATTAATAACCAAATTCGAAACAAAAATACGATCAACATCTATATTGTGACCTTAAAAGGATTCTGTTAAAACATTTTTGAAAGATTTTTATATGATGGTCCATACTAGCTAGAGCAACCAATTTCGGTTCTCCAGAAGACCCAAAGAAAAACAACATTTTAGAAGATTGAAAACCAATTAGATTTTAAAATTCATTTTCCTTAATCTATGTCCGATACGTCAAGTTATCCCCACCCAAAACAAGATTTTCTCAAAAAATAGACAACTGAAGCAAGTAGGAGAATTAAAACAAAGAAAAAAAGTTTTTTGAAAAATCTAATTTCAAAATCAAAACAACATATTTGAGAATCAACAGAAACCTTGGTAAAATATCATCATCATTACTGAGAATAAAAATCAGTCTAGATCAATGAGAGAAATAAAGAAGCCTGATTTAGAAAGACCCCATCGCAAAAATAGGTAAAAAACCAAAGAAGATGAACCAAAACCCAGATCTAGAGAAAATCATGTGTTTGAAGAACCACAACATCTTTCTCTCTCAATCTGAAGCGGAAACACAACAAGAACTCATCACAAATAAAAGAGGCAACAAACGAGATCCAGAAAAGGTCCTGTGTTGATGAAAACCACAACAACCTTCTCCCAAAAACAAAATAGAAAAGGCAATAATCAGGATCCAGAGAAGGTCCTGTGTTAATGAAAACCATAGCAACCTCCTCCCTCAATCCAAGCTAAAAAGAAAAAAATTCATCACATCTAGACTAAACAGAAACTAAAGATCCGTTCTTGGTAGCTCATGACCCATTAGTAACCCAAAGATTTGCTTAAAGATCACTCATCCATGGCTGAAGGAGTGATTTTTTTTTTTTTGAGTTTTTTCAGAGGAAAAAACACTATTTGAGAGAAGAGAGAGAAAGGTTCCGTGAATGAATTTTTGGCCCTACAACTAAAATCTCGATTTGACGTGACTTTGAGGGTTGTATTTAGTTATTTTAAAATTAAACAAATAAAAGTTCTACAACTAAAATCTCGGTTGTATTTAACCCAAATATGGGTTGTATTTAGTCACCGCCTTTAATTTTTATTAATGAATTAGTTCAATAAAGTTATAATCACCTAATTTTTGTTTAATCAATCCACTGCATAGCGTTGTGAATTAGCCGTTGTATGGTTCCAGTTCATGCATTCACTCGTATGATTACATTTTACATCATAAAAAGTAAAAATTTCAGATATTAAAAAATGCTAATATCTTTTATTTTTTTGTTAGATTTTTACTTTTGCCAATGCAAATCGAACCAGTTTAGGTACAAAAACAAATTTCATAGTGCCCCACCCAACCAAAATTTCTGTCGCCAGTATGTCACCTGGTACAGTTCGATTGCGAAGCCTGTAATTGGGACACACAACATGCACATATATGGGTTTGATTTCCCAGGGTTATCACGCCTGGCTCATGATGCAAATATCGTTCCTAGCCATCCACCTACAAAAGAGTCATACTTTATGACTTACCCCACCACGGGTGCAAGTTCTTCATCATCTTCGTCAAATATGCCCGAAATTCGTTGGGATATGCCAAGTATTACTTCATAAGGTGAGCCAACCACGATCCCCATTACGAAGAGTTGAAGAGCCGACTGAACGATATGTATTGGATGAATCGACAAATGGAGGCTATACACTTGGGTGTGTGTCGGAAATGGCACGAGGACACAATGTTTGGATTGAGTCCAACTGTAAATGATGATGGGCGTTCACCATCTACCGATTCCACCAGGAGCAACAGATCATTGCACGATAGTGATAATACAGTGGTGGGATAAACACAAGTACGATAGAGTTCTTCACCATAAATACGACACTGTACTTCACCGCAAACTATGCCTATACCTCAACCTCAAGTAATTCAGCTAGATCCTAGGCGCATTTCATCATCATTCTCGTCCTACAACTCAAATGATTGCTACATTGTACTACCACCACAACAACAACAAACATCTTATATGTTTAGAGGACCGAGTGCTTTCCAACCGAGTGCTTTCCAATCGCCTAATGTTGTTCAACCAGTTTTTCCCCCTATGGAAATTTAGTTAATATGTTGGCAGTTGGGGATATCCCAGGGTCTTAGAGAATTCTTGACTCTATAAGATAACAATGAAGGAGTTAGCAATGAACGACGTTAGAGAGATTGTAATTTTTAATTCTGCTACATTTGTAATTCTAGTTTTAAAAGTACGACAGTTTGACTTAAATGAAATTACATATGTTTAAAATTAAGCGTTTTACATTAGCTTCACTGAATTACATATGTTTAAAATTAAGCATTTTACATTAGCATGACCGGTGAGAAGTTCTAGGTGGAACAACAACTACAAAGAAGGGGTTGAAATTGTTCAACACCTTAAGGATTTTGAAACATTTTTCGAAACGAAAAGCCACATTTTTCCATCTTCGCCATTCATCCAAAGATCTTGTTACCATCTCAGCATCAGTTTCACCTCTCAGTCTATATCGATTGACTTGCATAGTTAAATCTACAAACTCATTTACTTCTTTCTTAATTGTACAAAAATGATTTTCTATTTCGCATATAGCACGATGACTCGGATTACGGGTACTGTCACTGCAGAACCCGTAGTGAATAACCGCCCAGAAATTCACCCATGGATAGTTTGCTGAAGCAAGCTGAGTAAATAAAAAAACATAGTTTCTGCAAATAGATTCATCTTCTTCTTCAGTATACGGAGCTTGCCAAACTAACAAGGACCGAGACATTTTCTTTCGACAAATTTGTTGAATTCAAGAATTGAAGAATTTTTTTAAGATCAGAGAAGAATAGTAAAGAAGACTAGATGTGTGAATTTGGAGTTGAAATGGGGAGTATTTATAGAACTCAAAATTCTAACCTTTGGGTGACAAGGATTTACAACCGTCCATATTTAGCCGTTGGCGATTTTGTGTCAAACGCTGGCGTTTGATGGAATAACAGGTGTTTGTGAGACACATGCCAACGTTTCTGGCTCAAACGCAAGCTATTGTACCACGATCTCCCTGCCTTCTATCGAGCGCGCGCCTATTCTTCCATCTCACTCAAATTTGTTGGTTTGTTCATCATATTTTCATGTGTGTGGAGTCCATAGTGGGACCAAAATGAGAAAATCCTTTGTTTTGTTGAGTCCATATGAACTGCTCTTACGGAGGAAAAAATAAATGGTTCCGGATTTATGGGTCATTCTAAAGTTTTAGTACAAGCAGGTCTTGCCAAGAATGAAATTTTCAAGTCATACTCAGTTTGCAGCAAAGTCATTCCTAGAAATACAGAACAATATGGTACGAGAGTAGTATACGATCTTCCATGGCCTAGCATAATCGTGTTCAGTTAGTCTTTGACCTGATCAGTTTTTGGTCGGCCCCCTACTGCACGCGGTCATCTAGTCTAGTGTCTTCCTACCGAATTATTCAACTCGTACCACCCTGTTAAAAATCAGATTCCCAGTAGTCATTTCTCTCTTTTCCTCTCGATCTCTATAAAGTCTCTTTTACATTCTCAATTTCAATCTTCAGAGGAATTTACTCATCTTACTTTCATAATTAGGTGAGTGCTAATATTCATCACACTGGCATTGTACTAATTACACGTAATTTTGAAGGTTCATATGAACTAGGGATGTGCATCTATGCAAATGAATACATAAGTGCTAAACAGGCTGAATGCGGTGGCCTATTGTTAGATACAGAATGGGTAAAAGAGGATCGAACACCATATGCGTGTTTTAAACTTGATGCACATACAAATGTTGATGCAGTTAATGGATATCATCGGAAGGTCGCGTAGGAGAACCAATCCTTGATTTTGGACATTAAATATATGCTTAACAATAACGCTTTATGGTGTTACAAGTTTATATGTAGAAATTGTAATAAGCCAGCCGATAAAATGGCTAGGCATGCTAGAGTATTCAAAACTTCGAGAGTCTGGTCTTTAGTCCACCAAATTTTATTGCAACTGCAATATTGAAGGACATAAATCTTGTAACTCATTTCCATTCGTAATGAATCTTTTTCTTAATAGAAAAAAACAACAACATATACACCACCTTTCCTTAAACTACTGATTAAATAATGTTGACAATGTGAGGGTAAAATACATGTTCGCCACGTCCAAGCATCGCATGATGCGATTGCAAGTTAAGGAAGAGAGAAAGATACACTGTATAAGGGCTTAAAATGTGATTACACTAGAATCAAGGTATCTACCGCTTCGCCTCATGAAGGACGCTTGTAAAGTATAATCAAATCATACTAACGGTCAAGTCCAGAAGAAGAACACGGCATTTAATGAGAAAACATAAGAGATGTGATACAGCTGTAGAAGAAGGTACATCGTATCAGAGACTCGGACGAAGAGCGATCGAAGATACTACCCGATGAAGGAGCAACACGACATATCTCGAAGGGGAGTAATGAAGGGCATGTCTAAAGCGATGAGCGATGTATCGCATTGTCATGGATCGAGAAGTACCTTATCATACCTTAGGCAGTCTATTTTGCTTATAAATACCAGTCCATGTAAGAGGATATGGACATGTTCTAAAGAGATCTTCTCTACCGAGAGTTAGGAATATATCTTAGGTCTTGAGTAAGAAAAATAGTGAAGTAAGGAGAAATACTAGTAATCTTGAGAAAAAAGGGTAAGACCTTGAGAAATATTATAAAGATGATACTTTCCCACAGTGGATGTAGGTTCTCATGGCCGTACCATGTTATATAGTTGTATTCTTGTTTACTTTCATGTTCTTTACATCTTATGTTTATGTTATATCTTGTTTGATTATGGATTGTTAGTCATTAGATCTATATGAGAGTGGTATGCAGAAATTATGCTATCACATTTTGGCGCTAGAAACAGGGAGGTATAAAGATTTTCTCTACCTCTCTTAAAAAGTTTTTCAAAACCTTGGGAACATTTCTTTCATTTTCATTGATTTATCTGAACTTAACGAGTTGATCTCGGACACAGCGAGATCTATACGATTTCACGACTAAAAGTCTTTGAAGATCCTCAAAGAGTTTCATATATATATTATCCAAGAATAGTAACACTTCTTTTTAAGATTTAAACTTTCTTAAGTTGTTTTCACCACCTTCCTAAATATACTCACGAGAGTTGACGGTTAGAACGTCAAAGATGTCTACCACTTCTCATAAAAGTTCAAAAAATATTTTCAATGATCGAATTGGGAAGAAATCTAGCTAAGTAGACTTCATAGAAGCAAAAACATGCTACGACAGTTGAAAAAGTGTTAAGATTGAAATCATTTTGCAGTTTTGCCTCCCAAAACTCATAATAACCCAAAAACCCTCTTAGAAACTCATATCTAAACAGGAAAGAAAGGTTAACAAGTATATTATCATCTATCAACAATTAAAATTGTTGGGAAAATCGTAATCTTTAGGCGTTAAGTAGACTTCATAGAAGCAAAAACATGCTACGACAGTTGAAAAAGTGTCAAGATTGAAATCATTTTGCAGTTTTTCCTCCCAAAACTCATAATAACCCAAAAACCCTCTGAGAAACTCATATCTAAGCAGGAAAGAAAGGTTAACAAGTATATTATCATCTATCAACAATTAAAATTGTTGGGAAAATCGTAATCTTTAGGCTTAAATAAATAAATAAATAGGTTATTACATAGAGTTTGTTGGAAGCCTAGCAACTAGCTGGGCACCAACACCCTTTTGGATTGTAACACCTAGTCTATGAAAGAGGAAACTGCCGGAACCACAATTGGCGTCATTGTTTGCAAGACAATTCTCCAATCTCTTCAAGAATGCTATGTGTCTTCGCCGAGTTCTCCCAAAGTGGTGAAGGATAGAATACCGAAACTATAACCGTGAGACTCGCATAGTTCCAAATACTTGTGACATTTACGGGTAATTGCTTTGGAGATAGCCTTCTCGGGTGTGAAAGAACGAATGTCACCGGTAAAGGGTGAGACCACTGTGACATCCAAACAAGTGTCTTTTCCGTTTTCCCAATTATAAACCAATAAGTCAGCTGGCCTACGAGCATTGTTTCCATCAGAGAGAAACCCCAAAGAAGCTTCTTTTCGTGCCGAGACACCCGCCTTGAAGCATATGTCCGCAAAGACGCCACGTCCCAATTATTATTATTTTTTATTGTAAATTTTTTTTATTAATAAATAAAAAAAATTAAACAAAGATTTTGGTTGGTAACCTAGCAACAAGCTGGGCTCCAACACCTTTTTGAATAGCAATGCCTAATCTATGAAAAATAAAACTACCAAAACCACTACTAGCGTCTTTGCTAACTATACAATTCTTCAGACGCTTGAAAAAATACAAAGTATCTTCACCAAGTTCTCCTAAGGTAGAGAAAGCTAGAACTCCCAAACCTGACAATGTGAAACATACTTGTCCAAGTATTTAGTATATTTGCGTGAAACTGCACTCGAGATAGCCTTCCCTGGGACAAAAGAGCGAATGCCTTCACCAGTGAAGGGTGAGACACCTGTGACATCATACAAACATCCTGTCCATTTTCCCAATTGAGCACAAGAATATCAGCAGGTTTCAAATCTTTGTCATCCTCCTTCAGAAAACCAAGAGAAACTTCCTTACGCGCAGGTACACCAGCTTTATAACAAATGTTAGCGATTACATCCCGAACAAGATCATGTCGAAACTTAGGGCCTATATCCTTAGCACAATGAAGCGCATGATCCCAAAAAATGTCCATGGATCTGTTACAACTTGAGCATAAACTATTCTCAACAAACAGAGGAATGCCAAGACAATAACAAAGCACAACTCTGAACTGTCTAGGTCCAATGCATTGGTTGAGCCCACTAATGGGTACATCCAATAAATAGTCTTGAGCATGCTTAACATGATTGCACTGCCACAAAATGGAAAATTGGTATGGGATTCGCTTCTTAACTTCATCAAAATAAGTGACTTCCAGGGAGTGGGGCAGTATCATCGACACAGTAAGAGGAAGGTAATCCACATACCTGGATCAATCTCTGAACTGCAAACTGATAAGCAGAACCTTTGTCTGTTGAAAATGAGTTACCAAGGATCACCTTCTGCACCGAAGTAGTCTGGCTCTGAGAAGCGAGGTAACAGTAAGTGCTGGTATCAGTCATGGTGTAAACGCCAAGTTCACCGTCCTTGATAGGCAAGGTAGCTAACCGCTACTGTAAGGGACCAAACCCCGCACCATCACCAGTGATTAGTAGTCTCAGATACTTAAGTAAATGATCATCAAAAAGAGCAGTGGCTGGTTGCAGGGCTGCAGGATTGGTAGTACGCATTACAAAATATAATCTAGACACACCAGTGCAATTGCGAAGTAATAGCATCTCACTTTGAGGGTCCTTGAGTTTTTTGATTGCAGTCATTAATTGAACAATTTTATTCACCCTCCTCAACATCATATCACTGATAAAGTTCATATCTAAACTCACCGGTCCGCCCAAAAGTTTGACGTCATTAGAAGGTCTACCAATATCAACAGGGAAAACACCGTCGTTTGTGCTTCTGGGATCAATAGAAGGCCAAAAGACTTCCGTTTTGTTTATATTGAGGTGTAAACCTCTGCCTGGTCCTTCTGTTTCGATTATGCTCAAGGCTTTGGCTACATCCAAAGTATCACCAATAATTGTACCATCATCAAGGTACCAAGAATGCAAATGGAGTTTGCATTGAGAATCAATAGTCTTCACCAGGGGGTGAAGTATCAAAGCGAATAACAAAGGACCGAGAGGGTCACCTTGCTGAACTCCAAGTGCAGATGACAAAATATAATGGTCGTAATATAATTTAGCAGGCCGAAAGTAACAAAATTCCACCCAGCGAGAAATACCTGGGCAATGAAGACGGACCTCCTTGATGAGATGAGATCTTCTCACCATGTTGAAAGCATTAGAAAAGTAAATGAGCAACATTGACATTTTGTCCGAGTGGCCTTCCTTCTCTAGTAGGCGGTTTACAGCATGTAAAATACTTTCCCCACCAGCAGGCACACCAACCCTTAATTGGTAATCACCCAAATAAGACGACATGTCCTTTCCGACAGAAAAAGCAGCCACTTTTGAAACCAGCCTACGCCAAACCGTGCCAACAGCAATTGTCCTAATGCCACTCCCAGGTTTAAGTAAAGGAGTTAAGGGCGCACTAGCAATGAACTCGCCCAAAACCACAGGGGACTTACCAGCCAACCAAAGATTGACAACCCCTGTAATTGAAGCAAGTAATTCGTCTGCAATGGATGCTGCTTCCCCACTCATTACATCAACCAAATGTTGCTTGCGAAGACCGTCACGACCACAAGAAGTGCCCTCTGGGAAGCTCCTAATGGATCCCAAAACTTCTGAAGAATCCACTGTGATTGGATCAATCATGGAAGCATCACCGAGAACATTAGGTGGAGGCGCAAACGGGTGCTTGGCCTGTAAATCATGGAACGTTTCCTCGTTGCATGGAGCTACCCCAGCTGACGACAGCACCCGGATAGCTGCAGCAAAATGGCCGCAGTTCAACTTCTTTTGACAATCCAATAAAGTATTTGCTCCTTGTTTCTTCGAATCAGCTTTGTTAGACCCATTACGGAGCGGTTTTTGTAGCAATTTGTTTGCCAAAATGAAACATCCGTTAGGCTCCTTCCAAGCAGCAAGAGCTTGATTAATGGCAAGGACCTGCAAGCGTTTCCTGTTGCCAGATTTCCTCTCAGCTGAGTTTCTCGGTTGGAACAAGGTAAGAGTACAAGTTGGTAAAAGAATCAACTGCAACCACGCTACCAGATTTCCAGGGCTAGCGATAACCCTATCAAGACATGCCTTCAGCGTCCTAGAGAAGGCTAGCCTGCATTGGAATGGAATGCAGGTTACAGTCGGGAACTTTCGTTGAAGTACGACATTGAGAAGATATGTGGAGAGGGTTCCTACAACACTCTATTCTGTGATAGCAACATTCTCTTCTGTGACAGTAACATCCTCCTCTACCACAGCATCGCAAACTGCAGCACTAGAAAAGTCCGAGCAAATGACACTTACCTCAACTTGTTTATCTATCCCATGGAGAAGAAAATCAGCTCCTGCACCGTTGAGAGGCCCTACAACGACATCTCCATGTACAACTCCTTATCGGCCTTTACACGGATTCTTCCAACCATGCAGATGCATACATCTGCCACATAACCACATCCGCAAACATCCCAACACTTTCTCCCACGCCAAGTAAATGTTCAAATTGTTGGCAGTTAAAGAGTATTAATATTATTATTATTGGATAAAGAGTATTACATTAACTAGTTGGAAGCCTAACAAGCTAAAGCTCCAACAACATACTACTAAATTAATTGAACAGGTTGTTGTGTTAGCCTACCAGCGAGCCTCATGGGTAACCTAGCCAAGGGAGCCGAAGCGGATGGGGGGTTGAGATTGTGTCACAAGGGGGCAAACTAACTCTACCTTCCATGTTAATTTATGCAATATTACGCCATTGGGGGATCGAACCTGGGACCTCCTGGAACGCATGAAACTTTGGGGAACGGGGATGACCAGCTGAGCTAGGTACCCGTTTTTTTTAAAGTTATTTTTTAATTATTGGATAACTAATATTACATGAAACTAGTTGGAAGCCTAACAAGCTAAGCTCCAACGGCGTACTACTACATTAATTGAATAGGTTGCCATGCTGGCCTACCAGCAAGCCTCATGAGGAACCAGCCAAGGGATCCGAAGCGGATAAGGGGGCTGATTATGTCGCAGGGAGGCAAGCTAACTCTACCTTCCATGTCAAATACTGCAATATTGCGCCATCTGGGACTCGAACCTGGGACCTCCTGGAGCGCATCAACCTTTGAGGAACGGGGATGACCAGCTGAGCTAGCTACCCGTTTTTTATTATTATTATTATTATTTTTAAAGATTATTTTATTATTATTGGATAAAGAGTATTACATTAACTAGTTGGAAGCCTAACAAGCTAAGCTCCAACAACATACTACTACATTAATTGAACAGGTTGCTGTGCTAGCCTACCAGCGAGCCTCATGGGTAACCTAGCCAAGGGAGCCGAAG